>JACYFF010031958.1:96703781-96716798 GCA_017589665.1 Selenicereus undatus
AAAGGCCAACCCCGGGTTGTAGTCCAGGGAACGCCTCTCCGACGGTCAAGTCAGTGGGGTGCTCCAAAAAGTGTGAATGGTGTAGAGAGTAAATTTCCACAATGGCTAACCCCTTTCCCGAGGAAAACAGGTCAGTATTTATAATATTTTCGGAAAAAGGGTAGGATAGTAATTTTACTTGAACTGCCTGCTTGGGCCGTCGGTCACGGTGCCGTTGGGCCTAGAAGAAGCCCCTAAGGTTGCGTTTCGGGCCCCTGAGCAGATGTGGTCTTGAGGGTGACCCTAGGATGATGTTCCTGTGGGCACTTAGCATGTGCGTGGGCCTGGTTTGCTGGACAATCGCGTAAAAGCCCATTGGATAAAACCTGAGTTTTTCCCCAATCACTTAACCCCCGACATTTTACCTGCGCATTGAGTCTGGCGAGCAGTCAGGTGGACTGTGGACCATCACTGTCGGTTATTGCGTATCGAAAGATTCCCGAGGACCGAGTCCCAGAGATGGGCTGTCCTGATGCCACCGCCCATAAATGCATGAGCTGCGGGATGTGTACATGGCTGCCACCATCAGTACATCGAAGGATCCTGGGGAATTGCGCTCTTGGCACGGAATGTCCTGAGACCACCGTCCATAAATGCACGCGTTACGAGGTGTGGACAATGCCTGTGTGAAACTGTCGCCTTTTACTACAAAAAGTGGTCTTCGGAACTGAGTTCCCTTCATTCCCTGGCTTGTCCATAGCTGTGAGAACAGCTTTCCCACGGGCTCTGGATACCAAAGCAATGGGTGAATTCATCGTCCGCCATTTCTCGTGGGACCGGCGGGGGAAGGCTTTCCCCACTTTGCCCTTCCCTAAGGACTTCCGAACCCTGTGCCCAGATTTTGATATGGTCGTGGCTGAGCAGGCGGCTGAAGACTATGGTCTTCCTGAGCTGCCCCAGGTAATCTTTTATGCAATGCTCCTCAATGAGGCCGAAAGGCTCGGGGTTTTGCATGGGTCGAGGCTTCAATCATTGGAAGCGACCCTTACTGAGTTGCGTTGGGGGGCATTCGAGTCGTGGATTTGGTGATCGAATCTATGAGGTCTAGTTTCACCCGAGCAGCTTGAGTGCGGGTGTACAGCCTGGCCATCAGGAGGGGGACTCCAATGAGGCGGCGACGGTCGGCGATACGAACTCAGAATGGGTGTTTGTTCCCTAAGCTTCTGGAAGCCGGCAGGCAACGGCCCCCCTCTTTTTCTTTCACTTCTACCTTGTACTGGTGTGAATGATTAATAAAGGCGCTCATGTTCGTACTAAGCAACAATTGTGCTTCTCTCTCCCTTTTTTTTACCTAGACACGTGTCTCTGGCGAATTGGTTGTTGAGTCCTTGGGAAAATCCAAGACTTTTAGGCTCCCCCCTTTTTATTATAAATACATCGTCACTTCTTTGGAGATGATACTCAAGAGTGTCACTCTCTAGGAGTGATAAAATCACAGGGTAAGCAACCAGCATTTTTCTTAACGAGTCATGGCCTTCCCCCTTATCTGCGGCACCAGAGAGATGACCACTTATGTGAGGGAGACTTTCGTCTGGCGTCGGAGGAGCTCTTCGCAACCCCCTCGTCCTCTTCCCGATGATTTTCACGTGTTGTGCCCAGGCTTTTCATTATCCGAGGTTGAGAGTGCAGCGGTTGAGTTCGAGCTTCTTGAAATAGTCCAAGCCACATTCTACGCTATGTTGCTGAACGACGCCGCTGAGCTGGGCGCGGCTCATGAGTTTACTGGGGACAAGATGAAGTCTTCGCTAATAGGTCTAAGGTGGTCGACCTTCGAGAGGTAGATATATTGTATGGACGATGTTGTGAGGGTGGCCCAGTAGAATCACCTGGAAAATGAAGTACCAGTTTCAAATTATGGAGACGGCCAGGGAAAAGACTCCAAATCGGACGACCCCCCTGCCCCCTCTAGCGATGAGGAGTAAACTTAGCTTCCTGCCCCCTTGTACTATTGCGCGTTCTTTAGGGCGTTTGTAGTGGCGTAATTGTGTAATGAAAAACCCGTTTTATTCGTCGTGCTTTTGTGCTTTCTTTCTTTCTTCTTTCGTTTTGCGAGGGGGGCCGAAACCTAGCTTCCTACGGGGCGAGACTGTAGAGGGTTCTAAAGGTAGCGACCGGCCATAAGGCCGTGCTCAGGAACTTTTATACGCCAAGAGGGTTAAAAGCGTAGCAACCGGCCCTGAGGCCGTGCTCATGGGCCCTTAGCCCCTACAGGGATAAGGGCGTAGCGACCGGCCGTGAGGCTGTGCTCGAGGGCCCTTAGCCCCCAAAGGGACTAAGAGCATAGCAACCGGCCGTGAGGCCGTGCTCATGGGCCCTTAGCCTTAGAGGGACTAACAGCGTAGCGACCGGTCGTGAGGCCTTGCTCATGGGCCATTAGCCCCCAGAGGGACTAAGAGCGTAGCAACCGGTCGTGAGGTCATGCTTGTGGGCCCCTAGCCCCCAGGGGAACCAAGAGCGTAACGACCGGCTGTGGGGCTGTGCTCGAGGGTCCTTAGCCCCCAGAGGGACTAAGAGCGTAGCGACCGGCCGTGGGGATGTGCTCAAGGGCCCTCAGCCCAAGGAAGGCTAAGAGTGTAGCGAACAGCCCCGAAGCCGTGCTCACGAACCCTTGCCCCAGCGGGGCTAAGAGTGCCTGCAGTGGCCAGTCATAAGGTCGTGCTTCGAAGTAAACGCCTAGGGACGCCGACTCCTCCAGCGTCATTGATGACGTGGACGATCAGTGGGGCCACGTGGCGTCGATTCGGGAGGGGCGTGTTTGTCGAGGAGTGTTAGGACATGCGCCTTGCCTCTTGGCTCTATATAAGGGTGAGCATTTCGTCCACTGGGTCATTTGTGCTCCACATTTTCCATCCTTTAAAGAGAGAGGCTCTGACATCCCTCTTCCTCTTCTCTTTTAAAAGTTGCCTTAAGTTCTCCAGCATTCTCTTTTGAACCCTCAGAGGTTTGTTTGGAGGTTAATCCCAGTCTTCAACCAGGTCTTTCATTCTTCATCGCTTATATGTACACGCTCACGCCCTTTCGCAGCACTATTTATATATTATTTCATCCTGCTCGTCCAATGGGGATGTCCCTGAGGGGCAAGCCGACCCCCACATGGAGGGTCGGCATCCGCAACTCCCCAACCTCCTGGCCCTTATTGATGGTCGTGTGGTGGTTGGATTTCCCCGAAATAATAAGTTTAGGGAGCCGAAAAAGATTCCCTATGTCGTCCCCGTCTTCGAGCCGAGCACGCCCTCGTGGTTCAGCTGCGAGTATTCCTCCACCCCCAACATTGTTAGCCCCGAGGTGACTGTGACGTATCCTTGGGAGGTCACCATAGTAACTTTGTGCCCGACTTCCAGGTCCGCAGGATGGCGAAGACGAAGTCGACTCCACGCATCCGGACTCCAGACGAGTTGCTGGTCGAGAGTTCGATAGGTAATCCTTATTCAGCTCTTCCCCAATCCAACCCGGAGGCCCAAGTTGCCTCCTCTAGTTCTAGCACGTCTTCTAGGCCGGGCTCGTCCAGCTCGGCGTCAGGGCGCTCCTCGAGGAGTTCGTCATCTGAGGAAGCCTCGACAAGCTTTTCTCCTGATTTATTGGATCCGGGCGGTTCGGGGCTTAACCAAAGAGGTCGAGCGCCTATGATTACCGAGATCGTGGCCGAGGGGTTGGAATTCCCCGGGGCTTTAACCTGTTCGGACCCACAGGACGGTCTGGGAAGTCACTTCCCTGACCCAAGGGTCGGTTCTAAGCTAAAGAGGTCGGCACTTGACAAGCAGTATCTCCTACCTACTGAGTACTCCTTCGTGATGCCCGAGTTGGACGATACCGTGCATGAGCGTCCTGCCAAATGTATAGCGGTCTATAGGGTAGCCTTGGACTATGGTCTTTGGTTTCCTCTGCATCCGGTGATTAAGGAGATTTTAAGCAAGTATGAATTAGCACCTGCTCAAATCGTGCCGACGTCCCGGCATAACATTTGTTCATTTATAGCCAGGTGCTAGTTGCGGGGTCTAACCTGCTCGGCGCGGGCGTTCGGCTTGGCTCACACGGTTCAGAGAGCCCCCAGGGAGACCGGGGACTTTGGGTGGTACTGCTTCAATAACAGGTCGGGCTTTATGACGGCCATTGAGAAGAAATCAAAATTGAGGCATTGGAAGTATGACTTCCTCTTTCTACGACGGGCGTCGGGCTGGGGCTACGTCCCTGATTGGAATGAGGAAAAACCAGTTCAAAATCCCTTTGGAGAGCCGACGGCTGAGGAGCGGCAAACTGCCCGCTATTTTATGTTCTACATACGTGAGGATGATAGGCCTCGGTCCATCCTAAGATTTAAGAGCCAAGCGATTGAGTCTGTGAGGGGCCCCGAAAAGAGGAGAAGCAAGTCCAGCGACCGGGAGCCGTTGAACTGGCTGCCCAAGCTGAAGTTTTTTGCTAACGATTTCTTTCTTGCCGCGACCGGTCTTTTGATCCTTAAAAATTTCACCAAGGGTACTCAGTCATCCCAACGCTACTTTGCTTTACGTTTGGTGCTGACTTGACTTCTTGTTTGTCTTTTTGCAGATCAAGCGAGGGCTCGGCTGATGGTTTTCGAGACCGGGGATGTGACGGCTGAACAGGTGGCGGCTGACGCCGAGCGTAGGCGGGAGGAGGAGAGGTTGCTTGTCGTTGCCCAGCAGGCTAAGAAGGCATGGCATACAACCCCTTCTCCTTTCTTCTTTCTATAATGGAAGCAGCATGGGAGCTAACCTACTTCTCGCAGGCACCCTCCCTTATACCCCATGGGAAGAGACCTACCGTAAGCCTGTCGCCGTTGCGTAAAACGCAGACGATCGAGGGGGCACCCGGTGAGACCGGGGGCTTGGCCTCTCCGCATGTGGGGCAGGTAAATGTTGAGGGGCAGGTCACGCAACAATCTGGTAACCGGTCATCAGGGGAGCAGACTGCTGCCGTGCAGGGGCACCATACCCCTGCTCGAGCTGTAGGAGCTTCCACCACGGTTGCAGGCGGCGCTTCTTCACACTCCTCACGGCCATCGGGTAGCTTCATTAAGGCAGATCCCAACGCTCGGCTTTCTCTTGTTCAGGATATAGTCAAGTCCTGGGATTTGGCGGCCCCTGGGGTTTCGGATCCTCCACCTATATCCAGGGAGGAGATAGGTATGGTAGAGGCCTTTGGCCGAGGGATGAAGGCTGTTGCGGAATGCCGGCGCCTAGAGGGGTCGGTAGCTAGGTACAAGCGCCGTTGTGAAAGGTTACAGGCGGACCTTGAGGCTCGCGATGTCGCGAAAAAGGAGTTGCAGCGTCAATTGGAGAAGGTCGCGGTTGAGACGGTCCAAGCCAAGGAGCAGGGCTACCAACAGCACCACTCTGAAACCTTGATCTACCTCTGCAAGGTCTTGCTAACCCTTGTGGGTGAGTTCAGCGACGACTGGTACTTTGAGGCCTACCTGAACTTCGTTGATGAGCGCGAACGCGCCGCTACAGAGGGTCACAATCCTGAGGAAGTGGAGTTTACTCATCCGTCGGAAGGTGAGGCCGCTGCTGACGAAGCCGCTAATCCTTTAGAAGCCGAGGCCAGCCTGTCCGAGGAGGAGCAAGGAGATGGTGGAGAGCCCGACGTGTAGCCTCCGTCCCCTTATCTTACTTCTGCTTTCTTTATACTGGTTGTAAGAATTTCAATTAATGAAAATTAAGGATGTGCCTACTTTTCTTTATGTCGCCACGTTTTACGTTTTCCACTTGTTCTTTCGTTATGTATATTCTGTTTCTTCACTTATCCGTATAAGGGCGACCCTTAAACGAAAGTACAAGGGGTGTACTCGAGTGCCCGCAACTCAACACAGGGATAAGCTAGGTGGCAACCGGCCATTAGGTCGTGCTCCTCGTCCCTTGGCCCCCAGGAGGACAAGGGCGTAGCGACCGACCATAAGGTCGTGCTGAAAGGCTTTTAGCCCCCAAAGGGACTAAGAGCGTAGCGACCGGCCATAAGGTTATGTGCATGGGCCCTTAGAGGGACTAAGGGTATAGCGATCGGTCGTGGGGTCGTGCTCAAGGGCTCTTAGCCCCCAGAGGGTATAAGAGCATAGCGACCGGGCGTAGGGCCGTGCTCATGGACCCTTAGCCCCTAGAGGGACTAAGAGCGTTGCGACCGGCCGTAGGTCGTGCTCGAGTGCCCGTAGCCCCTATAGGAACTAAGAGCGTACTGATCGGCCGTGAGGCCGTGCTCTTGGGACCTTAGCCCCCAGATGGACTAAGAGCGTAGCGATCGGCCATGAGGCAGTGCTTTTGGGCCCTTAGCCCCTATAGGGACTAACAGTGCAGCGATCGGCTGTGAGGCCGTGCTCTTGGGCCCTTAGCCCCCGGAGCAACTAAGAGCGTAGCGACCGACCGTGCTCATGGGGCCTTAGCCCCCAGAGGAACTAAGAGCGTAGCTACCGGCCATAGGTCGTACTCGAGTGCCCTTAGCCCCTATAGGGACTAAGAATGTAGCGATCGGCCGTGAGGTCGTGCTAATGGGCCCTTAGCCCCCAGAGGGACTAAGAGCGTAGCGACCGGCTGTAGGCTGTGCTCGAGTGCTGTTAGCCCCTATAGGGACTAAAAACGTAGCGATCGACCATGAAACCGTGCTCATGGGCCCTTAGCCCCTAGAGGGACTAAGAGCATAATCAGGACACAAATAGATGTGCAGAAAACGGCGCGAATGTTCATTACTCACGGAGCACGGGGGGCCTGCATAGGGGGTAAACAAGTACAGGCCTAAATGTGATACTTTCTTAAGTTGCTGTTATGCCATGCCCGGGGGATGGGGGTGCCCTGGAGGGTCTCCAGTCGATATGTGCCGGGGCGGATTTGCGAAACGACTTTGTAGGGTCCTTCCCAATTGGCAGTCAACTTGCCATGTTCCCCTGCACAGGCGATGCTTTCCGTGCGCCGGAGCACAAGATCTGCGACCTGGATGGGCTGTATCCTGACGGCACAGTTGTGTAACCACGCGATCCGAAATTTGTAGAGAGCCTCACGGAGTAGGGAGTCACCACGGACGGAGGGGATGAGGTCTAGTGCTTCACGCAGGGCCGCATTGTTCAATGTCTCTTGGAATGTTGTCAGCCGATGGGTATGTAGGGCCACTTCCACGGGCAGGATAGCTTCTGAACCGTAGGTGAGCATAAATGGGGTCTCCCCCCATGGCTATCTTCTCTGTGGTGCGAAGGTGCCATAAAATGCCGTGCAGCTCGTCCGCCCATTTGCCCTTAGCATCGTCGAGCTTTTTCTGTAATCCATGGAAGATGGATTTGTTGGCCGCCTTGGCTTGGCCGATAGCCTGGGATGCGCCAAGGCCATGAAGCGAGCCTGGGTCTACTGAGGTAATCAGTAAGCTTGCTAGTATCAAATTGCCGGCCATTATCGAAAATCACGGCGCAAGGGATGCCGAATCTGGTAATAATGTTCCGTCAGATAAACCTGCGTACTTCTACTGTGGTAATGAAGGCGACGACCTCAACTTTGATCCAGTTGGTGAAGTAGTCTACAGCCATAAAAAGGTACTTACGCTGGCCCGTGGCTTTTGGAAAGGGGCCAAGAATATCCATGCCCCTTGTGGCGAACGGGAGTGGACTGACTATCGGCGTAATATGAGTAGAGGGGACTCGTTGGATGGGCGCGAATCTTTGGCACTTGTCACAAGTCCGTGCTAGCATCATTGCGTCTTCCCGCAAACTAGGCCAGTAGTAGCCGGTTCGGAGAACCGTCACGGCTAGCGCCCGACCTCCAACATGCGAGTTAGAAATGCCTTCATATATTTCTTCCAAGATCTTCTTTCCTTCCGCCGGGGTTACGCACCGTAGAAGAGGCTGGGCGAAGGAGCGCTTGTAGAGAATCCCCTCATACGACACAAACCAATTTGACCGCCTCTTTATCTTCTCCACCTCCCTGGCATCCGTGGGCAACGTGCCGTCAGTGAGGTACGCGCAGATGGGTTCCATCCATGTTGGGCTCCGGTCCGGCCACACTACCTCATTCAATTCGATGCTCCTTTCCGTCACAGTCTCCCATTGGATGTTCTTCGGCCGGCCGTCATCAGAAGAGCTTGCCAGTTTCGACAGAGCGTCTGCCTGCCGGTTCTCCGAATGAGGAATGTGCATTATGGTGAAATGCCTGAGCAACTTGGTGGCCTCGCGAACCCGCCTAAGATACGCGGCCATCACCTCTTCCTTTACTTCATAGGCCCCGTTCAGCTGGTTGACAGCGAGTTGGGAGTCAGAGAAAGCTTGGACATGGTCGGCCCTTGCGGTGTGGCAGAGCTTTATCCCTGTGATGAGGGCTTCGTATTCGACCTCGTTGTTGGATGCCTTGAACATGAATTTGAGGGCGTGCTCGTACCGTGCTCCAGTGGGGCTTTTAACAGCGAGACTGGCGCCACTACTATCCTTAGTTGACGAGCCATCTACGTACAAGTTCCAGGGTCGTGGTTGAGGAGCTTCCTCCACAGGAGTCGTGCTCTCGGCTAAGAAGTCAGCTAGAGCCTGTGCCTTGATAGCCCGTCGTGGCTCAAAGGCGAGATTGTAACACGAGAGCTCTAAGGCCCATTTTAAGAGACATCCCAAGGCGTCTAGTTTCTGCAGGACGTTCTTTAGGGGCTGGTCGGTTAGGATCAAGATCTTGTGAGCTTCGAAGTAAGGTCGTAGCTTCCGGTTGGCCATCGCTAAAGCATACACGAACTTTTCGATGAGGGGTAATTCGTCTCTGCGCCAGCTAAAGCATGGCTTACGTAATACACCGGTATTTGTTCCGGTGCTCTCTCGGGCATAAGGACCGTGTTGACTGCGTGTTCAGACACAGCCAAATATAAAACCAGGACCTCCCCTTCCATGGGACTGGCGATCTGGGGTAGCTGAGCCGAGTATGCCTTTAGAGCCTGAAAGGCCTCGTCTGCCTGCCCATCCCACTTGAAATTGTTCCGCTGGTGTACGACACGGAAAAAAGGCTGGCACTTGTCGGCGGAGCGGGACATGAACCGTCCGAGAGCGGCTATGCGGCCTGTCAAGCGTTGCACCTCCCGTACGCTATGGGTGGTTTCATATCCAGGACGGCCTGAATCTTGTCCGGGTTCGCCTTTATGCCACGGTGACTAATCATGAAGCCAAGAAATTTGTCCGACCAAACCCCAAAGACGCACTTCTTCGTGTTGAGCTTCATACTGAACGCTTGGAGTATCTCGAATGTTTTCCGCAAATCGGCTTCGTGGTCGCTCTCGACCTTGCTCTTGACGATCATATCGTCCACATATACCTCCATGGTCTGTCCGATAAGAGGCTTGAACAGCTTGTTGACCAGGCGCTGGTAGGTGGCTCCGACATTTTTTAGACCAAAAGACATCACTTTGTAGCAGTGGAGGCCACAGTCTGTTATGAACACCGTCTTCTCCTGGTCCCCGGGACAGAGGGGTATTTGGTGGTACCTTGAAAAGGCATCCATGAAGCTCAATAGGGCGTGACCAGCCGTAGCGTCCACCAATTTATCAATCTTCGGCAAGGGGTAGCTATCCTTTGGGCAGGCCTTGTTGAGGTCTGTAAAGTCCACGCACATCCTCCAAGTGTCGTTTGGCCTTTTGACCAATACCACATTCGAGACCCATTCGGGGTACTGACATTCCCGAATGAAGCCCGCCTCCAGCAGCTTCTGGACCTCTGTGTTTGCCGCGACCGCGCATTCGGGGCCCATGTGGCGCTTCTTTTGTACGGCCGGCTTGTGCCGAGGATTGGCATTTGGGGAGTGTTCCATTACAGTGGCGGTGATGCCAGGCATTTCGTCTAGTCCGAAAGCGAAAGATATCTTTGTACTCCCGCAGGAGTAAGATGATGGGCAGCCGTCCCGGGGGCGCAATGCCGCATCCGAGTTGTACGCTGCGCTCGGGCCGCCCTTCCTCAAGTGGTATGTGTTCCACGACATCCGCGACCTCCGACCGAGATTGCGGAGGTTCAGGGGAGACAAAGTGGATTACCAATGTCTCGGGGATTGGAATGGTCGGGGTTTCTTTCGCCCGTTTCTCCGTTTCGGGCGGCCCTTTGGCCTCGCGGTCTCTGGTCCGTTCTATGAGGGGTTTGATGCTTACCAGGTAGCACTCCTGTGTCGTCCGCTGGTCCCCACGAAGCTCACCTATGGCCCCATCGTCTGCTTCGAACTGGAGCTCGAGAAGATATTGGGCGACTATGGCCTTTGCTTTGTGGAGGGTGGGGCGCCAATGATCACATTGTAGGTTGTGGGCACATCGACCCCAAGAAAATCGATTTCCAAGCTTTTGAAACGGGTCTTGTCCCCAAAGCGCACTAGGAGGCGGACCGTTCCTGTGGGAAGCGCCTCTTGCCCCCCAAATCCTAGGACAGGATTGGCCATGGGGACGACATCGCGCCCCGGGTGAGAGAGCCTCTGCAAGCAATCCCAAGTTATGATATCCACATAGCTGCCCGTGTCGACAAGGATTCGTCGCATGATTGCATTCGCGATCTTCATTGCGATCACCAGGGAGTCGTTGTGAGATGAAGCGAAGCGCGGGGCGTCCTTTCCGCCAAAGACCATTGTGGGTGCCGCGGGGCAGGATCCCTGCTCCATGGTGAGCACCTGCTGCACGTTTCTAAGTTGGGCCTTCCAAGCTGACCGAGTCATTTCCTCCATGTGGCCGCCCGCTATGGTAGCCATGATTTCCGTGGAACATTTCTCGTCCCGCAGCGGCGGCGGCCCAGGGTTCTGCTCTTGTTGAAGGAACTGCGGGGCCCTTTTAAGGAATCGATCGATTTGCCCCTAGTCCGCAAGCTCATGGAGGGCTTTTTTAAGCTCCCTGCATTCGGTCGTGGTATGCCCGTTTTGCTCGTGGAATTCACAATATTTTCGGGCGTTATGTGGTCTAGGAGCTGCGGTCATAAGAGGCGGTCGCCGCAGCATCGGGTGCCCTCGGACTTCCATAAGAATGCTCTTGGCGTCGGTGATGAATCGGGTGTCCGGAGTCTCGAACGCCGGTCTCCTATCCCGAGTGGCAGGGTTCCTTTCGCCGCAGACAAAACCCCTATCCCCAGGCGCCTTTGCCTTCTTAGGGGCGTTCGTGCCATCGGCGCAGATTTCGGTAGCGCGGATGAAATCCGCAGCCTTCCTCAGAGCTTCTGCCAACATCGTCTCCTTCTGCTCCGCCAGAGAGAACTTAAAACGTCCGTTCTTAAGGCCGTTCAAGAAAGAAGTGTATGCTACACCATCCTCTAAATCCGAAATTAGTACCGCTTATTGATGAAAATGTTTGACAAATTCGGCAAGGGATTCCTGCGGTCCCTGCTTGATCTTCGACAAGTGGATGCTAGTTCGCCTCTCCTTGCCACTGGCAATAAACTGGCTGACGAATTTATCGGCCAGGTCTTGGAAACAGGCTATACTCCTCGGGATGAGATCGTTGAACCAAGACTGCGCCACTCCCTTCAAGGTGGCAGGAAAGTAGCGGTAGTAGAAGGAGTAATCCACATCCTGCACATACATCTGGGCTTTATAAACCCCCAGGTGCTCTTTCAGGTCCGTGATCCCGTCATATAAGTCAACCATTGGCATCTTCACCTTGCCACACCGAGGAGCGTTTATGATCTCGGAGCGGAACGGGGTCGAGAAGGGAGGTATGGCCGAGCAAGCGGTCGTTCCAAATACTTTGATGGGGGTGTCCAGGTGGCATTCAACCTCAACAACCGAAGGACTCCTTTTATCTCGGCCGCGCCGTAGCTCCCTTGGGGGGGGGGGGGACGGTCTCTCATGTGCAGCTCCTGACCGCGCGCTTCTCTTACCGGTGGGCTTCGCGTATGGTCTCGGTGGGTGCGATGCTCTGGACTGAGGCGGCGCCCACTTGACCTCTCCCTTCGCGGCCGGAGGTATGTTCTTGTTCCTCAAGCCAACCGGTTCCCTGTGAATGAGTGGTGTAGGGGGTGGAAGCAGTTGCTGAGACCACGGTCCCTTCGCGCTCGGATCGGCCGCGCGGGATCGAATGTGGCATGACCTCTTTACCGCCCGCAAGGAAAGCGATTGGTCCTATCCGACCACGCGACCTCACGGGTGTGATCCAAGGGGCGAAGGGACAGTGGCTCTTGTCGGCTGGAAAGTCCTGCCCAAACTATAGGGTGCTCAAGAGGGATGGGATGTTCGTCCGTGCCGGCCACCTCTAGAACTCTCCTGACCTGCTCGGTGACCTGCCGCGTGATGGTGTCTGCCATGGTGGACATAAGGCCTTTCAGCGCGTCCACCGGAACAAAAGCCTCACGCTCTTGGGGCGACGCTCTCCCTGCCCAGGGGCTCACCCGGGAACTCTTGTAGGCGTCCTCTACCATGGTTGGCGCAGAGGTGCCTGCAACTGGGGCTTTATCTCTGCGAGTCTGTGCTCGTGTTGTGTCACTGACTACCATCGCTACCATTCCTATCCCCACAGACGGTGCCAATCTGATTCCGTCGGAAATCGGTTTGTGGATATGTTGATGACGTGGGACGAAGGGACGAGTTTATCTGACAGTTGGTGATCAACACAATGTCGTCCTCGGCTCTTTGTGCTCCGATTTGTAAAAAAGGTCAACCCCAGGTTGTAGTCTGGGGAACGCCTCTTCGGCGGTCAAGTCAGTGGGGTACTCCAAAAAGTGTGAATGCTGTAGAGAGTAAATTTCTACAGTGACCAACCCCTTTCCCAAGAAAAGCAAGTCAATATTTATAGTCTTTTTGGAAAAAGGGTATAATAGTAATTTTACCTGAATTGTCCGCTTGGTCCATTGGGCTCAGAAGAAGCCCCTAGGGTTGCATTCAGGGCCCCTAAGCAGGTGTGGGCTTGAGGGTGAGCCTAGGATGATGTTCCTGTGGGCCCTTAGCATGTGTGTGGGCCTGGTTTGCTGGACAATCGCATAAAATCCCATTGGATAAAACCCGAGTTTTTCCCCAATCAATACACACACACACACACACACACACACACACACACACACACACA
>JACYFF010031958.1:96717198-96739630 GCA_017589665.1 Selenicereus undatus
TGTAATGCAATTGTTAGTGTAATGGAATGGGATAATAATTGCATTACAATGTTTGGTTACAAAGTTTTTACAAGTGTAATGGAATGAATTCATCTACAAACAATACTTAATTTTACACATGACGTGAAGTACTTGCAATTCAATTCGCATTTTATTTTTGCCTATTTTAATTATTTGTAGTTTCGTTGATAAATATCATCAAATATCTTATCATCATGATTACGATGTTTCGCATGAGACTTACATCACTCTATTTCTTATAGATTACAATAATGTAATATTGTTCAAATTTACCAAGTAGAGAGAAAATAATGATGATGATGATGATAATGACGTGTGTGTGTGTGAGAGAGAGAGAGAGAGAGAGAAACGATGTCTAGAACGTACAAAAATACAGTTACAATAATACGATCATGGTCTAGGTTAAATTTTATCTAATATGGACAGGAGAGAGAGAGGGGTGAGTGGAGCTTCAAACCTTTAAAAAAATGGTGTCAAACTAATAAGAGAGGGGGAAGTAGATGAGAGACAATGGAGATAAGAGAGAGAAAGTTCCCAAATATAATAGCTTATAATTAGATAGATTTTGATTCAAAGGTATGCAATTAAAATTGTTTAGGAAAAGTCAAGTAATTGTAATTGCATAGATTGAGGTAAATGTAATTACAATGCAATCTTAATTACATTACTTAATGGTAACCAAATATAGTAATGGAATCACCATTACTATTTTGATTACATTACCACTTCTATTACATAGAACCAAACAAGCTATTAGATCATAGATCTAGTTCTATGGTATAATTTGTAGAGAGAGAGAGAGACGAAGAACAAGAGAGCAGAGGAATCTCAAATTTTCTGGAGCCTGCCATAACGTACTAAGATAATCTCTCGCTCTCCCCCCAATCCCCACCCCCGCGGGTATTTCCTTCCTTTCGAATTTCTCCGTGTTGTAAAAAGGTACAGGTAATTTAGGGTTTTCATGGTTGTCTTGAATTAATTTCGTTAATGTAATATCATATCTAGGTTTTCATTTTTCGTGTTGTATTTTCATGCAATTGCTGAAAACCAAATTTGTGCTTTGGACTCTTCCTTGTTTTAATTGCTCGAATTTGTGTTCAGCTTCTGTTTGATTTGAATCTGTATGATGAGAGATTAGGAGGAAAAACATCAGTTATGCAGTGATTAAGTGTCAATTGAGGTGTTTTGTATTGATTGCTTTTGTGCCCATTGGGTTCGACAGGGGGTATTGTTGTCTGTGTTTTTGTTGGAGTATGTTAATTGAATTTGTATCTGATGTTTGCAGCCTCCTTTTCAGAGTTAAACAATGTTTAAGAACACATTCCAGTCAGGATTCCTGTCCATTTTATATAGCCTTGGGTACGTCTTCTTTGTGGTCTTTGGGCCATTCAATGAATTTTCCTTGGTGGGTTTATGCTAATATATGTTAATTTTCCTTCCTCTGTATACAGGAGCAAGCCTCTGCAGATATGGGATAAGGAAGGTAAATTGCTATGATTTGAAGTATTTTTCTGATGTTATGACTGTAACGTTTTGAAGAGATGTTCGAAATGTGGAAAGGACAAGGGGTACATGGGGACTATGGAGTTGCTTTCGAATTGCTATGACAAGGTTTACCTGTGTACAACTACCATGAAAGGAAGGGACTTTATGGAATCATTTGTAGTGGAGAGAATAACTAGGGAGCAAAGATATTGAGATGGGGATTGTACTTTCCCAGAGTTCCTCTTCTATGGTTGAAAACGTAAAAGGGAGGGAGGTACAGAAGGGTTAAAGCCCTTAAATTTTGCAATATTGGACCTGTTGGTGGTAGTATCAAGTATCAACAAGCCTTCTCTTGAGTCTTGGGTGAATAAGCAGTAAGAGTCATGGGAAAACAAAGGAAAAGTAACCTATGGAGAATCATTATCCTAAGGTGCTTCAAAAATGGAGATAATTTTTGGCTTTTCGCTTATGGAAGATGATAAAAAATGTATCACAAACATATTGTGATAGGGTAGTGGTAGAAAGACTGATTGAACAGAGGAGGATAATGCTTTTGAGGTGTGATTTAACACCGTTTTTAATATAATATTTACCCCCACTCGATTAGAGGCTGTTTCCAAGATACAACAAAGCATTTATTACTATAAGATGCAAACTTAGAGCGACCCCTATTTCTCTAATATATAAGATTCCATGTTACAAAGACATTAAAAATGTTATAATTTGGTACACTAAGTCCAAATTCCTACGTGCACGTGGCAAATGACGTGTAACCAAGTCCCAAGTGCCGCCTAGTAAGCTGCCAATAGTGCCATTGTCGTGCTGCAACCCATGCATCGGCCGGTCGTGGGAGAGTACGGTTCAATGCTACGTATTGAAGCTTAATGGGGTGAGCCCTCTACATGGGCCTATTTGTTTGTAAGACCATTTGACTCTTTCTCTTATAAGGAGAGTACCGTTTCTTTCCTAAAGTAATGTGGGACACTTGAAAAAGATGCTTACACTAATTGGTGGTTAAATCAATAGGTGCTATCACAAATGCAATATTACAAAAAGGGAGTGTTAGAAGTCACAGCTTCACTGAGTGTGGGATTGAATGTAGCTATTGAATTGTGAATTATCTATTTCAAGTGTCCTACATTACTCTAGGAAAGAGATGGTGCTCTTAGTTTTAAAAGGCGCGCGAGGCGCACTAAGGCGCATAGGGTCCCAAATCGCAAGGCATGAGGCAAAGGCCAACACATCATGGATGTGAGGTGCACTTCTATGTAAAAGTTTTTAGGAGTCTTTTACATCTCACAAAGCAAACATGTTAGATAAATGCATTAAAAAGTGATTATAGACGCCAATATAACTACTAACACCGCAAATAACTTTAAGACATGTTATCTAATTGTCGTAGTTCCCCAAATACATACACTTACCATACAAGCGTAGCTCACCTTTAGCTCCCAAGGAAAGAAAAGAAGAAAAAAGATAAAGAGAAGGCTAAGAAAAAGAAGTAAAAGGGGGAAGATCCAGCCTTGCATCTTTGGGGTGCACCTCATCCCCTCCAAGGCACTCGCCTGGTAGCCTCATGCCTAGGCATGCCTCAGTTGGGCTTTTTAAAACTAAGATGTACTTTTTTTTTTTTAATAGTAAAAAGTGTCAAATGAGCTTATAAATAAGTTGTCCTATGTAGGGGCCTAGGGGGCTCACCCAAGCTAGCCTCTAAGGTTCAATCTATAGCATTGAACCCCGCTTGCACATGCGTGCCCACAGGGCATGGTCTATACGGCGCTTTTGGCAGCACATAAGGTGGCACTTGAACACGTGGGATGTGCACGTTTTAGTTTTTTAAAACTGGATTAAAACAAACAATTTTTTGTAACTGTTTGTCATTATCCATATTAATTTTAATTTTAATTTAATTAGTAGTTGTAACTGTTAGGCTAAGTGAAGAGACGTTCAATCTTCTATAAGAGAGAAATAGGGAGACTCCATATATGCTAGGGAGACTCCAAATATGCATCTTGTAGTTATCAAATGCTTTGTTGTATCCTGGAAACAAATTTGCCTATACCCGTTTGCTAACTTTAATCAATTAGGGCAAACATTGTCTTAGAGACAATGTTCAATCATGCCTCGAAGCCATTATCACTCCATCGCCCTATCAGTTTTTCTAATAAGTAATGCACCTCTTTTATTTCTTTTCTTTATGTCTCCTTGCATCAACTGCAGCTTTATGTCTTAGTTTTATGTTTCATGCAATTGTATTTTTGGAGACTGTACTTGTTTGCTAAAGTGAAGCACTTTTAAGGCTTCATTGCGCTTCTGTTTAAAGAGTTCATGGATATTGTCCCTGGAGTCCATGTTCTTCTCTTAATGATTAAAGAACTTCTTTGATCAAGACTGTATGTGACTGATTTTGCCAAGTTAACCCTTTGGGGTGCAATTTAGGACAACTTTGGAGGATTGTGTCTTACTTAACTTTGGAGGATTGTGTCTTACTTAAGCTTGTTCTGGTTGTGGTTCAATTTACTGATGGTGAAAATTTTGCTGGTATCAGAAACCAAATTGCTGCATGTGCATTTATTTTGATTGGGGAACCCCACTGAACTTTTCCAGTTTCTCCTAAATTCCAGCCCGCTACCAAAGCTATAGTTTGGGTGTTGCTGCGTAATGTTGCTACCAAAGCTAGTTTATTATCAACTCTTGAAGGGATCGTTGTGTTGTTCTTCTGTTCTGTGTTTCAGTTTTTGGCCCCCCCTGGAAGAACACTGTTTGGAAGCACTTGATGTTCCAGGTTGTGCTTTTGTGGTAAGAGCTGGTTGAACTGGTTTCAAGTCGGCTTGGTGTCTCTTAGGGGTAATGGCATTGTTATGGTTGTATGTAGGAAAATTGGTCTTGGCTGAGGATTGAGGAGGGGCCGGGTGGTTGGCCAAAATGGGTGGGTCTTTTTGAAGACTATGAAGTGAACTTTGGGTCCATTGTTGATAGTGATTGGTTGAAGCTTTCTGGTTGAGGACGCCTCCCAACAAAACTCTATTATCCTTCTCCATTCTCATCAACCCCTTAAAGAGAAAAAGAAAAGAGGACTAATTGTTGGGAGATTGTTCTGTTACGTTCTTTGGAGTAAACTATTTTTTTGCCACCTGGTATTCTTGTTCACATCTCTATTGTGAAGGCATTGGCATTCTTTTCCCTTCCTCATGGCGTTTACTAAAATTTTAATACTCAAAAAGCTGGGAACAGAAGGTGGCAGTGGATACTGTACTGCGAAGAAATGAATCACTTCATGCAGAGCATGAAGGTGTGACTAAATCCTTGGCGTCATTTTCCATCTTCTATGATGATGACTCCTTGACTTGGGTTTTCCATGGTATCTCATTTTAGTGTGAAGATGACATCCTGATGTCTTTGATTGATGAGGGAGGTCATCTTTGTGTTACTGCTTTTCCTGGCCTTGAGAATCCCATAATTTCATTAAGTCCACTCCTCCATGCTGTTCCATGGTTTCATGTATAGCATGTTGGTTTAGAATTTTTCTTCTTTTTTTTGGGGGGGGGGGGGGGACTTTGTAACTAGTCTGCTCTAGTGTAGTATGGGCTTAGAGAGTGGCAGACTAGGAAATGTGCAGGCTGGATCATGGTGACAAATATTGAATGGTCATCAATTTGTGTCATTCTCTTGCGATCTTGTACAAACACACCTAAACCCCTCGGGGAGTGATTTTGTGATTAGTACAGCATTTGTCATAAGATAGGTTTAATTTCATGTATAATTTCTTTTTGCATTGGCCTCCTGTTCACTGGTTTTTTAATGCTTAATTAAGATTTTTCTAAGATTTTCTAGTTTTGGTACTCAACATTTTATTTTGACTCATCAAAGAAGTTATCAATATATTATTCTTTTGGACGCATAATGGCTACATGACAAGCCCAGACCCCCCTCCCTAGGGGGCAAACACTGAAAAAAAGGAGACTAAGAATCTCAAGCCATCAGATATTGTAGCTACATATGTGCTCTGTCCCAAAGATCCATCCCAAATGTGCACTTTGCTTTATGTTGATGGTTGCTGTATAATATTTGTTTACCTATTGTCTAAAATATGTTTTTGATTTTCTCATCTAGTATCACTTCTCGTTCTTTAGTGAGAGACAATGATGAGAAAAATCAGTAATGACGTAATTTGAATGTTCTTATCTGCAGTTTCCAATGGTCATGTGAAACGTCCTTTGGATGAAGATATACAGTCAAATGTCCTTGAGATTGTGGGATCAAATATCCAGTCAACATATATTACATGCCCTGCTGACCCATCTGCAACACTTGGTATAAAACTGCCATTCTTGGTCATGATTGTGAAGAATCTAAAGAAATACTTCACTTTTGAGATTCAAATCCTGGACGATAAGAATGTGAGGCGTCGTTTTCGTGCTTCAAATTATCAAGTCTGTAAGTCTACCAAATTGCTTATGTTGCCTTTTTGTTTTATTTTTTTTTTTGTGCTCGTCTCAATAAAGCCCTTTTTTGTAATTGTGTATTCTGCTGAAATTAATTCGCTGTTCCTCTCGGCATTTTGCCCTTCAAGTGTTTCAAGTTTAAAGCTTTTGGTTTTAGCTCTTCGCAAGATGTGTAAATGTCCTTGTTGAGGGTGTAAATATACCATGGAATATAGCTTGACATGCCGCGAGTCCTCTTGAAAGAGAGGGTTGTCTTCGCAGGTGCATCAATATTACACGTCAGTTTGTATCCCATTAGAGTAGTTACTTCACGATGAATTTGCCTACTGAAAATGCCAACAAAGAATTTCACCATTTTTAATCTCTAGTCTTAGAATGCACGAAGTTCTTTTGAAAGTGGGTCTATGGTTGTGAGTAGACAGACAACCAGCTTTGGTTTTTCTAATGTGTTGGTAGGGCAAGAAATTCCTCAGGATTGGCAGAATGTACCTTTCAAGGGATTAGACCTTACATCTTCTAGTTGGCTCCTCAGAGAATTTGAGCATTCAATGTTGTGAATAGCTTTTTTTGGAAATAGTTGATTTTTAGGTTAACTGATTGTTATATCTTTTTTCGTTTTGTCCCCTTGTTTTCATTTTTGGGGAGGGGGTTCAGATTCATGCCTGCTGGTCCTGATTTGCAGAGAAGATGTTTCTGTTGGAGTCTTGGCTTGATTGCCCTATCCTTTGTACAAAAGGCTGTTTTTGTTGGACTCTAGGCTTGATCGTGAACTGTTCCATGGAGAGTGGAAGCAGTTTGAACATTTAAGCAACCCTTCTGTGCAAGATTATAAATGCCTCACTAAGCTGCTGCCTTTGCCTGTACTTAAACAGGCATTCACCTTTCGGTTTTTATCAGAACTACTCTGGTCGACCTTGTGTTGTAGGAGCGTATTTTAGACACGCTTGCAAGTAATAGTGCAACTAGGCAGACCTTCCATCTGACCAAAGAGGTTAACTGGTTAAATGGGCTCTTGTTTGATTTGTTGTGAACACAAGTTGTGGGCTTTTTTAGCCCAGCTGGCGGTCTCATACCCGGCCAGTCTGGTTCTTGTAATACCACTGGTTGGATGCTAGATTTGGAGGACGTAAATATTTAGGAGCAGTTTGAAAAAGTTACTTGAGCATATCTTTCAGCTCTGGATTGAAGAGACTATATCGCAGGTCTTTGTGCTCTTAGCTGAAATAACTAAAAATGTGCAGTCACCTCTCTGCTGTTGCAATCTAAGCTCTTGTTATCCTCTGCCTTAGTTAGACCGCTCTGGTTAGCCTCCATTTAGACTGCTTGCATTTTCTTCTTCAAGGGGCCATCCATGTTGCACCTTACCTCTACTCCGGTATTATACTAAAGGCTTCTACTCCTGTATGTATACTAAGCTTAACTATCAACTTCAATTCGGCAGGCGGCGACCCGGGTGAAGCCATACATATGCACAATGCCACTGAAGATGGATGAGGGGTGGAACCAAATTCAGCTAAATCTTGCCGATTTCACCAAGCGGGCATATGGGACCAACTATGTTGAGACATTGCGTGTACAGGTCCATGCAAACTGTCGGTTGAGAAGGATTTACTTCGCAGAGCGCCTTTACTCAGAGGAAGAACTGCCCCCAGAGTTCAAGTTGTACCTTCCCATGCAGGCAAGTTTAATCAAATTTCGCCTTTTTGTTTTGGTCTTTTAAAGAAGTCACATTGTTGAATTTCCCTTCCCCTCCCAGAAAACTGACCATTCTGGCATTGTTGCAGAAACCTTGATTTACGGGCGAGGAGCTGGAGAGAGGCCTGGGACACTGACGGCTGAAGATCAGGCAGTGTTTAGGGTTCTGTTGTGATGTTTGCTTGTACCTACTGTGAAATACTATTGGATTCAGTTTAACTGTGTCTGCGTCCGTTATCTTGTTAACATCTTTTTTATTTTGGTGTTGGGTTGCAACTGGGATGAAAGCAATTCTATAAGCTCTGACACAGGTGACACTTGACAGTACGCAATACCATGGCTGTACTGTAATTGCCTTACTGCGCCCACCGAATTGCTCACCCGTTTTTCTGTGAACTGTTTTGTAATTATTTTCTTTGTACTAAATTTTCTAAGCTCTAAACGGAGCCTTAAATTTTTTAAGAAAACTGCGCCAACTGAATGGTTGGTCGTTCATTGAACTCTCCACATTATTTTTATTACTATTACTATTATTAGTAGTAGTAGTAGTAGTAAGCTTTACTTAAATAATCAGTGAACAATAACAGTAGTAGTGAGCTAACAAATACCTTTAGTGAACAAACCATATCTAAACTATCATTTTGAGTTATAGAACTTTTAATATGTTAGGATGAACTTATAATGAGCAACCTGACTAATATTTTAATAAGCCGATAGATATTTTTAGTGGGCAAACATGACTTAAACCAATGTGTGATAGGCCAAGGAGCCTAGCTTATGTTCATGTGATTGTATCATATAATTTTGGCAAAAAAGGCCCAAATTTAATATAAATACTTTTTTTTTTAATTATGGGATCATGTTGAATCATTGACCGAAATACTCTCAAGTATCTTAGCTCCAATCCTTATTTAAAATATACCAACACGTACTAATGTTTTTGCCTAAAAATATGTTGATTACCTCAATGGGTAGAAGTGTTGTAGAGTTGCTATTTTATATTAACAGTCAAACATCTTTGCCCCTTTGATAAAGAAATTAAAGAGAACCCCATATACGTGATAAAAGGGATGATGTGATGTTGAGTTGAAGTTCAATCCGTCTGAAAAACAAGTTCATCTTTTTACAGCTGTGTTGAACCAATGAAATCTTCAATTTGATACACCAATTAAAATTTAAATCAGTTTAAATCAATTTGATACCACTAGAATGTGATAATCCAAAAAGTTCCTAAAAAAAGAGTTTTTTGATTAAAACTAAAATAAATCAATAAAAATAAATCAAAGCACTTTTTATTCCGACCTTTTCTGCAAGCTTTTTTCTTGTCTAATAGTGGTGAGAGGGCGACTTTTTAAAATTAATTTTAATATCTTGTTATATAGATAATTACTTTATAAATTTATTAGTATATGTTGCTGTCATTCACGGAAGACATTTTGGCATTAAAAGACACGAGTTTTGAAGATAACGACATTGTATATGAGTTTGTGGCGGATGAAATTTTCATATTATTGAATGATTAGGACTTGAATGATTTCCTATACCCCTTAATTAATTTCAAAAATAATGTTTTATTTTAGACTATTGAGATCAAAGTTCATAAATTTTGACTATTTATTTGTGAAAATATCCAGTGTTTTACAATATGAAACTACTTATTGTGAAAAATACTTTTGACTTTTAATATTTCAAGGGTTTTGGTTCATATAAATGAACGGGAGAGGAAGGTGTATTTAAACCCATATCTATGTATTTAAGCAATTCCTCAAGAATGTGATCCTAAATTACATTAAAAAAAAGTATCAACAAAATATCAAGTATGAAAATTAGTAATTCCATTCTTATAATGAAAATTTTAAAAAAATGATAAACCATACGACCCGCTATTCTTACGGGTGAGTAAGAAAACCTAAAATCAAAAATTCGAACTAAAAATAAAAGAAAATATGAACCTTAAACTAGTTAATCAATTCACTTTTTCTTTAAAAAATCCAGTTTGATTAACTGAATCCGAAAAATTTTCTGATTTCAGTTACGATTTTATTGTTTGAAAAGTTTGTTAATTGAAAACGAAATTTCTTTTTAAAAAACAAAATACTCCACTAATCTAATATAGATTCTAATATATATTTTAAAACTAAAATAGTATAAAAATAAATATAAAGATTGTGTTAGTTAATATTCAGTATCCTGGATAGTTAAATTAAACAAAATATGATTAAAAATCGGGAATTTGCATTTTTTATTAACAATAATCGGTAACCGACTTAAAAATTAGTTAACCGAACTGAAAAACAGGTTAGGTTTATCATTCAAATTTTTGCCGCAAAGTAAAATTTAGTTACTTGAAAACTGATCAATCAAAATTTTTGATTGCAATAAATATAAGCGAAAAATTTTGAATTAATCGGAATTTTGATTAACTAATTTGATTTCACTTATTATTTTTTAAAATATTTTTAAAGTAGAATTTGGTTGTGGGGAATTGATTTTCTCAAAAAATAGTTTTTAAATTTTTATTGTTTGGAACAGTAAAGAATGAAAAATTCTTTTCAAGGAAATCATTTTCCCAC
Source organism: Selenicereus undatus (assembly GCA_017589665.1). Classification (NCBI taxonomy): domain Eukaryota; kingdom Viridiplantae; phylum Streptophyta; class Magnoliopsida; order Caryophyllales; family Cactaceae; genus Selenicereus; species Selenicereus undatus. The sequence goes on from JACYFF010031958.1 coordinate 96,727,418, forward strand.
CAATGAAAGAAAATAGTTACCATTTTGAGAACGAGAATTCTTCCTTTTACTCTTTTGATGATGTGATCGATCAAAATTTAGAAGCAAAATTCAATTTTAACAGTTTATATCAAAATTTAACTAATGAAAATTATCAAAATAGGCTCAAATCCAAAATGGGCGAATAGCTGTTTTTTTTTTTTTTGTCAATACTTAAATAGAGAAAAGGAGGCGCCGAAGGCGAAAACGGAGGCACTTTATTCTCGCCGTCAACCGCTCTGAGAACTCTGCGTGACTGTTCCGCCGCCTAACTGTTTGTTATTTTTAAATCTTATCTTCCGCGGGTGGCGGGTCCCTCTGTTCATCACTCCCATGCACCTGTGGCCCCCCCAAAACCCTAGGAAATTTTTTTAAAGGAATTTCCTTTCCTAGGTTACTTTCTGGCTGCCACGTGTCGTCAATCGCCACGTGTCGTCCAGTCCATCATTTCATCTCTCTCGTTTCGTGACACGTGTCTCAAAGGCTGCTGATCTTCTACGTCTCGTTCCCCACACAAGTTATCATGTCCATAAAAAAATAAACAAAATTTTTCTTAAAAAAAGTTGCCTAAGTACCGGATAATTTGGTACAGGTGGGGTCCAGAGAAGTGGCCCACAGTGACACGTAAGCGGCGGGTCTGATTTCCAATTGTTGGTTGTGCGAGGCCAAGGTGCCACGTGGACCAATGGCGTTGCTCTTTTAGATGGAGGAATTTGAGCCATGCATTTCGATGGCATCTCCTGACCACAAATACAGATTGCAAGCAGAGTTTTTTTATTAAGCTAGCTGTCTCTCTCTCTTTTGCCACTAGGAATTTCCAAGGTTGATTACTTGAGTTGAGTTCTTGAGTTGGGTAGTATTTTTTTAGGGTGGTTGATAATCTATAGTTGCCTACCTTTGATCCACAATCCTCGGTATTTATGTATTTTTCTCCCAAAACCCACAAAAAGTTCTGAAATTTGGGGTTTTCTGGGCACTTGAGTACCTGATTTGAGCATTTGGTGTGTCAATTTCATCTGGGCATCTTCATTTTTGAGCTGTTCTTCAATTTCAAGAGGTGGGTTACTCTGATTTTCATTGAATGTTTATTGTTTATGTGTTTGTTGCTTGATTTGATTGTGGTAAAGTGCTTGAAGTTTGGATTATGTTTGATGTGGTGGATGTTTTTGGGGAAACAGTTAAGAAGGGTTTAATGGATTTCTATCGTTTGTGATGTACATCTTGACCTCTAAAGGTCCAACTTATGGCGGGATCTTCATTGGATGGTTATTGTTGCTTAGGAACGTGAAAATTTAGACTTTTCTGGAAGCTAAATGTGATGAAATCATGAGTTGAATCACTTCCATTCAATGTTAGCAGGATGGTTTTTCAGGGGGGATGTGTTTTGATTAGTTCTTTCTGTTGGTCGATCCTCAGTAGCTACCAGTGCAAGCAGGGATGCTGTTTCAGATCCACAAGCAGATGGAGTTTTTTGTACTGGGCTATAAAATTTTGCTTCAAAGAAGGCCGGGGGGGGGATAGGGTTTGTGATTTGTTACTGTTATATTTGTGGATCCTTGCTATAATTGACATCCCACTGTAAATGAGCTAGTCAGCTAGATGTGGCCCAACCTCATGTTGTCCATGAATGGACTAGCTTAACTAGTAAAATCAATGGGAGTTGTCATTAGAGACTTTGAGTTCAAATCCCACCTAGATTGGCCTACACGTCTCCCTTATGGCCAAAAAGAAAAAAGAGGACTGTCCCCCTTATTTTGATACTTTGTGGTATTGAACAGTGATGATTGATACACAAGTATGGAAGAGCATTCTTTCTTCTATTTTGTTACATTCTCTTCATTTAATGATTTCTTTAAAAAATATCAAATTCTGAGTATTTGTGGTAGATCTTGACTATTGCCCATTTTTAAATATCTTCTTTTCTTTTCTTTCTAGATAAATATGATGGACTGGTACTTTGGACATGATGTGGGTGATCTTGTTGTTCCGAAAGATCAAGAGTACTTTGATAGGCTTCCATCACCTGATAGTTGGTCTCAATGGGGATCTGCCGGATTCGGAAACTTGGGGTGGCCAAACAATTTTAATGCTGAGAAGATTGTGAATCCGCCCAATGAAAGACCTCACCAGCGTATGTCGTTTGGTAGATTCAACAATGAAATGAGCCAATCTGAAGAACGCTCTTTTGGCTCTAGCAGTTTAGGAGTATCATATGAACATCCTCTCCAGAGGAATTCTGCTTCTTGTGGTCGTCCAGATTATCAAGTCGATGATCTAATGGAGGCTGATGCAATGGATGACATATTCATGTATGAGCCTAACTTCTGCTGTTTAATATACTTGTTTTAATGCGTGTAGGAAATCATACAGTTGTAGGAATTATAAGGCTTTGCCATGTCATTAAGCTCAATTCCAATTTGGATACCACAGTGAAGTTGAAATTCTCCATTGCTGGGATTGTCTCGTCCTTTGAACTCGTACGCTGCCATTTCTCTTCTAAAAACTTCTTGTTGCCATGACACCAAGTGCAAGAGTATTCAACTTGTAGCTGAACATCTGCACAGATGGTTGTTTCTATGTTATGTTACTCAAACTTTTCATTTTAGCCCAAGTCCTATGTCCACTATTCAACACTTGCCCCTTGATACAAATATTAAATTTTGGAAAATGGCCTGTAACTTCTGGAAGCATAGCAGCGTTGCCAACCTGTACAGGAGTCACTAGTCAGACATTCAGTTATTTGTGGTCTAGTTATGCTGTATCCTTCTTTTTGGGTATGATCGTTTCCATATACTAACTTTTGATTTTGTAGGAGTTCCTTGCTCGAAGATGACTATCCTGCAGCTGCACATAATCAGAGTTCAGTTGGCATGCCTCCACAACCTCACTGCATTGTGATGCCAGCTGATAGTGAGTCAACAAATATGATGATGGAATTTCAGAGTATTTCCTCTGACACAGATGGTGCAGGGAACTCTAACAGACACATCACTGTGTCGAATCTTGGTTATGGAAGCAGCTCAGGGCAAAGTCACGGTTCATCAGTAAAGGTGAGGTTTCTGTCTTGTCCACAATTCTAGTTGCGAGCCTGTTCATGCTGCATATCTCTGCTTCCTGTCGCCTGCTTTATGTTGCCAGACAATCAGTTGCCTATGGGATTGTCCAGCACATAATTACCGGGAATACTCATTTCATTTGCAATCCATGTTTTGGGGCTGCGAAAATGAAGCCCTGTTTAGGCTTAATGTTGAGGTAAGTGGTTCACGTTCCCACCTGGACAACCCGAGAGGCGTTCCTAGTAACTAAGATCCAGTTAGGAAATTCTTATGTCTAACTCAAAGTTTTCATCCAATAATGATTTTAAGGACTTGAGCGTATCAGTGATTAAATTGTAGCCAGCATCATTGTCTGATGTTTGCTAATCCTGGGATTTGCTGCACAGATTGACTAAATTCAAGATATGATTTTCTTCTTAATTGAGAGACAATGAGATAAACTTTGGTAGTGACGGGTCTTTCAACCATGTCCTCCTGCTGGAAAAAAAGATTTCCATTATTATTTGACAGTGTGCTTTATTTTTTCCGGGCTCCCTATGAAAATGAAAAGGCAAATAAAGAAAATTTTTTGAAATGAAACGCAGCTGCACATGCTATGTTACTTGGACTCTTCCTTTGTCTCAGGTATACCCGTGTTGGACAAGCGACATCGCATGGGTATCAACCATCAACTTTTGACACGCCATTTTTAGGTGAAAAACACATAAAAATTTCTGAAACCAGGTAAGTCCAATGCCTAGACACTTATCTGGACTGGGCATTTGAAGTTGAGCTGAGTGACACAGTCACACATTTTTGTCTGCTGTTGCTGTAGCGCATTTGACTAATATAGCATTAAATCTCTGTCCAGGGGAGAACCCAATGAAAATTTTGTGTATTCCTTTCATTTAGCTTTCCTGTCATTTGTCACTGTTTATTAATTAACATTTCTTTTTGAGGCATTGGAGACGATGGATATGCTTCCTTCTGATCCACGGAGATGCGGGGACGAAGATTCCTCAATAGAAGAATCGGTGCTCTTGGGGCTTGAGGCTGTCCTGAGCCAGGTGAGGCAACTCAAACCAACAAGATCACCTAGAATATGAGTGTTGTGTGAGTATTTATTTTCGCAGAAGTCACTGATATTGTCAGTGTTTTTGGTTTAGTTGAGCAGTAGCACTAGACTCTGCTTCCGGGATTCCTTGTATCGCCTTGCGAAGCGCTCAAAGCAGCAGTTGTCAGCAGAGACTCAGATGGAAGACCTCTCCTTAGAAACTGGCAATGAACAAATAAGGTAACATTCAGCAACTGTGGTGATTACCATTACTCATCAATTTGCCTCTGTCGTCAATAAAATGCTGAAGGATAGTAAGAGAACAAAGAGGTTTTTTCCTGATAAAGCAAACTGCAAAGTGAGAAATGTCAAGATGTTGCTGGTGATCATCACACATTTGATTTTGACTATGCTTTGTTGCTTTGCTTCTGGGCTGGAAAAACTAGAGTAACTAACCCATATTGAAATACCAGAAAGTAGGAGCAAACCTGATTGACTTGAACCTGAATTGACTCCACCCAAGCTGGATCAACTTCTGAAATTTGCCTGCTGATACAGTTTTCTTGAAATCCTTGTTGGACAAATCAACATTGTACACGAAATATGAGTTGCGGTTGAACCCAACCCATCTAAACCTAATATATCCGAAAGATTATGTCGACCTGTTCTGGACTGGTCAAATCCAAACCTGGCCCTTTAGACTTGTTTGCCTAGTATATTTTCTTCATTGAAATACAAATTCAGATTTGCACCCCAAAAGGCCCATCCAACCCCCCGGGGGGGGGGGTGTGAAGATGTAACATTCCCCGAGTTGTGAGGAGGCTGGTTCCATTAGACCCAATACTAAAAACCATTAACTGGCTAATACTACATGGGAAGAAAGAGTAGGATATTTTGGAGAGCCATTTTGCTTTGGGCCACTTTAAGCTGATAAAATTGCCAAAACTGGCTCTTCTGTGGTCACATGTAATTGTTTCATTCATGGCCTGAAATCTATAGTATTTTTTGGAAATTCTGCCCAATGATTGCTGGTTCTGACTTAAATTGCCAATTTCCAGGTCAACAAGAACAGGGACTGCTGAGTCAGAAACCAACACCATCGATAGAGCTGTTGCAAATCTTATGTTCAACGAGGCCCAGGCAAACATACAAGACCATCTCCCCCCTGTGTCAGCTAAATTTGAGCACCAGGGAACAGCCTGTGCAGCCGCATACAATTATGAATCAAACCAGCCAGACTCATTTGCGGTCTCGAAACCCATGACACTACAGGCTGATTCTGAAGTCCCTGTGTTCAGACAATAAGATCCTAACAACCCAAGCACCTTATCAAGCTGTGCCTCTGAGGATTTGTTCTAAATGTCTAGGATTACTTCGTCGCTTTACTTGGATGAATGTACATATGTAACTATATAACTTTCTACTGATCACATAGATCATGATGCATATGCTGCTGAATCGCATTTGCTGAAGTTTTGATCGATTACTTTCGATATGCGGGTTTGTAAAATAAGTAGAGGGTCTTAGTGGATTTGTTTCATCATAGCTTTCTTAAGCTCTGTATATGTTAGCATCAAGGAGAGAAGGATGATATGAGGTTGTGTAGGATTCTTTCTTATGGATTTTTTTTTTTTAATGTTTTGCTCATTTGTTCTTTGATTATGGATACATCAGAAGCTAAATGATATGTATACTGTTTACTGCTGTTCTGTGCGTCTTTATTGTATTTATTAGAGTTGCTCAGTACTTCTGTACAATTTGTGGTTTTGGCCATGATGTGGGGTTGAATTAGTAGTTTGGTAGCTGTTCCACTGGTGTATATTTTGCATGCTTCACATACAGAAAGTCGTATAGTCAGAGGCTAAAAAATCACAATGCAGGGCATGGAAACAAAATAAAGGGAAATGGAATGAGAGATTAAACCCTTCAAACAATAGAATTAGTTATTATGAACACCCTCTCCCCCCCCCCCCCCAAAGAAAAGGACAAAGGAAATAAAGGGAGCAAAGAAAGAGCTGCAAATCTACAAATAAAACCTAGCAGGTGTCTATAACTTCTCCACTGGAGCCTATGCCCCAACCTAGAGTTGCTAAATTTCATCTTTGGACCCAGAACAAGCACGAGGCGCAGGGAGTCTGCTAGATAGACATTATCGAATAGCACCTTTTGAATCAGCTCAGGAAAAAAAAAAAAAAAAGGTGGTGGACTGAGTTGTGTTCAAAAGCCAAAGTAACTCTTGTTCCGCACCAGTTTTCTTTGTGCCAAGATCTTAGGCATGCCCTCTATCACAAGTGTAGTTTCCCGCTGATTCTGGAGCACTGCATTCATGGCTGAGAGATTCTTCATAATCACTTCTACATCATGAGGATGATCATCTCCTTCTTTTATATGTATTTCCTCAATGACATTGTGACCAAACTTGCTGTTTAAACCAAAAACAAAATGTTAGTAGTTGTTTGTGAGAACCAAAAGAAAAATAAAAAAAAATTAACAAACCACAGTACAAAATTCACGAACAGGCTGACTTGGTTGGAGAACAAAAGGCATGTTAATAGATGTTCTAATATTCTAGTTCTTGATGGTTTACAAATCACCATTCACAAGTGACCAATCATATCACTGGGTAATTCTAGGTTTGATGGTCATACTCAAACCAGCTGTGCATTTTCATGCAATTTGATATAAATTACCCGATTAAATACTTCTCAAGGTCATCCTTGGATACTTGCACACGTTGCTTCCTACGCTTCCTAACAAAAGTTAGGAAGATAGTTCTTTCCTCCTTTGGCACATTCTTGTCCTCTCCCTTCCCTTTATCTTTACCAACTACGTCAACTTTTGTGTTACTCTCGAGGGCACGACATTGTGCTTCTTGACTTTCAAAAATTCCGCCATCAATAAGATTCACATTGGATGTTGTTGTTGATATTCCTGCTGTCGTTATGACCGAGCTAATCAACTCAATAGAGACCTCATCCAGGACATCTTTAGATGAAGTATCACCCACGAGGTCCTCCTTGTTGCATGAATTTGGAACGTGTTGATTTTCAAGAATTTCAATGTGACATTTGATCTTGAGGGCATGACACTGTACTTGATTTTCAAGAATTTTTCTATCAGTAAGATCTACATCAGGCGTTACTGTTGTTATCACGGAGCTAGTCGACTCAATAGAGACCTCATCCATGGCACCGTTAGATGAAGTATCACCCACAAGGTCCTTCTTGGTGGAAGAATTTTGAACTAGTTGCTCTTGATCACAAGAATTCATATCCTGTTGAGCATCGATGGATGATACGATCAACTCGTGACCCAAATCTTCCACAAAAGTCACATCCCTTGTAGGATCCAATGATTCAGCTAAAACTTCCAACATAGCTCCCTCAGAGACAACAGTATCATCCATGACTTCCTCCTTTGTGCATTGGTCATCACAAGAGTCAATATCTAGTGATTGAGGCGACACTCCTAACATGGCTCCTTCAGAAACTACATTAGTATCATCTATGGCACCATGTTCATGGCAGTGGTCATCTTCAAGAATCTCTTTGCCTGAATTCGAGAGGGGCGCCTCTCGATCAGAAGGCGGGTTTGAGAGGTTTAACATGGTAGGGAGAATATGGATGTCTATGTCCCCAACCTTAAAACTTGTGTAGTAATAACAAGTCCTCAAGGCAGGTGTCATAGCCATTGAAGGGATTAGGGTTGCTGAGGAAGTCATTGTTATTATTTTTTAACAACAAATTTCAGGATCAATAAATTTTTTGATGGAGCTGCTGTATTTATAAGGTGATTATTTATAATCCTATTCCTATTCTTACAAGAATTTCTAAGAGGCCTTGCAGTCTAAAATTGTTGTTTTGATTTATATCTATCAAAGTTTTACATGGATTCCTAACCATCATCGTTTGAAATCAGGGTAGGATCTTAATTATATGCTAGGATTTAATTATTAAAAATGGTGGAGAAATATATTTGCTTATTATTTAGATGATATCTTTATTCTCCAATTCTTCAATTTATAATTAGTTTTAATGGGCAGTATGATTATCAATCCGAAACCGACAGGAAGGTAAGTGGGCTTGGGTATAAATTTTCAACCCGTTTAATTAAATGGTTTGACACATTCTACTCGTTTAATTAAATAGGTTAGGTTCAGGTCGAGATTCTCGATACGAAAAAGTACTTATTTAACCCGTTTAATTAAATGAATTAAACAAGTCAACTCTTTTTTCATTTGTCATTTATCCGTTTACCTTTTTATTAGATAATTAAGAATAGAAAATTATAAAAAAAAAAGTGAATTATGACTATTCGGGTGAGTTTTAGAGATTAATTGTTCAATGTGAGATGTAAACTTAAAATTTTTAACGCTACGTAATTACTTATTAGTTAAAAATGTTGAAAGAGTAAATGGGTAATTAGGCGATTAAACTCGACATATTTATCTTAAATAGGTTAAGCGGGTCAACCCGTTTAAGAATTAAATAGATATAGGTCAAGGTTTTTCAACCCGCTTAATAAATGGATTAAGTTCAGGTCGAGCAATTCTTAACCCGTTTCAGTTCGACACGAACGATCCGACCTCACCTAGTACCCAGCTTGAACAAAAATTGGCAAAAAGTTATTTCCAATTCTAATCAATCAACAAATTAGCAAAATTTAACGAAGACGCAATATAATCTCTCCAAATAATCTTCCGCAACACCAAAAAAAAATAAAAAAATGCCCTTCATTTATCTAAATGATACTCATTGCACGCAATTATTGATTGCTCGAGCTCAACACAATTAATTCGAATGTTCTACTCAATATCCTCAGGCCGAATGCTCAACATCATTACTTTGAATGATCAATACTTATAGTATGAATGCTCATCACGTTAAGCCCGAATGCTCAATGCCATTAATCTAAATGCTTAACATCCAAATCTCCTAAGCATTAACAATACTTTATTTCTGTCTATTGAGCATTAACAGTCCTTTATTTTTCCAGCGTATATCATACACTTACGAGTGTGTATTCTCACTTGCCACGTATATATATTTTTTCAATGTGTATTTCTCATATGGATAATTTTTAATATATGATGCTGACATTGCTTATGGGAGCATGTACTCTTAAGAGTATAATATAGGTTTTGTCTCTTGAATTTGATGAGCATTGTAGTCAAGTCACTTGAGCAGTTTGTTCTTTGTTAGTGAGCAAAACACAATTCAATTACTTCAAAAAAGAGAAATCAACAAACTAAAATTAAGCCCACCCCCCCCCCCCCCCAAAAAAAAAAAAACCTCGCCTCTTTGATCGGCCACTATTTTTGACACTGTTCATCTTCTGCTTTTTTCCAGATCTTCATTTGCACGAGAATTTATCTCAATGACTCTTCTCAATTATATAATCATTAAAGATCAATCACTTTCAGGTGAGTTCGGGCATAGAAGCCTCAAACCCAATTGATACGAAGATGCAAACTAAATAATATGCATTTCTTGTCTAGCACTCTGACCTCAAAATTTGTAGTTTAATAGAGCTTTCATACTAGATATAGACTTGCTACTTGGAGAAAATTAGACTTAAAACCAAGAGGAAGGATCTGGAGTTGAAAGATCGGAATGATTCATGGAGAAGAGAGAAAGGGAATAGATGACATGAAGCTAATGGACGCATCCAAGGGAAAAAATTAAGGGAAGTTGCGATGAAAGCATGTGTCAAATAACTAAAACATTCAACACTTTACAATGTGTTATTCCTTTGCTGACGTGTGCTTGCCCGGGTCTATAGACTCGGTTGCATAATATAAATCGTTTCTCACCAAACCCTCAAGAGTCAAGACATAACCTAAGAGCAGTAAATTCTTGCATGCTCCGAAGTGCATATACTCACACTTGTCACACATATATACATATTTTTCCCCAAGCCTATTTGTCGTATAAATTGACTTCTAAAATTTGTGCTCCAGCAGCATGCTGTAAGTCTGGTGTTTCAGCTTGGTCACCAAATGTTAAGTTGTCACCTTCAACAATGGCACTTGGGAAGCCGGCTGCCCAAGCTTGATGCAAAGGCAAAAATGCAGGCTTGAGCTTCCTAAAAAACAGCTGTCTCACCTGGTAACTCCACAAATTATCAGCAAAGAACTTTGCAATAACACAATCAGGAACCCCATAAATCATCCTCGTAAAGGATTCAAAGCTTTCACCATAACCAAGAATTTGGCTATGTGCCTACGTTTATGGTCACAACAAAATCACATTCAGTCATTAGCTGGAACAAATACAAACCCCAGCTAAGAGGCCTTTTTCTGAGACTAGTTCTTGGCCCTGACTGAGTTATTCTCCTTGATCCTAGCTCGGTTATCCAGCTTAACAAAACGCTTGAGATCTTCAAAAGAGAGCGCTTCAGCTTGCTTCCTTTGCAGTTCACTCAAAGCGGGGCGTTTATCAAGAAGGCGCCATAGCCAATCGGGATACTCGGAATCGGGCAGAATCTTGGGATCTGTGCCATCCTTGAGAATGTTGGCACCCACTACGGTAGTGGACTTGACTTCCTTGCTGAGTGTGGATGCCTTTGGGGCATCAGCAGCTGCAGCTCCTTTCGCACCCTTTTTGGCTTTTGCAGAATACGCCCTTGAACTCAACACCCAAGTAGTAGGTTCCATAGAATTCATAATTAAAGTTTTCAGAGATGTTATGCTTTTCAGTGCCATTGCTTCTTCCTGCAAATCAGATTGTTGGTAAGGACCACACTCGGTGAAGATCAACAGATGATAAATTAAGGACCAATGAGGGTAACATGGACCCCTTCAAAATCAGAAATTCAAAAGGGCAGTCAGGTGCACATGCATCCGCGTTCACGCAGGGTCCGGGGAAGGGCTGCACCGCAAGGGGTGAATTGTAGGCAGCTTCGAATCCGCATTTGAGTCAAAGAACATAACATAGACATACATTCACAGCATGGTTTGGGGATCAAGCAAGAGGGAAAACAAAAAAACAAAAGCTAAGATATTTAAACCAAAGTGGGTTCAAGCAAAATTAAAACTGGATTAAGGGGAATTTGGCAGCAATTCAAATCAATTAAGATTGATGTTTTGCATCTGAAGCCACAAACTAACCAATATCTATGATGCTCCGACTCGGCTAAATCCGGGTCGACACGGGCTCGGACACTTCTAGGTAGGGTATAGACGAAGATGGTGAGAAGAAGCGGGTGAAGCAGCAAAAGGAGAAGCAGAAATGTGCGCATACCTGTCGAAGAAGGTGAAGCCCAGAATCTTCAGTATTTCTCAACCCTTAAAATCACAAACGCACCTCTCTCTCTCTCTCTCTCTCTCTCTCTCCAGTGCACCTTTGTTCTTCTGATTTCAAGGGGTTAGGGTTTTCGTTTTCACTGCTGAGGGTGTGGGCTTCCACTCAAGCTCAGTCATAATAAAAGATTTAGGCCCTTTTCTTTTCGTTGAAAAATCAATCGAACCTACACTCACTTATTCCTTTCTCCCTCTTCCCACTCCTTCTCACGCTTAAAAAAAAAATACAACTCATTCTCACACTCACCCACTCCTTCGTACACCTATATAAAACAACCATTTCTCATATTCTAAAAATTTTTATAATTTACGCAACTGTGTGTATAAATAATCTGATAGCAATTATGAACAGTTTTAATTTTTCGGATGTTATGGAACAGTTTTTTTTTTCATTATTTTTTATTTTGCAATTTTTAAAATTTTTTATTTCTATTTTTTATTTTTTATTTTTTATTTTGTTGTATTTATTTTATTTTTTTTCATTTTTTTGTTCCAGAAAAACAACCAACGGAAAATTCCAAAAAAATAAAAAATAAAAAATAAATAAAAATAAGAAAATAAGAAAATAAAAAATAAACACAAAAAATAAAAAAATTAAAACTAAAAAAATTTAAAAAATTTTAAGAAAAATAAAAATAAATAAAAAATAGCAAAATTTAAAAAAATTAAAAATTAAAAATTAAAAATTAAAAATTAAAAATTAAAAATTAAAAAAATTAAAAAAATTAAAAATTAAAAATTAAAAAAATTAAAAAAATTAAAAATTAAAAATTAAAAATTAAAAATTAAAAAATTAAAAATTAAAA
>JACYFF010031958.1:96739640-96783132 GCA_017589665.1 Selenicereus undatus
AAAATTAAAAATTAAAAATTAAAAATTAAAAAATTAAAAATTAAAAATTTAAAAAATTAAAAAACAAAAATGCAAAAATAAACAAAAAAACAAAAAGGAATAAACAAAAATAAAAAAAATTCATCATCATTAATTACTATCACAATAAAATTATTACATTATAAAATAAAAAAATATTAATAACCAATACTTCAACTTCATTCAACTACATTCAACTTTCATCCACTCATTCCCAAGCTTAAAAAAAAAAAAATACAACACTCACCAACTCCTTCCCCCCCTTTCTCACACTCACTCATCTCACACCCCTCATTTTCCACTGAAAAGAACAGAGCCTTAAATGTAAATAGGTTCGGACCAATTGTATAAAACAAAGGCCCAATGGCGACTTAAATAAAATTCTCGGCTTGAACAATATTTGATTTTAAAAATAAAATAATGGTTACGCTATAAATTTTTTTTGTTAAAGTAGACTTTTTTTTTTAAAGAAAAAGTTGTGTCCTCGTATTTGTATCTAGATTATGGACAGGGTCCTTGAGTCCAAAATTAATGAAACATGGATGTCTGATCTTCGATATGTACCCGTATTCGGCACTATATTCAGGTCCGAGCAACATAGCTAGTACGAGCTATGGTGTCCACATTAAGTAGAGAGAAAATATACAATTCAACACTTATATTTTCTAGTTGAAGCCATAATTTTTAGAACTAGAAAAAATTAATGAGAATCTTTCAAACCCCATCAGAGATGGGCAATGTGCCTGGCCAGGTCGGGTTAGCGCTAGACCCGACAAGGGGCAATTCGACATGGCTGAGTTGAAGAACATGTGTTTCTCTTTTGGTTTGCAGGTAAAGGTGAAAGAGGAGAAGCAGAAAACGTGCCTAGAGTATAGTTTTGATGATCGACACCATCTTCTCTGTTACTCTTCTTCAAGTCTTTGTATAGTTTCGATTTCTCACCCCATGTATCTCTACTTGCTTGTCTCCTTCCCTCTCTCTCGCCCCCCTCTACTCTCAATTAATCATACAGTTGCAAAAAACTAGGGTTTTTCTCTTCTACACTTTGATGCATATCTTTAAAACTGGAGTGTGGGCCTTTTTAAAAAAATTTAATTCAAAAAGCAGACTTATAATACATTTGACCATTGGGCCTATGTCAAAATCTAAGTCTTCAAGACCTAACATCACTTCAATTTTGTATCTCCTGCCAACCCTCAAATAGTATGTATAAATTTGAAGGATTAATTTTTTTAAAAAAATTATTAGCAACAATTATTGGTAAACTTAAAATTTAGAAAAATCAAGGAAGGGTGTAAAAAACTACATTTAAAAAAATGAAAATAGTCGTGTTCCAGTAATTGTGTCCGATTTTAGGACAAGGCCCTTGTGTTGTATTTTTTTTTTCCTGAGGCGAGTCATACACATTGGTATGTACCCGTGTCCGATGTTTGCACCCAAGTTCGAGCAACGTAGAGCAAAATTATAAATATAAAAGAGCAACGTAGCATTTGTTCCTAAATTTACTAAGACGATTACCAATTCATTTATTTTAGCTAGTGACGTTGACAATCATTAGTTTATTACGCTCATATTTGAGCTTTTGTATTCTTGTAGATAAGAAAAAGAACACACACACACACACACGTATATGTTATACACACACACACATAAATATATACACACACACAAACACACACACAAACACACACACACACACATACACATACACACACACACACACATACACATACACGCACACGCGCGCGCGCACGCACACACACACACACACACACACACACACACATATATATATATACATATACATATACATTTGACAAAAACCCACATGAAAGTGGGTTGGGGTCGGCCTGAAAATGGTGTCTTCCATGTTTTCCTAACCCTACCCCGACCCAAAATGCATGACACATAAACTACTAGATACTGTAACGCCCAGCCCAAAGGGAACAGGCACATCGTCGCCGTGGGTGCCTGATTAGGAACATCCACAAGGCTATTTAAACTTCTTAACCATAATTAACATGTTAATAGGCGACAATAGCGGAAGCTCTTATCAAAATCTAACTAAAGTTCAGGAGGGTAAATCTAAAACATGTATTACATACATACTTAAACCATATTCCTAATAGTCTTACACATGTGCGAACCAAAAATACATTCATAATTGTATTTATTAAACATAACCATAATATAAACATACAACGAGGCCTGCATCCACAACTAAGTTCTTTGAAAATATTTCAGAACTAGCTAGCTCTCTTAAAACTTCTGTGATCCCTTTTTGCTTTCAAAAACCTGAAAAATGGTGAGGTCATGAGCTCCACAAGCCCAGTGAATAACCCTTACCTTCTCCGTTGTTACACTTTACACATTAAACGGTTAACATATAATCACACAGTACACGTATCTTATGACATATAGACATAACATATCATATAGCATATAGAGGGCGATAAGAGAACATGTCTATGCTTCAGAAATTGAAATAAACTCATATCTTTCATATCTAACATAATCCCGAACTTCACAAAATACACACACATATATATATGTCATAGGGTGGGCAATTAGACTAACTTGTTCGTATATGTCCCATACCAAGTACGTTTGAGGACCCTCGTTTTCTTTTAAGTCCTAAACAAACACTATTGTTAGTCTATTCACTAAACTAACCATGGTTGTCCCATACCAATAATATCCTTTGGGCTTCTAATCATTACTGAAGTCCAAAAGAGAGCAAAGTTTGCTAAACCAAGCTAATGGCCCACCCATAACCATCCTTGATGCATACATAAAGCATATCTCTTTCAAAAGTCCACACACTTGCTATCCACACATGATCTATTTCTATAAACGTATTCACCAATCACACATATGCTTCAAAATCGATCACAATTTGACAAATATCCTGAATGTTCCTTCAAATCCAAAACCAAATCCAAGTCAGTACCAATTTCATAACATATCCAAAGTCCAAATCCAAGCCAAAATCAACTTCATAACATATCGCATATTCTTAACTAACTACAAAACTTTTAGTTTAGAGAAAATCAACTCATGACTCACACAAAGAACCATCACAATATAAGGGTGACAAACATATCCTAGTGGCCCAGTTACGGCTCATTCATATGGTACCAACCAATGGTGAACCAGTCGCCATTCATTCATATGGTGCAAACCAGGCACCCATGCTCTAAAGGACACAAGCTACCCACAACACAAACCATGTATTCATATTCATATTCTAGTAAGTTTAGGCCGAAACCTTTTTCACTAGGGATCAACAAGGCTAACATAACACATAAGACTGACATTGATATCCTAGGGGATTGGTTAAAACCTCTCCCACTAGGCGACCTGAACCTAATAACAGTCACTACTATAACCATAGCTCTAGAATGTTATGTAACAGCTCAGTCAAGACATGAAATTTTTTCTCCAAAAACATAACTTAATGCATTGTAACATTCCTCATAAAAGCTCGATTTCACAATTTTTGACCAAACATAGTCAAAGAAAGACATAGTTCCACCCAAAATAATTTTCATATGTTTCCAATAAATCATAACAAACACCTTGTTGTTCTCATGCTTGAAATCTTCACAAACATTATAAATATTTAATTTATGCATACGAATAACCATAACTACATCAAACATAGCATTCTACTCAAAAATTCGTAACTCAAAGAATACATATCCAACATTCACGAAAATTTGCAGATAAATACAACATAGTATGAGGAATTAATAATAATATTTTCATAATTTTCCATGGAGCCAATCCTCCACAAAAATTGAAACAATACCCGAAGATATACGCTAAACAAGAAAATTTCAATCAAAAATTCATAAATCATAAAGTACACATCCAAAATTCATAAAAATTCACAAAAAATAGCCAAGTATCATATAGCTTACACATAAATTTTTTTATGATTTTTTCACCAAGCAAATAACTTCTAAAAATTAAAACAATAATCAAAATCATGCACTACAGCTGCAATTTCAATCAAAAATTCATGAGTTGCAAAGTATACATCCAAAGATATGAAAATTTATAGGAAATTGCCAAATAACATGTATACTCTGTATTAAATTTTTCACAATTTTTCTCCAACTCAATAGCTCACAGTAATTCAAACATCATCCAAATTTTCGCACTAAATAACAGAGTAGTTTCAATCAAAAATTCATAACTCACTAAATACGCATTCAAAATTCACAAAAATTTACACTAAATTTCCCAATATCATAGGTCACATACAGTTAAAATTTTAGAATTTTTTGCATAGCCAATAATTTACGAAAAGTCAAATAGTGGCAGGCTATGTGTAGAATTCTAAAGGTCAACCTCTATTTTTCTTCCATCTTGTTCTTCAAACAACAATAATCAATCCAAAAATTCGTAGTTTAGCATATATATAAACAAATTCATAGCATATCTATCAATCTTCAACATTCACATAACCAAAAAATCACAAATAAATATGAACTTTTAGGGCGAGTTTCTACCAATTGAAATTAGTCTTCCAAGCTATCAAACCCTAAAAATATGAAATTCATAACTTCAATCTTCAATTGAATCCTCAATTTCAAGCATAAACCATCAAATTCATTTTCCCCTAATCAATTATAGGTTGAAGAAAGTAAGAATTACTCACCTTAGTTTGCAATCAAAACCAAAACACAATTATCTTTTTCCTTCTTCTTCCTTCTTCTCCTCCTCCTCCTCTTCTTCTCTCCTTGTTCGTGGGTTGTCTATGTGTTTTGGATAAGAAAAACAGAACACCCTCCCCCTTTGATAGTTATGACGTAAAAAGAACCCCCTTGTCCCCCTTTTATTTCTTTTCTTTTTTCCTTTTTTTTCTTGGTCAAGCCTTTCTTTTTTTACTCTTCTTTCCACCTATTTCCTTTTTTTTCGCCCCCTTTTTCCTTTCTATCTCTTTTCTTTGTTTTTTTTAGGGCACAAATACTAAATAAGTAATACTTTCTAATTACTCCCAAAAACACAATAATAATACACTAATGTAAGCACACATATATGTCCTAAATAAAATATGTACAGTATACATAAATCATACATTGACATATATGTCAAAATCAGCAACTAAAAATTTTGGGGCGTTACAGATACCAAACCCTAATTTTAGCTAATGAATCTCAGATATAGCACAAATCCGAACAGAAATAAAGAAAGTAGTTAAGGGATACAAAAAGCCTCGATCACAAATTATTTACCAAACATATGAAAGAACCAAAATCTTGCTATAGGGTTTACGCTTTCCCAAATACATATGTAAAATTTACCATAAAAATGAAAAGTCAACTTCACTACAAATTGATATATTAATCTCATTGCACACCGACAAATTAATTTAAAAAAAAGGAGACAAAGAAGAAGACAAACGTAAAATAAAGTGTCATTCGCCTGAAAATTAGAGAAATATGTGAGAGTGGATAGTTAAAAAATTTCAGGTGATGGGACAATTGTAGGTAAAAGGTAATACGGCTGGGAAGAACGGGGAGTGATTGAATGAAGCTGGGGAAGGGTTTTTTCTCCTTTATTTTTTGTTTATTTTTGGGATTGTGATTTGTTCAAACTATTTTTTTTATTTTGTTTTCTGTGTTTCTTTTAATCGAGTTTCTACTTGATTCTAATTGGCTATGTTCAAAATACAGTAAAATCTAGTAGAACATTGATAGGTGGTTATGCAGATATTGTATTTTTATATAGTTTTTTAATTATTAATAAGACTCGAAGAAGCGATCTTATGAATAGAAGCGTCTCGAACTTATGATTAAATTTGAGTAATAGTGTCTAAAAAATTATGTTCTTTTTTATATTTTTGATAATTTGATGAAAAATCGTAAGGCTTACTTTGTGTACTGAATGAAGTTTTCAAACAACTATATACAAGCTTTAGAAGTATATGTTATAAGGGGAAAAACAACAATAAACAAATTTCATTGTGAATTTTTGTTTTTAGCACATGACTTGTGTGATGGTAAGGATGGTAATGGGGTAGGTATGGGACGGGCTTAGTAGTACCCTCACCTATACTCATTTTAAAAATTAATACTCAAACTGATATCCATATTCATCGAATGTTGTAAAGTTATAACTAAACTCATATCCACTGGGTATTGAGGGTACATGAGTTTTATTTGGATATTTATATAAAAAAAAAGAATTTTATACGCATATTGAAGACCAAGCAACTAATATCACACATTTGTACCAAACTTCCAACAATATATCACATTACACCAAATACAATTAAAAGTTTCAAAGTCCAAGCAATAAATTAACCGATAAAATATCCCACGAGAGTCTTGAATATAATACAACTGATAGCAATTTGTAAAATATTCAAATCCAAACGACAAACTAGAACTCTAAATAAAGGGTACGACTCTTATATGAGGGAAGTAAGGGGTGGGTAGTAATAAAACGGGTATAGGGCAGATGGAGTCTATACCCATGCCCATACCTATTTTAGCAATACCATCCTATAACCATATTTTTCCTATGTCCAACAGTCATACCCATACCCCATTCGGTGGATTTTGTATGTTTTAAGTGGTTGCAATTTATTTTTTTTTACAAGCCTGTGTGATAGGTTACACCCAATAAAAGATAGGTGTTTCAAAGCTTCTTGATAGTGCCTATACTTAACTCTCTCTCTCTGTATATATATGTTATAAACATTATTTATAAAATGAATCAAACACTTAAAGCATCCAATCACGCACCGGTATGAAAGGAAAAATGTAGACACATATGCAACGATTCTCACTTTATAGTCTTTGAATCCTTTTATTCACTTTTATGGTTTGTTTGGATGGGGACTGGAGGAAAGTAAGGAGGAGTAAGGGGGAGTAGGTACTCCTCCTTACCTTTATTCGGAAGTAACAAGAGGAGAGTAAGGAGGGGTAAGGATGAGTAACTCTTACTCTCCCTTACTCCCCATTTCCCCCCATTTCATTACTCTCCAATTTGGAGTGTAGGGAGGGGTAAGTGATGAGTGAAGATGTTCATTTTACTTATTTGCCTTCATAAATTTAACTATAATATATTTTAATATATTTTGTAAGAGCAGATTTATCAATTCATTCATTTACTCTTATTTACTCTTCTACTCTTTCAAATAAGGGTAAGTGATTCCTCTTAAACTCCTAAACAAGAGTACTCCCGAATAAGGATAAGTAACTTACTCTTATTTACTATCATTTACTCCTACTCCTTCTTACTTTTATTTACTCTTAGGAGTTGTTTGGTAACAACAACTTTTTGAAAAAAAAAAAAAAGAGCTGTTTGGAAGGGTTTTAACTGTTTTAATCAAGTTAAATAGCTAAATAAGTGTTTGGTAAACACTGTTTGAAACAGTTGTTTGCCTCAAATAACTCTTATTGAAAAGACTATTTTCATTAGTCTTCTTAAAAGAGCTTTTTGTGAAAATGACACATTTACCCAAGACTTTAAGCAAATTATATTACATGTCATTACATTATATTGATAGAGTATTATTTTCTAAAATAGAAAGAGTATATAGTATTATAAAGTGTTCCTTAGTAGTATTCAAACCCAATTAGATTTTGAAGATTGACAAGAGTAGAGATATTTTCTTTATTTTTTTGATTCAAAAATAAACCATTGAAGTTGTATTGTCTTATTCATTGTTTGTATTTTTTTTCTTAACCAAGTAATACACGTTTTAGTGTAGATTTTCTAATTTCGCTCGTATATTATATCACGCTTATTTGGTTCTCTCACTATGTACCTTTATGAACGTTTAATATTTTGATATTTATACTTTAGATTATTCAATCTCTCTTCCGATTACCTCGACAATGAGCTTTGGATCGATGCAAAATAGTAACATTTGATACTATGTTTTGTATGAATTGAATCTAATAAAGATAAAGTCATTATAAAACCAAAAAAAATTTAAAAATAACAAAATGACGTTATAAAACATTAGCGTCATTTACATAATAACAAATTGAAAAGAAATAGGATAGTCGATGAATACAAGTTATGTAGAATTTAATAAGAAAGTAAAGTTTTATCAATGAAGTTTTTCTTCTATTTTTTTTTTTGTGTGTGATTACAAATGAAGTTAATTTATACATATGACACCGATTTAATTTTTTTAAAAAATAAATTGACCAATAAATAAAAAATATTCTATTAAGAAGTAATTTAGAGATAAGGATATAAATGAAATTTTACCAAACATCTTTATTAGAAACAGCTAACTTTACTAAACAGTTTTTCTACGAACAGTTAATTTAAACAACTAATACAAACAACTAATTCAAACAGCTAATAATTAACAGTTAACAGCTAACAGCTAATACTTCAAAAAGCACACAAACAAGGTCATCCAATGTTCCATTACGCAAATAATATTGTTCATTATTTATTATTTATTATCGTTGCCATACTTTTCTCACAGCATTTTCTAGTCTGTTGTAACTATTGGTCTCTTCTAACTATTAATGCTTTCTAACTTTATCATCCTTTTTGCTTCAAAATAAAGTAAGATGTTAGCAACTTCACCAAAAGCTAACTTAATTCATAGAATAGTGACAAAACAAAGCTACCACATCTACTTAGAAATAATTGAGATTAGTGTCACATAAATTGAACTCACTTATCTGCATATATACAATTTTAATAACTAGTACTTCTATGCCCGTGCGATACATGAATACTCTCATAATTTTTAATTGTAGTAATTACTTCTAAAAATTACAATAAGTCTTTTAGCAACCATGTCATACACAAATTTTTAAGATTTTTTATAAAAATAATGAGTAACTTTTTAAGTTAAAGTACTTAGTAAGAAACGCAATTTATGAGAAACTATAAAAAAAATTCCAATGTACTAAAATATATTGTGATTATCTTAACAAATATTTTATAGTAATCACTATAATACTGTAATTTCTTTGTAATAATTTAAAAATTATGACACTCCGAAAAGTTATGTAATTTTTGATAAAAGATTTAATGGCATAATTAACTTTTAAATTTTAACCTTTCATAAAAAAATAATGAAGATCGAAGTGCTGATTATATCTTTTAGAATGGCCATACGTGTGTTTCAATTAGATTACATCAATTATATGTAAAAAATTATTGGATAAAGAATTAAATAATTAAATGTACTTTTAATGGTCATAAATGTGAAAGATTATTCGTGTGAAAGGGAAAAAAAATCCTATCTCAAAAAAATTGTTAATAATCACTTAGACTCTTATACTCTGAAAATTTAAAGTAATATGGTGAGCTTTCACATATTATAATGAGAATAAAGGTAAGTTAATCTTACCTCGAAAAAAATGTTAATACTTACTTGGACTCTTGTATTCTAAAAATTTAAAGTAATCTGATGAGCTTTAACATATCAAAATGAGAATATGTTCTAAAGGAAAAATAATCTTACCACTATTATTGATTAACACCTATTTGAACAGTAATACTCTGAAAATTGAAAGTAATATCTATCTTTTATTATTTATTGATAACAATAATTGTGTCTTTATAGTAGACCTGATCAACGGGTTGGGGACCCGCCCGACCCACCCCGACCCTCAAAAATGAGGGTCAGGGTCAGTCTTTTTTGTCTCCGATCCGCCCTGACCCTCAAATTGAGGGTACCCGACTATGATGAGGGTCGGGCTTGAGTAAAGATTTTGACCCGCTGACCCGACCCTCTGACCCTCATTTTTTAAAAAAAATAAATAAATAAAAATAAAAAGATACTTTTAGTTTCATTTGTTTAAAACTTTTTCGCTTTTACTTTCCCATCTGTTCTTAGCATCTTTTCCCCATTCACCTCACCAAATCTCACTGGTTCATAACCTTCTAACGCCCTCTCTGATGTTTGGGGTTGACTGAGTAGTCATTTTAATGAACTAATCGGTCTATTGGTTTAATGACTAACTTACGCATTAAAGTGTTTATAGGTTTGATATGCTTCATTGGAGCATTATATTATCGTTTGACTTTTTATTTTTTAAGATGTTTAATGTTGACCTTTATAATAAAAAGAAAACTTATTGAAAAAACTCATTTTCTATATCGGGGGGTTTGAGGGTCGGGTCTGACCCAATGACTCGAAGGTACCCACAGGATCAGGGGTATGCTGACCCGCATAAGGGTCGGGTAGGGTTAGGGTCAAGAAAATCCCACCTGCCGACCCTCATGACCTGACCCTCAACTCGACCCGACCTTGATTTTGATCAGGTCTACTTTATAGTAAATAAGATACAAAATATGTGTATTTGACTATGCGTTTTTATGATGTTCCATGTTGGTTGTCGAATTTTGGGTTAAATTTGAAAACCTAACATGTATAGTAAATTATCCATAATCAATGTATTTATTTATTATAGTATAATGCATTATTGTTGGTAATATTAGGAGTGGTGTTAGTAGTATATTATGGTGAATTATCATAATTGAAAATTATGGCTTGTTTTTTTGGTTCGTGGAAAGGAAATATTGCAAATTGTAGTTAATTATATAAACTCTTTTTTGAAAATGAAAATCTTGTATATTCAATGAACTAACTTGCATCTTTTCTAAAAAACAAAAGTTATTAACTATTTTTGAAATTTTGTGGAAGTGACATATGCTGAAAATTTAGAGGAGAAAATTGAAAACAAACAAAGCACCCAAGATTTTTCATAATCGATGCATTTATTTCATTTCCGTATAATGTATTATTTTTGTTAATATTGGAAGTGGTGTTGGTAATAAAATATAATATGATTTTCATAATTAAGCATTGTCACTTTTTTTTAGAAGGATATCTTCCAAAGTGTAGTTAACTTTATAAAAACCTTTTTGAGAAAAAAAACTTCTATACATAATTAACTAACTTGTATTTTAAAAAAAATAAAAATTATTAATTATGTTAGAATTTTATGGAAGTGACATGTGTACAAAATTTAGAGGGATTTGTTTTGTTTTATATGTATATGTGTGTGTGTGTGTGTATATATATATATATATATATGTGTGTGTGTGTGTGTGTGTGTGTACACACACACACACACACATACATACATCCTACTAAGAGGAGAGAAGTAGGGCATGTTCATTTCGACCTATGAGACAGACTTATTAGTGCTTATTATTGAAACATAACGAAAGTTGTTTAATCGTACTGAAACATACTTAATGGCTGGAAAAATTAAAATGTAAGTAGATATTTTCGACAAGTAATTAACAGGGCATGTTCTTTTTGGCTTATTATAAGTACTTATCATTAGTGTTCAGCAGCTTTCATCACAATTGAGCACTGTTAAATACTTATTCAAAATATATAATTATAATTTCTTGAACTACTTAGCATGATTCATCATGTTTTAGTATGATTTAATATATTTAAGCAATAAGTGTCAATAAGTACTTCTTATAATTTGAAAAGAATATGCACACAATGATGAATTATGGTGAATGATGCTAAATTGTGCTGAAAGTTGCTAAACTGTGCTGAAAATTGCTGAATACTAATGGAGTACTTATGATAAGTCGAATGACATGTTATTTTTAACTTATGAGAAATATTTATTAGCTCTTATAGCAGAAACATGCTAAAATATACTAAAATATGCTGAAATATACTCAAACATGCTAAGTTGTTGAAAAAAATATAACTAGATATCTTCAATAAATACTTAATACTGTTGAATTTACAAGTGGAACAGAACATGCGTGTAATAAATACACAAAAGTGCTTTGTTAAGAACTTTCAGTTTTCACAAAGCTCTAATCTATAATCAATAATTTACCCTAAAATATAAATTTAAGCGATGAATAATTAGATTCAAATGCTTGGGTCCCTGCTTGTGGGGCTTTTATATGTTGAACAATGAGTACTAACATACTCTCTCCTCGAATTGATAGCAAAGCAAAACCAAGCAAAAATGGAGGCAGTGGTGGTGGACGCGGGTTCCAAGCTCCTTAAAGCTGGTTTCGCCGTTCCTGATCAGAGCCCTCCTCTGGTAACCCATCTTGTTTCTCTTTCCCGCTTTGTTTATCTTCTGTTTCCCCTTCCCAAGTTATGGCAAACCCCACAAATTTCTGTTGTTTTTTGTTTTCTTTGCTTAATTCCATGTCTGAATTATTAAATGGGTATTTCCAAAAGTTGTAATTTGGGTGTTTGATTATCTGAAAACGAAATAGGGGAAGTGGGATTTTAGTTTTTTCATTTTTTGCCTATTTTCTGAGGTGGGGTGAGTTGTTGATGTAACTGGGATAATCTGGAAGTCACTGTGTAAGGATGTATAGCGGCAGTGCACTATTTTTTTTTCCCCCCCCCCCCCCCCCCCCCCGCGAGAAGGAGAAAAAATGGTTTAGATGCCTGAGTGGTGGTGAGCTAGGAAAGTAAATGTTTTCATTTTTTATTGAATTGGGACTATTGGATTTGTTACATAAGTAGTTGGTTATAAAGAGTTGGTGAAGGAGATGATTGCATGGTACTAGTTAAGTTTGATACAACATATGTTTATGCCCCCTTCGTCATTATTTTTAGTAAATAGCGCATATTAGTTCTTCAATGTCTCCATTTCTTTTATTTTTTCTCATAGATAGTGATTGCTCTTCTGTCCGGAATTTTTGGTGGTTGTTCTTGCCTTACATTAAAAAATCCCGAGGCGCAAAACAGTGCAAAGGATCATGGGCAACGGGCTGCGGGCGTCGAGGCAAAGGTGTGAGCTTTTTAGATGTGAGGTGCACTTTTACTAAAAAAAAAAATTGAAAATCATTCCAAAACCATACTTATTTGTAAATAAGCTAGATAGTGGCATCAAATAAGTGATTTTCACCAACCACCCAAAAAAAAAATAGAATCAATTAAACGTGACAAAATACAATGAAAGCATTAAAACATTAAACACATCTCAATTGGATCACTATTAATTGAACTCTAAAAACATAACACATGCTTCCCAACCTGCCAGGAAGAGAGAGAGAGAGAGAGAGAGAGAGAGAGAGAGAGAGAGATTAAGAAGCATAAAAAAAAAAACAGGGGTCTGGTAGCCGGTACCCTTGTAGCAATGTAGGAGGCACCATTTTTGACCTCCTTGAAGCCAAAACAAAAAAGGGAACAAAGAAAAGCCTTTTATAGCTGTCGAATAATAAAGCAGGAGGAGGAGGATGAAGAAGGAAGTCTGAAAGAAGATAGGAGAATAAAGCACTTATGTCACTAGGGTTAGGGTTTTCAACTCTAAAGTCAAGTTCAGTAGCAGCAATATGCTTTGTTTACTTCCAGTGGCAACTTGATTGAAAGGCTTCCACAAAGAAAAAGAGGAGTTGAGACCCCTTAAAGGTTTTTTTCATTTTTTTTCAAATTGTCTGTTATGATCTATAAAGCGCAGGCTTCGTGGGCTTTGCGCCTCGGTCTAAAGCGTAGAAAAGCCCAAAAAAGCGGGGGCTTTAAGAATGGGCTGAGCCTAACGCATTCCAAGGCGCAACAGGGTGGACTTCTGGCTTTTGTGAGCCCAGGGCGCGCTTTTTTAAACACACTTCTTGCTTATGTTTGGTAGTATTTTGTAGCTGCATATTATATCTTGTTCCTTTTGGTTAAGTCTGATTTTTTTCTTGGATTAGGCAGATTTGGACATCGGAGTTCCCCTTACTCTGTAACTTACAAGTTTCACCTTGAAATTATGAAGCTTTCTATGTTTCCTGAACTGGTTACTTGGTAGATTCAGGAAAAATCTAGGAAGGATATGATTCTAGGAGTCCTGCCCTCAAGCTTAGTTACAGGGTGTTGCAAGCAATTAACATTAGGTGAATGCAGTCTGATCTAATCCATACTAACTTACTTTTGTTTTGTGATTGCATGGAAGAGCTATGTGGATAGCCGGCGTTTAAGGCTCCTGGTAACTAGGGCCAGAAGAGAGGACGATTATATTCCTAGTAGTTGTAGTTGGGAGAGAGGGATGACGGTTGATGGGATTGTAACTGAGAAATATGATCGATGAACCAAGTGAGATCCAGAATTGTCTTTTCATGGTTACATGATCGAGCTCATGTCTGATATTCACATATTATGTGATGTTTTTCCCATAATGGGTTTATGTTGGACATTTCTTGATTGAGTCAGTTCTCAAGTTTTAATGACTTGGATGCCGAAGATCTTGATCTTCATTAATCTGCTGTTGAGTTTGGGCAACATAACTGACCATCAAGTATCAGTTTACTACTTTTTGCTCATTTTACAAACTTCTGATGGTTGTATCCTTTATTTCCTTATTTTTAAACCTGTATTGTAAAATGAGGTTAGAAATATTTATTCTAAATTCAATAACATTGTTACAGCTTGTTAGTTGCATACCGGAAACAATGACGAAAACATGCTATGTCCCTGAAGAGCATGGTACAATAAAAGGGTTCCAGTTGGGGGCTTGGTGCCGTTCATGTGCATATTGTGTTCAGTAGTTATTGGTTGATCAGAAGAAACAAGACAAATTTCTTTTTGTGAATCTAATTGCAGATAGAATTCCTTGGTGTTTACATTAATATTCTTGGTGTGGTACTCTTTTTGATTCTTTTTTGTTTTTTTTTTTAAAGGCTAACCAATTTGGTTGGATCCTCTCCCTTTTAGAATGCTGGAGGTCATGAGTCTATTTTTCTGCTCCCTGGTTGCTTATCTAGGAGAACTACAACTTTTATCTCTGTTAATAAGAATATTCTCCTAGTAAATGTGCTTTTAGTGTTGCAGTTTTTATCTGTGCCCTCCGCGTTCCGTGTTCTGATGAATGCTTGTGTCCCTTGTTTTCTGAAGAACAACAGAATAGTAATGTGTGTCATCTAAGAGATTTCATACAGGTTTCTGTCACGGCTGCATGCAGTTTGGGATCCAGATCCAAAGCCACCCCGACGTCCTGCCTGAGTAAGGCTTTGGGTTGGCGATTCAACTGTAGCAATCTTACCCTTAATATTAAAGAAGCTTGTTTGCTGGACTCTAGCATGCAGTTTGGGATAAGAACCTTTATAAAGTGAGTTTCCAGGAATTTACTGTAGCTTTGATTTTGTCTGTGGTCCAGAAATGTGAATCTGATCGCTCTATTGGCTGTTTCAAAGATGAAGTTTTCAGAGATACAAGATTGTCTAATTTAGTAAGACCCAAATTAATGAACCCTACATTTAGTTAGGGAGTGTTCCTAAAGTAAGTACAATTAAATCTTGCTTGCTAGAGACTTCACCTCAATGCAAGCAATCCTCTTTTTTTGCCAATATGAGGTAAGGACTCCTAGCAATGTGATATAAACACATCTATTGTTTTCTTTATTTCCTTATACAGAGTTCCTAGTACTTGCCTTCCAGGGTTGGCGTAGTGACTCTCCTCTGGGAAGTCACTATTGGTTATTCTTTTTATGGTTTTGTTTCTTGTCTCATTGGGAGTTTCCTAGTCTGAAATGTTCTGTGATTCCCAAGACCGGGAAGGTAGAGAGAGAGAGAGAGAGAGAGAGAGACAGAGAGAGAGAGAGAGAGATTTAAAGACTAGGATTTCTGACATTATCCGATGGTATCAAAGGAAATAAGCTTGTGATAACCCAGTATAAGTATTTAAGGAAATTATTTGCTATATTCTAAAGAATCTAAACTGTGGCATCCAACTTCTATATTCACTTTGTGCTGATATTTCTTTTTCTTTTCAATGAATTAGCTTTCACTGCAACTAACCACGCAATGGCTCCACCGCTCCAATTGAAGTTGCTTTTAGGGGTATTGCAACTCCAAAAGCAAGCTCAAAGTATTTGGCATTTGCTTTTGGCTGAGTCATTTTGTTCTAACTTCTAACTAGTGTTTTTCTATCTCTAAAAGCTACAAATGGCACAGTTCCCCAAAACCATACTGCAAACGAAAGCATTGCCAAATCTAAATAGACTAAAAACAAAAACAGTAGCAAATCTGAATGGCGTAGAAGGGGAATTGAAGCCGGGGCTTGTGGATTTTTTTTCTTTTTCTTGGGGGTTTTTGATTAGGATGGCTTTGAATTGGAATATGAATTTTGGGTGCTTTCAACTATCCATTATACAATATATTTAGTTCATCTGATTCTGTGCAACATTGGATTTCAATGCTATCTGTTTCTGAATTTTCACATAATCTTCTTTTTTTCCTTTCAAATTTTTATTTTATTTTATTGTGGGAACACTTAGATGATATCCTGTTTTCGAAATGACTTGCAAGATGACCTTATATGTATGGGCTTGACTGCATAAATTCATTTGTTTGGGAATCTTCTCTAGTTATTTAATTAGGACTAATTGCTGTGTTCTATTTTGCAATTCTTTTTTTTTTATAAGGTCTATTTTGCAATTTTGTCATTTCCATTCATGATGGATTTTCATTTTATTTGTGAGTGGTGGAATTGATCATACTTTATTCTGTCACAGGTCATTCCTACTCAGATGAAGAAAGTCGTCGAGGATGGTTCAGCAATTGATGATTCATCAGTTGATGACATTACAATTGACCCTATTGTGCGTGGCTTTGTTAGAGATTGGGATGCTGTGGAAGATTTGCTGCATCATGTTCTTTATACTGGCCTAGGATGGGAAATGGGCAATGAAGGGCAGATTTTATTTACTGATCCTCTTTCAACCCCAAAGGTCCCGAAATGCTTTCTTTCCCGTCTTTGAATTAGTGTTCTTATTACCAGGGATACCTCTGTGACATGCAGGGTTGTCTACTAGTAAACCACTATACTGGCTTGGCTGCAGGATTTATTGCTATCAACAGTTTTGAAGACCTTGGAAAAGCTCTGATTAAATGCTAGCCCATGGCTACCTAACCAGATTTATTGCATGGATTTATTGCTATCAACGAATTGCATATATTCAAAGATATCACATCATGGTGTCCTCCCTAAACTGTCTTTTTTTTTTTAAACAATGATTTTTTGAAAATGATGCCGACACTCTTGCTAAGATATTGAGGGAATCCAAGTTATTACCCAGCCTCGTAGCTATATTAACAATGGTCAGTGTGCGTAGTTATTGTAGAGAGCTTTTGTATCTTTTTTGAATTGGCTCTGCCATTGCCCAAGACGGTTGTGATTCTATGGCAATACTTGAGTGCTTTAAACTAAAAGTCATGAAAGAGTACTGGACAACTGTTTTTGTTTGTTAGACCGAGATATCCTTTTTGGCTTTTCCAGAACCAAGGAATTGTTTTAAACCCTTTAACCTTTTCATTAGTAAAGACATCATCTTATGCTAAAACTATTTTCACACTCATTGCTTTATCTTGTTATTGATGTAGTGTTGCTTGACTACTTTAACAGTTTTGGTTGTTAATTCATATTCATCGTCAATAGTTAATATTTAGACATGATTCTTGACCCAATTCAGGTCATTGACTCTGCATAAAGTATCCTAATTGGTGGTATCAGCAAAATTGGATGATGTGGCATCATCAGCAATATAGTCTATCAATAAAATAGTGCTAAGTTTTTATAAACCAGACTGACTGTCTGTATCATCTTAAAAGGTAGGGATGGCAATGGGGCGGGTACAGGGCAGGTTGAGTTGTACCCTCACCCATACCCGTTTTCAAAATTCATACCCATACCTGTACCCGTACCTACCGGGTATTAAAAAATAAAACCCATATCCATACCCATCGGGTTTTGCGAGTTTGCAGGTTTTATTTGGGTTCACATAGAGAATAGAAATTAATACCCATATGCAACTCATATCCAAGTACGACATATATTTTTGTCATTAGAAGATTGCAAAATTGTGATATTTTAGGAATATATTGTTTAGAAATGTGAAATCAAATACATTATTAATTTTTTGCTAGAAGGTTTGGATTGGACTTAAACCGGAAAAATGTCAAACGAAAATATTTTTTTTATCTTATTATTAAAAACGGGTCTGGGTAGGATGCGGGTATGGGGCAGGTGAGGGCTATACCCATACCTGTATCCGTTTTTCAATATCCGCTCCGTACCTATTTAAAACTCATTTTCACCATCCACTTGGGTTTTAAATGGGGTGGGTTTTACGGGTTTTAAATGGGTATAAGTTTCATTGCCATCCCTATTAAAAGGGAGGGGGGGAATACACACACACACACACTTGGCATGGATGGCGTTCTTGGTCACTAATATTAGGGCCTAGGGAATAATTTGGCTTCTTTTTTTCTTTTTCTTGTAATGGACATATTGCAAAGATAAATTGATTGTAGACAGACCGTGATTCCTGCCAATATGATCAAAATCTATTCTACTCTTGCTTCCAGTGGTTATTAAACCCACATGTTACTAATTTGTTCTCTGTTTGCCCTGTGCCTTCTGGGTGGCAACTATTGTTGTCAGGTCTGAACTCTGACTCTGAGAGCATCAGTCTTGTGTGGCTGTGCTACCAGTTTGAGTTAGTGGAGCAGGGGCACATCTTATATTATGTTTACTAATGTTTTGTAATCTGGCCCTCCTCCTCCATTCAACCTTTTATACATTTCTTAGGTTGTTTAGGGGCCTTTGAAAACCCGGGGGGGGGGGGGCGCTGTCCACTTTTGCTGTTTTGGAACATGCATTCTTGGGTTGACAATGTTAGTGGCTAAATTCATACATATGAGCATAACTCACGTAGTCACGTCATTACACACCTCATGGATCTATCCTGTAGAGAAGGCTGCACATGCTGACCCAGTAACAATAATTGGATGCATATCTAATCATAATATTGATATGTTGTATGGAAAATATAAATATCTTATTTATGACTAGGAAATGACTGAATCACTGACTGTTTCCCTTGATGATCGTACTGACAAAATCGATACCTTCCTTCAATCGTAATTCCACAAGCAAGATTGGCCACTGCTTAGGAATTTTGTAAGCTTGCATGTTCATTGATGAGGCCCAACTTCCCCTTTTTGGGGGGGGGGGGGACAGATTTGGCAGGCTTATTGAAGCCTTGGATTGCAGAGAGGTTGGTCTTGTTTAGAGCTTAAAATCATTTGACTAGCACCTATTATTCAATAGAAAGGAATTAGAGGACAATTTAGATAGCCATCTTGTTATAGGCCATTATGATTCAATTGGTTCCTTTTTTCGCTCTCCTGTGGCTTGCTTGGATTGTAGTAGATTAAAGCAAAATGACTTTCTAAGTTGCCGTCTGCATATTTGTAGTAGGCACTTTGTGATTGCTAATGTTTGGTCTGATGAAGTCAGTCTCTCTGGGATTTAGAGGGTAAGGTTGCTATATGTGGCATTGACAGCTTGATGAGTAAGGGGGTCCAAGTTGGAACATCTCCAACCCCTAAAAAGAAAAAAGGGGGCAAAAAAGAACCCTCCCCCCCCAAAAAAGGTGTGTTGATGACATGCCTAAAGAAATAAAGGAAGAGATGGTTGAGGGTGTTACCGGTGATGGTCTGAATCTATGATCATACTTCTTAGACACTAGCTTCCATTCCATATTATATATTCATGCCTGTGCGCGTAACTAGGGTGTGAACGCTACTGCTTTGTTGGCAGTTCTTTTTCCTCAGTTTTCTTCTTAAAATCACGACCTTAATCAACAAATGAACTATTGGGTGGTGCATATTATTTTTCTGACAGTATATGCCATTTAAACATTTGCAGGCCATGAGAGAACAGTTGGTTCAGTTGCTGTTTGAAAATTTCAATGTTTCGGGGTTTTATGCAGCTGAACAGGCAGTTCTGTCATTGTATGCAGTAGGCCGTATTTCAGGCTGCACAGTTGACATTGGCCATGGCAAGATAGGTTCGTCAATAAAATGCTGCGCAACTGGTCTTTTTACTTTATGTTCATGAGATTCATAGTTGAAAAATAGCTTGTTATTCTCCTTGTTGCCAAAAATTATGAATGGTCTGCTGCTCTTATTTATTACATGTCTTGGTTGTAGAAGGGGAAAAATGCTGCCTGACGGATAGGTATTTCTTTGTAATTTGTTTCTTTGATCACGTACAGTCTGAGAACCTATACTGCTTTTTGACGCTTGTATTGTACTCAGGGTTAAAGATATGGGACTGATTGTGATGATATCAAATTTTATTGCTTTCTTTTCTCTCTGTCATTTCGTGGAAAATATGGATATCCATTTGCAAGAAAGCGTAAATTGCCTGTGGATCATTACATCATTTTTCTAGCTATCTGTCTCAGGGCTGGTTCAGCTGTAGAAATGATGGCAGCTTATCTGTTTCAAAGAATGAAAGGCTGCTTTGTTTGGCCAAATCTCTTGGAGATTCTATTAAACTAGAGCCAATGCTTCTAGCTGAGCTTGCATGGGTTTTAGTTAGTATAAAACTGTGTTATGCGGCCATGTGTGCTGGTTGTTTACTAGGCTAGCTGGTGTATTTCAAAGGGAACTATTGTGATAATTCAGTGATTTTAGGTGGGGAGGACTACTACAACTATTTCTAGCGATAGTTTGCCATATTGATTTGCTCCATACTCCACATTTGAATTATCTTAATGTATTTGATGAGAATTTGCAGTGATCAATTCATCCGTTCAGTCTGTGTGAATATGTTTCTCTAGCAATTGAGCTGTGCCTTGGGACTTACATGTTTTTCATTTTACTTTTCATCATTTGAGTAGACATAGCACCAGTTATCGAAGGTGCAGTTCATCACATTGCCTCAAGGAGATTTGAAATTGGAGGCAGTGATTTGACAAAGCTTCTTGTCCAAGAACTGGCGAAATCCAATCCACAAGTAAATCTGAAACTGTCTGATGTGGAGAGGATAAAAGAGAAGTATTCTTGTTGTGCTGATGATGAAGTTGCTTATGCGAAGATACAGCACAAGTGCCATAAAGAGCAGCACACACTTCCTGATGGACAGGTATCTTTTGCTCATCTCGATACTGGTCCTAATAGATTACTTTGAAATTAAGTTGATCAATTTTAGCAGCAATCAGCATTTGTATTTATTTATAACATGACGCAGAGGGATCTCTTGTTTCTAGGTGCATAATAAGTGATAATATTTTGGAAATATATTCTTCACCTAGATGGATGATGCAATTGCCATTTGGGACAAAGCAGTCTAGCTCAGATTTTAATTGTTTAATTTTGATGTGGTCTTACTTACATCTTGACTGAATTCTTTTAATTGTTTGCACTCTAACAAATGGATAGAGTTGTTTTTTGTTTTTTTTCCCCTTTTGCTGTGCTTAATTTTGTCAAACACCATTTAATAGCGTGGGAGCAAGAAGGTTCTTTCTTTCCTTTTTTGGGGGGGGGGGGTGGAGGGGAGGAGGTCCAAAACATAAAGTCATTAATGCTGTTCTTCCGGATTATTGTATATTTGTATTGATTGTTTGTGGTGAAAGTAAAAAGAGTGCTCTTTGGAGCATTTACCCGGGACATTGGTCTTGGGGAAGGATTAATGGTAGAAGATTCTTTACTAGGGTGGGTTTTTTTTTTTTGGGGGGGGGCCCCCCCCCCTGTTCAAGGGTTAGGAAGAATCAGTGATTTTTTTTTTTGGTGGCAAGTGTTCATGGCATCTAGACTATATTTTTACCATGTCAGAGAAGATTTCCTCAGATCCCATCCATGGTCTTTGTCAAGTGATTTTGTTGAAAGAGAATTCTGCATACTGCCAATGTGGCTCATGGGCTTGAGATTTGAGGAGAAGATTGCGAAGAGATTGCCCAAAGTCTATGACAGTGTTTTCCGAGATTTCTGGTGAGGGGGTAATAGATAAGGGTAAGCAACATAATGAAAGCAGATAAAAGGGGCAATTTTTGCTGTGTGCTTTTCTGTGTTGATTGACATGAAGCGACTGATTGATGCTCCTCCCTTTTGGGTTAAGATTTCAGGATTTGTCACTATTTTTCAAATCATGTTTTCTCGTCTCATTTTTCTTTCCTTAAAAGGGGTCCTATTTTCCTTCTGTTTATATTCACTGTCCAAGGTGTTTATAGAATAATACTGCATATCAATTCAAGGCTAGCCAATTGGCCTTTACTCTTTCCCCAGGACGTCCAGTGGTTAATTCTAACACGTCTTCATGTTTTATTCATGTTTGTCTTATGCATGTGCGAAGGAAGAGTAGTTTAGGTGGTAGTTCGTTTGACCACTATCCATGAATCCCACCTAATCCTTGCATTCTTCGTCTTTTTGGGTGTTCTTGGGATAACATTATACAGGTCATTACCGTTGGAAAAGAGAGATACACAGTAGGCGAAGCATTGTTCCAGCCATCTATCCTTGGTTTGGAAGCGCTAGGAATTGTTGAACAGCTTGTACATAGTATCTCTTCTGTGTCATCTGAAAATCATCGTCAGCTGCTGGAGAATACGGTCCTCTGCGGTGGCACATCCACCATGGCTGGTGAGTTAGTTTTCTGAGCCTAGCACCATGCTGTATTCTGCTAAGTAAATTTTGGCGTTTCTGTTGTTGAACAGATATTTCCCTTCGACCACGTTGTTAATCTGTCTAACGAACTGGAGGCGTGATGCTGTGTGCATCTTGACCTTCTCAGACCTCTTTGTGGCAGGAGCCATAGTGGATTGTTGATCAGCTGTCATTGTTGTCTTGTATTTGTTCATAATCTATAGAATCAGAAGCGTAGGATAAGGTGGGAATAGAAGGGAAGATGGATTGATATTTTTCCTTTGGCAGTATTATGTTGTTCGGTCAGTCCAGACACCCCCAAGTGTCTTTTCTGATGTGCTGCCTTGAAGTTTCTATGAGCAAGTCCATTGTGGTGCTTATTTAGTAAGTTAATTTGGAGCTGGCAATAAGACTGCGCTTTGTTGTTTGCTTCATGTTCAATCCATGGTAAGGGATTGGACTCCCCCCCCCCCCCCCCCACCCCAAAAAAAAAACCAATTGTTTTTTGTTTTTTTGGCTATCCATGGAAGTTGTTGGATTCATAAATAAACGAGTCGCCTCTTGCCTTCTCTCTCTTTCCCTCGCTCCCCCCCCCTCTCTCTCTCTCACACACACACACACTCTTCAACCAATGACCACTCCCTCCCTGTTTCTGTCATCGTTTCCTTGTCATCTTCTTTTCTTATCCTGACATCTACACCACCAAATATAACTCTACGATTGTCCCTTCCCAGTTTCTGTCCCCATTTTCTTATCAGTCATCTCCTTTCCCTACCCTGACATCTACATTCGGAAAACAGCTCCACTATCCACCTTCTATTGCTAAATGTACCTTCACTTCCACCATTCCTTCTGCAAATAAACTGCTGTGTTCACTTGACAGCCACCAGAAACCTTCCAGAAGTCGAAGGAGCAAAGAGGGTGCAAGCAATAGTGTTTATCTCGACATAATTCCTATTTAGTCTAGCTCCTTCTATAGATCTGCACAGCAAAGTTGCTGCCAACACCCAAAAGTGACCGCTTCTCTCTCCCATGCTACACCTGGACCCCTTCCCCATATACTCAGTGATGTTCCATGACGTGAGTGAGTAGCTGGCGGGTATATATGTATGGGGTGGCGTCATGTCATATGTGGCAATTGAATCTTGGTGATGGTGGATAATTGTGGGGGTTGAAGCTGGTGAGAGTCAAACAAAGGGTAACTGGTGAGATCACTGAGATGCATTGACTCTGTAGCTGCTGGTTCTAGAGATGGGGGAATAGTAGCGTATCCCTTGACTTGCCCCCTCTTTCTCGGCCATAGAAGTGGTGGCACCAACATCGCTGATGGTAGCTTTGTAAATGGCCTGTTAGTGGAAAGGGTAATGCCACTAGGTTGTATCGATGGCTAATTGGTTATAGTTGATTGCGGGTAGGAATCAGCGAGGGTGAACATTATTCAATCTGTGCCTTTTTTGCTTGTTTGTTTATTTTTGGTTTTTCTTTTTGGGGGGGGGGTGTCAACTTGTATTGGTCGCCCGTAATACTGGTTTTGTTACCTTTTTTTGTCATGGAGCTCCACATAATGCCAGCAAGGATCCAATGCTTTTTATGTTTATCTTTGGTATAAGCAATGTTATGCGGTTTAAGATGTACCTCGTTCAGTTTTTATGGCCACAGGTTATAGATTGTTGAACTGGGAACTTTTAGGAAAACATCAACTATGCGCACTGGACAACATAATAATTATGTTTGAAACCCTTGAAATGCTCAGTGAACTTCAGTGATCACTATATCTAGTTATCTTCACATAAAAAACTCAAAAGCCCCAACAAACCTAAGAGTCTCTCAGTCAATGTTTGCCTTCCACACATTGCTGGATCTCAATGTTTCAACATGTGTAATAGATTTGCTGTTTATTTACAAAATAAAAATAATCATGGAAGAGAGTAAAATTGATTAGTGGATGTGACCAATAAATTTGATGTTTTATTGGATTCTTTGTGTTATTGTTCAGTGGAGAGAATGGTGGGTGTGGATTTTTCTTCCCATAACGCTAGTCTGGGTGGGAAGTCTAGGTTTCTGACCCAGTCTATAATCATTCAATTTGCCGTGTTCAATTAGTTACTGTATTCTTTAATTTTGCTCTTTGTTTTAGGCTTTTAGCATTATGTGAGTCTACAGCACTAAATAGGCTTCTCAATTACTGCAGGCTTTGAAGAAAGATTCCAGAACGAGTCCAGCTTGAGTTCATCAGCCATCCGCCCCTCCCTGGTTAAGGTAATATATCTGATTGTATGTGTAGCCAAATTTGCCTGTACGATGGGAGGATGACTTGATGCTAACATTCTCTGTTCTTGGCTGCCTTTATGGGGGGAAACAATGAGTGATTTTATTTAAACTAGGAAAATTGGATAAATTCCCTGAAACTCGGAGCGGCAAATGCTTTTTGGCCCCTGCAAGATGCCTCAATCAAGATTCCCAAGAGATCCAATTTTTTAGGCTAGCTTTCAGAGGGATATCCAAATTCTTCATTTAAAACTCTACTATATCTGCCAAGTATTCTCACACACCCTAGTGCAGCTATGTCTTTTTCTCAGGGGTGAAAAAGGAAAGAAAGAAGAATTGGTCTTCATTTATAGGCTATGCAACAAATTCAATAATTTTCTCTTTTTCTTTTTTTTGGGGGGGGGGGGTTCATCTCTGCAGTTCATATCCAGATACCTCCAATTCTACCCCCCAGCATCAAAAGTTAGTGTTTTGACATTCCAAAACTGATTCACCTAATCCCTAATTCCAACTTTCTAGTTTCATTAAACATCCGTCAAATGTATTAACCGGAGTCCTCATTTGTGCCAAAGATGCTTGAATATCAGGTACCCTTTCATCTTTGAATGCCTGGGATAGACATGCATTTGCTCTTAGTGAAGCCATTTGGCTTAAACACGTGTACAGGTGCACATTTTGGTCTACAACCTAGTTTAAATGAATCACTCGTAGCATCCCTGCCACTGCAGTTCTTTTAGCTGTTTCATGAAATCCATGAGTAGAGACGCTAGTATAAATGACCAGGATGCAATGTCATATCAGCCGGGTGGTAATGAATTCCAACTTTGTGGTCAACATGAATTTATTTGGGATTCTAGAGTTACTGTGTGTTTGGAAAGCTTTCTCTGTTATCAGAGTCTGCTATGGTCTCCAATGGCTAGGATACACCCAGTCTTGAAAATTCTGCATGTTTTTGACCTAAAATAAAGCGTTTACATCATTTTTTAGTAGCTATATTAGAATGTCTAGCACCTAACGTTGATACTTGAGGGGAGATAAAGAGTTCATATGACAGAGGTCCAAGCTATATACCCTGTGAGCCGGCATGATTATGGTAGAATATTATATCAAGTATTGTGGATAACAGCTCTTTTCTCATGTAGATTAATTGTCCACCTACCCTATAGATTAAGAGTTCTTGTCCACCTACCCTTGTATCTACTGTAAAATTTGTAATAGGCTGCTCCGGGGTAGTTGAAAGCTTGCCTCTCCTGGAGTTGGAGCACTACACCTACTCTGAAAACAGTTCTCAAACACCGAAATTGATACTAAATCCGCAGTTCAGTACTTGAGCTATTAGCCTTATAGTCACTTTTGCTCCTACGACCTATGTACAAGTCCACTTTAAGGCGTATGACAAAGAACTCTTATCCACCTAGCCCCAACTAGAGCTCGTATCTCATGTGCATTTAGGTGAATAGCTCAAGAACGTTTTGTAGTCATTGTGCACTACCTTGCGAGGGGACAAGGTTTCACCTTGCACGAAGCAAAGTATTATGAATTTTATTTGTTGTGTTAACCACTTGTGGCTTATGCCGTTCTTCCAGTTTAGGGTTTTTGTGATTGTTAGGTTTGGGCCGTGCGGGGCTAGATGGATATGAGCTCTTTTCTCATATGGCTTTGGGTAGACTGGTCTTTATGCACTGGAGGTAGGTGAAATGCGATTATAAGGCAAATAGCTTGAGTTTGTACGCATGGATTTTGTACTATGGTATGTGATTATTGCGTGTTTCCAGTCCTGATGTATGCTTGTTTTGATTATTAAGTGACTTGATATATATTTTTTTTATATTTTTTTTGGTGGTACATCGAGTTTTTTACTATCTACCTTTAGCTATCTATTTTGTTTAACAAAGGTTTTTTAACTATAAAATGTTTTCTCTGATCTTTTTTTTTTTTGGGTCTATTAGAATCGGCCTCTTTGTGAGGAGTGATACCCCAACTGCCCTAAGGGAACGACTGCTTACATCTGAATCTCCCCAGACCCCGCACAAGCAGGACCCCCGCTGGAGGTGGTGGTTGTTGTTGGTACCGACAGTCTAACTTGGAGGGGGGGGGGGGGAAGGATTCACCTTGCAGAGGCAGTCTACTGTTTTCTTGCCAGTCGACTGTGCCCTTGTCCCTAACATAGTTCTCAACGATCCCCCGAAATAGACCCTGTTACCAAGGGTAGTATCTTGCTAGCTCTTGTTTTCAAGTGGACTATTTGTAGGCCCTTAGTGGGCTTGAAGGGTGAGGCAATATAGGCAAAATCCCACCTTGATATCACCTCTAGGTTCCCCCTTCACTGGAGGAGCGTAGCCATCAGGATTCAAACCCTGATTGGCGATTGCATAGTTGAAAGGTGACTTGGGGATTCAATCAGACGCTTACCTCATGCTCAGTCTGTGAGGGTGCTAACTTATATGTTATCGTTGTTCTACAGCCTCCAGAGTACATGCCTGAGAACTTGACTAAGTATTCAGCATGGATTGGAGGTGCGATCCTTGCAAAGGTTGTGTTTCCTCAGAACCAGCACGTCACCAAGGCAGACTATGATGAATCTGGCCCATCAATCGTGCACCGTAAATGCTTCTGAGAGTTTTAGTATCCTGTTGGATTCCTTCCCTGTGTACACTTTGTATCATAATCACTTAGGTACTAGTGTTGTGCTTTCTTAGAGAGAAACCTATGGTGTTAATAAAATAAAAATGCAGCTGATTATGTATCTGTAAATTTAGTGCCTTTGGTGAGACATATGTAAGAATATTTGTATGTAAAGTAGCTTATTTGCCATCAACCTGGATGACCTGAAACCAGATAAACGTACCAGCAGCAATTTGGTTTGACCATATCTACAGGAATTTTTGCATCTGAATTAACGCCTAATTGTGTAATAGTTCATGAATTACATGGAAACAAATTACAGAATCACATCTCGTCTTTTGGAGGACATGAAAATCTTAAAAGTCTAGAGTCAAAGGTTCCTAGAGTCTCCTAAACCCTAACAAAGAAGATGCTAAGTTCAGGCCCGCCGCTCCCTTCTGGGTGCATCATGTAATAAGTCTCGGAATCCTTAGATCCGATAACCCGCTCGAAGAAGGAACGCATGTAAGTGAGCTCCCCCTCAGGTGGCTCGTTCCCATCTTCGCTAGGAAGGACACCGGCTCCCATTGACACAACATGCAACGTTTGCATGACATGCAAGTCATCTTCGGTAGGCGCCCTTCTGACACCATAGCCTGTTTTTCTTCCGTTACAATACATGGTCCACACAGGCTCCTCGATGAGCTTGGACTTGTACGATTGGTTCTTCTCACATTCCAATGCGATCCTGACTAGAGCCACGCCCATGTCTTGCAACAACTTTCCCGTGGGGATGGCTAGCTCTAGCACTAACATAGGAAGGCATTTGGGGT
The DNA here is from genome assembly GCA_017589665.1 of Selenicereus undatus. NCBI lineage: Eukaryota > Viridiplantae > Streptophyta > Magnoliopsida > Caryophyllales > Cactaceae > Selenicereus > Selenicereus undatus. The sequence continues at coordinate 96,767,711 of JACYFF010031958.1, forward strand.
TCTCTTGGATTGCCAAGCTCACCCTCGCCTTTCGATGGCCAAAGAGTGTCCCTGTTATGCGGGTCCCACCATGGACACGACCATTTTGGAACATGCCTGGTATGGGGCAAGCAGCGGGAGCAACAATGGGGAAGGATCTAAAGGCAGTCCTTACTCGCTTTATGATCTTGTTAGAATTGGACCTGTTTTTCTTCTGTGAAGGTTGCTCTAAAGAGATCTGTGGGCGTGCTTGTGACCTCGGAGATAGGCCTGTCGATTGTGGCGGTGGAGGGGAAGGCGGCGGGCTCTGCTGCGGGGATGTCATCGGTTGTTGATCAGGCTCCCCGGATCAGGCTTATTGAGGAGGCCCAGGTGTATGTGGGAAATAATTTAACAGTATTAGCTAGGTCTTTGTTAAGCAAAAGGCAAAGTGGCTCTTTGATCAGAGGGGATGGGTGGGTGAGTATATGAAAAGATTTTGTGGATGCCTGGATGGCACGATCACTTTTTGAAAAATTTAGAAATAGTCTATTTATGCTTTAAGGACGTGCTTAGCATTTAGCACGTTGGCAAATGCCCCTCCCGATGTGCTTGGGTTAGTCATGATTGCAAATCAAATGTTTTTCTAATATTGGTTCATAATTTTTTTTATTGTTAATGAGCCTTGTATAGGGATGACATTATAATATAAAGAATAAATGTTACGTATCAAAAAAATCAAACAATCAAATAGCATATGATACGACCCAATATTAAGGAAACCAACAGGGAAGCCCCAGCAGTAGAAAACAACTAAAGAGAAATGGGTCTATTTTATACCAAGCTACCATGGTGAGAGTGTGAAATACTGTATTATCCAATCCTCAAGAGTGTGGCGCACATGAAAGGCCAATAGGCATATTGGGTTGCATCCTTGAACTCACTTTCTTAGCTTTTATGAACACATACATAAATGTTATAGATGTACATAATTTAAGGGAATTGCGTCTTGATTTTGTATTGGATTCCATCAAAGGGATTGATGGCAAATCAAGTATTACCTGAGACAGAAACATTTTCTCTTGAAGGTACGTGTACTTTTTATTTTGAAACACTAAAAGTATGTATTTGGTCAATGAGATAATAAAGCATTTGAAAGTCCTACTATTGTGAATTCTTCCTTGAGACTGCCTTAGAGAGCTTTTCTCGTAAGATCAGTCTCTTTATATTAGGTGTATTGTTTAACAAGTCTCTGTTTCGCAGTGGTTCGTACAAGACATCTGGGGTTGGTAGGAAACGTAACGGACTCACCAAGGGAGATGGAGTAGCCAAATACACTGGAAAGAAAGATCCGATGCTAGATAATTAGTGTAATAAAAATGAACCGTAAAATAATTCCAGAAAAAAAGAAACAGTTATAAGTTGTGAAACATAACTCTATTTTTTCTTTTTTGTTGGGTGCTTATTGCAGGCTTGAAAGAGCAGAGATGAAGAATCAAAACTGGAACCATAAAATTGGCCAACCAAACAAATGACAAAATCAAAGCAGAAGCCATAAAACTGACAGCATTAGCGGAACAGAGCCCTTTTCCCCTAATTTGAGTGAAAAATGCTACCTAATCTACACAACCCTACAAGATAAATGACTCAATCTATATATTGTTACAACAACAGAGGCTGTGCAACACCAATAAGATGCAGCGTAAAACTCAGCTACATGAAAGAATGGATCACTGGTGAGATGCCCCCCAAAAACCACAGAATCAAGATGCGAGTTCTCTTGCATCATGCCTTGGTTCATAAAATTATCTTGGATCAAAAAACCTGGGGCCAGCCTGTGATAGGAGCTCTTTCCCTGCATCCTTGCCCATCGAGATCATATCGTCGAGAGAATATGGGCCCCTTCGGGAAGTCTCTAATACTGCAATAAATACAAAAGCAGGAATACCAATATTAGTGTAGGTTGAAATGAGGTACTCTATGAACTAATAAAAACCGTTGAATTCCTCTGTCGAGGGCATCTTCTCTTTGCCTTGAATTTTTCTATGACAAATATTGGAGGAGACATCACAGCCTCTTTGATACTCTTGTAAACAGTTAGGATGCATACATCTTGGATTTCCCAGACCCCACTTTCGTGCAATCCATTGTAAGTCATCACCATCATCATTTTTGTGAAAGAGATTGATTCAGATTTCTTCATACTTATCCCATTAAAATATTATATATGTCATGTAATCTTAATTCATTTACATTTATCTAGACTGTAGATGCTATATAGTCTGAATTACAGATCATCTTGATTTCACTCCAGATTCCATAATATTAGTTTTTCCAATATCAAAGGAAATGAAATGGGAAATTCAGACGAACTGAACAGGCTCTATTTGGGTTTGTACCTTGTTTCCCATCCGTTGAGGCAACGAGCCCCCTGAAAAGGCACTCTCCATTTTCATCTCTGCAGGCATATCCAGCAATGGGGGTGCGACAAGACCCATCCAAGGTCTCAAGAAATGCCCTTTCACAGGCAACTGCCAATCGAGTTTCCTCGTGATTCAATAAGGCTAGGTAGCTAGCCTGGGGGTAACAAAGCGGAACATTAATGAGAATGTTGACATGGAAAAATAGACAGATACGCACTATTACAGAGAGTTGATGACAAAACAAAGGTGCAATGAACAGCTTAACCAACAACAGCAAAGTCAGTGGATAGCTACATTAGCCAAAAGAGCTTTGCTGTGAAGATAATTGATAGCATTATAACAAACAGGAAGGATCAGCCATCCCCATCAAATCACAAAGTGAAAATAGCTCTTCACTCCTCATTAACACCCTCCCTTGAAACTAAGATGGGCTCAAGACAAATCTTCACTTTCAGACATGTGTATGTTCGTGAACATAAAGGACAAAATGCAAACATCTTGCAAAGAATATCATGTTGTAACTGCACACAAGCTTCAGATAAGACCCAACGCACCATTTTATCATCATCAGTTCGACAAGCAATTCCAATTGCTCCTTGAGCAACAGCGGGAAGCATTTCATCAATTGGAAGGATAGAAGTAAGATTTTCGGTCATACTTAAGCGCTTAAGCCCAGCCACTGCTAATAGTGTTGCTTGCACTAGCCCCTCGTTGAGCTTTCTCAACCGTGTCTGGACGTTGCCGCGGAAGTTGTCCAGCACCTATGTATCAATACGATCCACATATTATCAACAATTAATAAGTTTTCCTAATCACTTACCCCTGAAGCAAGTACAAATCTTGAAGCGCAAATATAAGCTTTTGACATTTCTGAGCACCAGAAAAAAACTTGAATACATCAACTTAAAAAAAGGGGTTAACCGTTTATACTCATCGTACATACTCCATTTGTGGGCATGATAAAGGCTTAGAGGTCCTTTTGAGCAGTGCACATCAAATATAACCAGCTCAATAAAGCTTAAGGAATTACAACCCCCCCCCCCCAAGTTCGCCATCAGTGGGCAAGAAAGTCCCCCAACAAGGGAAGGGATGCATATAAACTAACAGGAAAAAAAGGACACAGAGAAGTAATCTGTGATGACCAGCCAATTACAAGCCACAAGGAAGTCATTCGTAAAGAACAGAAATCCTGGCAGACTTGAGAATATGAACGCTAAATACAACAGAAGCCCAATTATTAACAGCCCCTAAAGGACATAATTTCTCTTGTCATCCACGGTCATGAGCTCTGACTGTGAAGAATCATTAGAAGCCCATAACCTCAAAAAATTCTCTCACTCAGAAGTTGATGCTTGCTGATATGCAAAACTTAAAAAGACACAGGAATAGCCGATGTTACAACTATAACAAACATGTAGAAGTAGACAAAACGAGCATCATGCACAAGCAACTTATCAGTTGTATCCAAACCAATGTAAGAAACAAATTCAATGGTACAGCATACTTACTTCAAGTGATGGATATCTATGTAGAAGTTGAGATTTCCTTCTCAAAGAAGCAGTACCCACAACGCTGCCAGCTGGCAAATCTGCTAGAGAAGCTGCAGTGGTAGAAATAAAAGCATCACGTACATCCTCACGTTCAAGGTTGCAAGGTAAAATAATCTTGTCGGGCAAATATGTGGGAACATCCTTCATGGAGTGGACAGCAATGTCGATCTCATCGTTTAAGAGGGCCTCATCTAGCTCCTTTGTGAACAAGCCCTTCCCACCTATGTCTGCCAATGGTTGAGAAAGTATCTTGTCACCTGTTGTCTTTATTATCACAATTTTAATGGCTCCCTCATTGGCCAACTCCTTGTGAGATGCAATGAGCTTGTCACGTGTTTCATGAGCTTGAGCAAGTGCTAGTGGACTGTCCTACACATAAAGATTTCATATAACTCCAGTAGGTATAGTTTTAACTTTCAAGAAATTGTGAATTTGTAAGGGAAAGGGCCTTCTCCCTCAAGAAACTGAAAAATAAGCATTGTGATAGCAAGTAAGCACGACACCATAGCAATCAAAGCAATCAAAGAAAGTAAATTTGATAAGTTAAAGGATCAGACAACCACTGATGTATAATTAAAAGAAAGTTTTAAACATATAATACAAGTTGTCAAGACAATGCATGCAGGAACGGGTCAGATGGGCATTCACCACAGTATTGATAACTATAAGCAAGACGAGAATGAAAGATACAAGGAAAGTAATAACATTGCAGGACGAAGCTAGAGGATCAAAATGATGACGTTATTCAGTACCCGCTACTCTGGTGCGAAAAATGTGTTGATACTCAAGATCTTTAGAACCATTATCCCAAAGAAGCTGAAGGATCAAAAAAATCTAATAAGTTATAAATGAATTTGTGTCTCCATGGGTGGGCTGTGCAACTTTGCCTTGTTTGATAGAATCAACCCATATTTTCCTCTTCAACATGTGGTACGAGTTGCCACAAACAACCAAGGGTCTGTAAAATTTCCCAAAAAGACAACTTAAAAACCTCTATAATTAGGCACTATACACTCATTAGCTATCAACTTTCAGTTATTATTGATCAAGTAATATCTGGTTCTGGGATAATCCATTGATTCACAGTTGTCAATGAGCACATTATACGCGTTCTCTGACAGAAAGAAACAGTTTCACAAACCCATTACTGCCCCCCAAGAGCTAGGAAAGCGGACGTGGTGCAGTAACATGACATGAATCCAACCTGAAGTTGTTGAAGGAAACACAAGCCAAACAGATGTTGACCCAAAGCCGACATGAATGGACCATGTAGTATGAGAGCACATTATTTTCTATTTTTAAGTAAATCTAAGCTATTTCAAGATTAACATGAAGTTGACCCGATTTTTAAACGGATTGACCTGAACCTACTCATTTGTAAAAACAAAATCGACAACTCCATCAAGTCAAAACAATTACAAGGTAAGCACCGTTCCAAGCATGAAGCTTAAGCACATTGAAGTGTCCAAATATAAGTGAAATCAGGTACATTTCAAATTTTTGCACATTGTCAGAGGTAAAGCCCTTTTTCATAAATATCAGCTAGAAATATCATAGAGATCAACTGAAATATAAAGTCTTTGGCTCAGTGACACAACAACCAATTCTTCACCAAAAACTGCAAAGAAACAAACCCTTTACACAAATTCATAAGCATCCTAAGCTAAAAATACAATCAAGTCAACTAACATCAAACCGCATCTATCAATAAGCTGAAGCAAATCAAATTCAAACTCCTAAATTACGTAAGTTGAAGTACATTTCAACAAAACGACCAAAACCCAGGAAAAGAATTCAAGTAAAAGCAAAGATGGTACCTTCCTCGAGTGCCAATCCTAAGAAGGGTAACTTTGTTTTCAGTGGTTTCTTGCTCTACGGCAATGGAGGCTCTGGTGACCATTGTACGCTGTCTTCTGAAAAAAATATGATGTCTTGGAGCTGGGGTTTTCATCCATGGCAGACAAAGTCCTGTCCCCATTAAAGCCTCCATTTTTACTACTTTCTCCCCAAGAATTCAACCCACAAGAGAGAGAGAGAGAGAGAAAGAGAGAGAGAGAGAGAGGGTAGTTGAATAAGGTTCCGAATTGTGATATGTTGATACATCGAAGAGATAAGGACTCTGATCTTGTTAGCCATGTTCGCCAGTTCTGATTGGGGTTTTGAGTGCGGGTTCGGATCAGGCCAACTTGTATGCAAATTGTGTGCTTGGGCTAACCCATTGTTGCTACCACTGTAGCCTTTTTCCAAGCCCATTTTCGACCGACCCAAATGCAATTCTAGGCAAACTTTTTGAGGAAGGTAGGCTAGTCATCATTCTCGAGATTACCTTTGTAGAATGTAAATTTTTATGGATCAACTAAGACATGCCACGTGAAAAGAAATAAATATTTTTATTCTAGCCAATTACAGCATGTCATGCATAAAATTAATTACGGCAATTCATTAAATTAAATATTTAATGGAAACGTCTTACGTCCAATAAAAAAAGCATCACGCATCATAAATGATGCAGAAAATAAATAATTATTTTTTTAATGAAGATAATTATGAGGTAAACCCTAACTCCAATTTCTCCATAAATTGAGAGCTACTTCCCGTCATTGAAGGGGCCGATATTCAAAAGAACTCACAAGAGTTCAAGAATTTTTCTTTGGAAGAAGACAATAAACACTCTAAACACGTGTTGTTTACTTGCGCAGATCAAACTCATATTTTGATTGAGATTAAACTTCTTAAGCCCTCTCTCAAAATCAAATTCATTCAAGACTATTTAACGAGATTGAATTAGATGATTTATTACGCTTGTTTTTGTAACAATTATATAGAGATTGTACCCATTCTTTAATATAGATACAAAAATTCAATTTGTTACTCAATTTCTTGCTTAATTTATTTTAGGCTCGAAATTTGTGCTTACAACCTTGTAAGATAGTCTTATAGATATAAACTCTTATTTTTTAAATGATTAAAGCCCCCTAATTTTAGGAGTTTTCCATGTCAAAATAAAATAAGAAAACTTCAGGTGTCCCGAGACTATAATCTTGGGACTATAATATAATCACCAAATATGAACTCTCATCCACCGTTTTTTTTAATTTATTTTTAGAATTTTTGGTTGCTAAAAAGGTGCAGAGACGTGTATTTTTTTATTATTTTTTTTAATAAGAAAGGTAAGTGAGTAATACAACCTATGAAACCCTTCTTTGAAGGGTAGAGACATGTGTAATATATCAAAGGTATAGTGGATGCCAATTAGGACGTGTTCTTTCCGACTTATCATCAACAAAACTCATTAGTGCTCATCAACACTAACCAATATTGATAAGCACTCATCAACATTGATCAGTACCTAATCATATTTTCTACTCACAATTACAACCCTAATCAACACTCAACAGTACTAATTAACAATCAGTCACTTATGATAAGTTAAATATAAGCCCTTAATTAAATTCACAAAGATTTTTAGAGTTGTTACAAGAGATGCAGGTTCAAATTTTACCTATATTAATTTTTGGGCTTCTTTTATAAGTGCATGTGAACCTTCACCCCTCAAATTTTGCCTACTTTACAAATAAAGTAGGAATGCCACATGGTTAATAAAATTAGGGAGTTAGCAGGAACACACAATTGCTTGCCGCCAAAGTTGTCCCTACTGACTGTCAGAGAGTCTTCTAAAGTCTAAATAGGATTAAAACCTTGCATAACCCAAAAATGTTGTAGAAGTTAGCTCTTCTATTATTGAGTATCTAAAATATATATAGGAGTGTCATAGTTAATTTTCAATAATGAAAATTTTAATCCAATTACATATATTATTGGGGCAAATATGACACATGTTAAATCTAGAACTCGAACTTGTATCAGTTGATAATATTTTCGAGACCCTTTTTTCCCTCCCTTCCATATGAAACCATTTAGTGAGATTGTTCTCCCCATCTCCATGATTTATCAAAATCAATTTTAGGGGAATAGTCGACAATTTATCACCAGTAGAAGTTGTGTAATAAGAGATTGAACGCGTACAGAAATTAAAGTAGAAGCAACAATATGACCATACTTCCGTTTTAATTAATTGTAAAGCATTAAGAGACAGTTTACAAATAATAAAGTAAGATGTAACAGAATTGATACTGAAGTGATGACAACATAGTTATTCAAGTATTGGGTGTAACAAAGTTGTTGTTGAAGTGATGGGAACACAGTTATTCAAGTACTGAAAGAAAATACTCAAGTTCGTTGGCAAATCTCAAACATCATCAAAGATATATATACTTGGTGAAGACGAAGTATCCAATTATAATGGTTTGACCCTCTCTTGAGCTGAGGATAGCTAGTCACCACTTATCAAGAATGGTTTCAAGCATCTACAATTAACCCCGCGAATCACCGTGTGTCTTTTCTGGTGTTCTTTGTCATCACTCAGACATTACCTTGGAAAACTTTCCAGAAGATTACCCATTCAAAAAGTGATCCATAACAAGAATGTTTTTTTTGTGGATCTCTTAAGAGTTGACTTGAAAAAGGAAGGCACACCTTTAGTTATATAAGTAAACATTTCAATACCTTTAAGCCACACTTTAACCATAAGCTGAAGTATTATAATCATCCACACTTGAAGAGCACAATGTTCTCATCATGACACTAATTGACTTACGCCTCATCATGACCGGCGGTTTAATTCCCTACTCGTTGTCCCACTAGGTGATCGACTTTCCTGGGCCTCCCCATCCACATAGCTCACGATCAAGTGAGTCAACTTTGATACTATTTATAATGCCCACGCCGCTTCAAGGAATGAATAGCCCCATAGATTACCAAATGTGTTTTTCAATTTGCTTTCCCAAGAGGTCACTCATTTTAAGAGTGATCTACAACCAGGGGCGGAGCCATGATTCAAAGTAAGGGGGGCGAGATAAATAATACACATAACATAAGTTTTAATAGTTTTAAAAATAAAGTGTGTAACAGGTAGGGGTGTTGAGCGTGAATGAGGGCAAAGAGAGGAGGATGGTGCGTGGGCTGAGAAACAAAAATAGAAGAAATTCAAAGGACACTCGCAAAAATTTAAAAAAAAAAAACACAAAAGGCAACACAAGGAGTCAAACCTACAACCTCCCACATGGAGAAACAAGCAGCAAATCACTCTGTTATGCACATCTTTGTGAAGTATCTAATAACTAATTAATATATATCTATTTTTTTTCCACAAGAATATTCCATATTTAATTTTTTTTCCCCAAAAAGCCGGGGGATCAATTGACCCCCTTGCCCCTTAGTGGCTCCGCCCTTGTCTACAACTGAACAAATCCACACATCTTTAGAGATGCAAGTACCGCGGCATACTAGTTCTTCAAATTTGGACACTCCACTATCGATTCATTCACATCATATGTATGTTTCTCCTGTATCTATTTACAATCAATCTTAGCAAAGGACATGGTTTCACTCTTGATAGAAGACTCCTGATTTTGTCTTACATTTGTTTACCAATGCAAAAAAAAAAAAAGTTTTTGTTAAGAACGGTGCTATGATAGCATTAGGTTACAGATAAAAGAAACCAATATGATAAATGAGATAAAAGGAGTATTTATTTTCTTGATACACAAGTTATTTTGATTACTAAAGTCTTGGCCAATAGTTAACATTGAAGTCATAGGTATTTCAGGTAGACATTTAGTTTTTCCTCTTTTATAAAATGTAGATGAACTATGTTATCTTTTATCACTCATTTGTCTCGGAAAAAAGAAAAAGAAAAAACACAAATAATCTTTGTCTAGATTGTCAAAAACAAAAAATTGAAATAAACCTACCCTAGAAGAATCTTAGGTGGTGTTTGATTGGGGGGAAATGATTTTCTTGGAAAATAATTTTTCAATTTTCCGTTGTTTCTCACAATAAGGGATGAAAAATTATTTTTCAAGAAAAATGATTTACCCCCCAATGGAGGAAAATGATTTTCTTTTTGAGAAGATAGGAAGTTGATTTTCTTCTTTCAACTCTTTGATCATATGATTAGCTGAAATTTAGGTGTAAAATTCGATTTCAATAGTTTGGATTGAAACTTGATTATCCGATTGGAAAGATTAAAATAAACTCAAATCTAAATTTTCAGCTTAAATTTCTTTTATTTGATCGACATTTATCTCCACAACGACAATTTAATCATCATTTTTTGTCACTAAAGCAATTCAATCAACTTGCCACTAAGACAGTTTGAGTGGTTTGGATTGAAACATGATCATCAGATAGAAAATATTAAAATGGGCTCAAATTCAGATTTTGAACTTAATATTCTTTCATTTGGTCAATATTTTTTCCAAAACGACAATTCAATTGATATTTCTTCCCTCTTAAACAGTGCAGTCAATATTTTTTACTACTAGAACAATTTCAATCGTTTGGATCGAAACTTTATCATTAGATAGGAGAGATTAAAATAAGTTCAAATCCAGATTTTGAGCACAATATTCATTCATTGGGCCAACATTTTCCTCCATCACGACAATTAATAGACATTTTTCGCTACTTAAACAATTTAATAGATTTTGTCGTCATTAAAATAATTTCTACGGTTTACACCAAAATTTTATTATCCAAGAGGAAGTATGAAAAAAAACTCAAATGTGAATTTTAAGCTCAAAATTCCTTAATTTGGTCAACATTTATTCTCAACTACGACCTTCGGTCAATATTTTTCGCCATTTAAATAATTCAGTTTACGTTTTTCTCTTTTTCATGGGAAATGATTTATCTTGTACCAAACAACAAAAAATGTGACATGAAAATCAATTTTCCTTCCAACTAAATAGTAAACACTACCTAGTGTAGAAGGCATTTTTCCTCTTTGTTCACGATAAAACAAAATCACTTGTAGCATTTGAGAGAACTAGTATGGACCCGTGCTTTGCACGGAGTATGTTCAAATAAACATTTTGTAGATATGTTATCGAAATAATAAACGAATAGTTATGGTAGACATGATTAATATTATAATTTAGAGGAGATAATGGAAAAATTCAATGAAAAAGTTAAGTATACAACACTTCGTGCATAATTAATGAAATTAATATTTGAAAACTATATAATGGTGAAAAAAGTCTATATAAGTATGATGAAGATAATAGATAGTGAATTTATTACAAAATATGCTAAATAGGGTGATAATAAGTCAATTTATGACGTCAATGACAAAAAGTCCACATCCACTTCTTGTTGGTGAGTAAAAATTTATGAAGTCGTTAATTCTCTACTGAAGTTAGGTAGAAACTATTTTAAAGTCGGTTTAGTTTTGGTTTCGCATGTAACACAAATAAAATTTGTCTTTCAACGAAAATAATTTGAACATTATATTTATGCTATTATATAACTTTTTTGGCTATTTAAAGTGGTTCATGAGGGGGTGCTAATATAATTATGTGTTCATAGTTTGTACATTTAGTTTTTAGGTCAACGTAATAGTTTCATGGGTTTGATATAAACTTCCAATGCCCTTATATTGTCTTGCAAGAGAAGGGTTGAGTTCAGATTTTTGAGTTGAGATATTTCTTAGTTTGAAGCATTATGACGATTTGGGGCATTTTATTTTAAACGGTAAAAGATTAATTATAATTTTAGGTGTTTTATGAAGAGAATTTGATTATTGGATTTATATGGTTTAAAAGAAAACAAAAATTATTTCATTTTTTCTTATGCGTTAAATAGATTAGATTTTGGTCAATTTATTTGAAACGTTAAAACATTAATTATACTTTTAAGATTTATATGAATTAAATATAATTATAAGATATGTATGCTTTGAAAGAAAAAGAAAAATATTTCGTTTATTTTCTTATGTTAAATAGATTATATTAAATGTGAAAGAAATTCAGCTTCACGGAATCACGGGCCTAATATGATGATCGTGTTTTATTTTTAATTTTTTTTATATTTCACGTTCAACTCTTGCAGCATGCTATATTATGCTTACAATATGTAATTTTTTAGCACAATCCTTACATATATATGATCATAATTAATATTGACTATGTTATCAAATTCAAAGAGAAAGATAACAACGATGATAATGACAATGACGACAACAACAACAATAGTGATAATGGAAATAATTATGGAAATCATATTTATATTTCTATTATCTCTAGTAATACATGCTCTATGTATATTTATATCAAAAAAGACAAAATAATAATAATAATCATGAAAATAAAAAATGTTTATTATTTCTATATAAATGTGTATATTATATTATGTGTTAATAATAAGGTGTCACATAAGGTTTTACAGCTTGTTCAGTAATTATAATTCAGTTTCCTTAAGTTAAAACTCTTAAAATATGAACTTATTTTATAATAATGAAATAATAAAAATATTTATATCCATTATAATCTCCTAATATCTCTTTGATAATTAGATGGTCATAATTAATATTGACTATGTTATCAAATTCAAAGAGGAAGATAACATTGCCGATATCGACAATGACGACGACAACAACAACAATAGTAATAATGAAAATAATCATGAAAATTGTATTTATTATTCTATTATCTCTAATAATATATGCTCAAATTTATATTTGTATTGAAAAATACAAAATATTAATAATAATGATGGAAATCAAAAACGTTTTGGTCCGTATGAGCCACAAAGGGCAATACAATATAATAAGGGAGGGGCGAATAGAACTTGAGACCTAATATGTCCAGTAAAGAGTACAATACAATGAGGGAGGGGGGAATCGAACCTGAGACCTAATATACCCAGTAAAAAGGGAGAGATTGGCGGTTATCAAGATAAATCCAGGGGCTGAGATTGCCTAAGATTTTAATCAACGGTTGTAAAGCTTGGATTAATGAGAAGCTTGGATTGAGGGAGAGAAACATTTTTAGGCATCCACCCATTCTAGCATTTGTAAGATAAAGATTATCTCCACAAAAATGAGAAAAACAACATGAAGATGTTTTAACTTTTTTTTTTTGATGAAAAGAATATTTTATTTGCTTCAAATTAAAAGAAGCGTCATATTCTCATAAATTATATTATCTCTTTTTAAAAAATATAGAAACAATTGTATGTTGGAACAAGATAGTTTTAGACTTAATTTTTGGTTGAAAATTTGATGACTAACTATCATCTAGCAAAATATAAGAGGATATTTGGTTGTCAAATTTTTGAATAATTTTTTTTTTTGCTAAATTAATTTACACACATACACACATTCCAAAGCCAATTTATTATAAACTTAATTTATCAGATTCATTCAAAACCCAAAATAAATCAAATTCCTACAAAAATAATTTGGTACAAATCTTTTCAATCTTTAATTCGTGCAATTTTTTTTAATGGATTAACGAGAGTAGGCTACCTCTGTTGGGCCCCTATCTTAGAGTAATCAGCAGCGTTGGACACAATTAGGGGGCGGGGTCCAACAATGCTCCTTTAATAGGAGAAATATTGCTGCCCATGAAAACTGATAGCGCTTATAATATATGAACATCTTGTATGGGTGGTCAAAGAATCAAGCCCCACTTGACTTTAGATAGATTGGCTCGTACATTAAAAGAAGGTCAATAGCGGGTCGATCATTTATAGGGCAGCCCGTCTAGAGCATTTTAATGGATTGTAGTAATTTGACCGCTAATAACCTATTTATTAATTTAACATTTTTGTTAACTAACCTACCGATGTCCAATTAGGTAAAGTTTTATTAATTGGCCGAGCCCAATATGAATACGGCTAGCCATTTTCCTACCCCTAACATCATAGTTCAAGACTAGTTAGAACGAAAATAAAATAAAATTGAATGAAAGAAGCACAAAATATTATCTTGCAGTTATAACATCAAAAGTTTAAATTATTACAAATTAATTAATTTAAAAAATAATTGGACATATTTGTTTAACTAAGCACATAATGACTTGCACATCTTTAATGCTTATCTTCTTTTAAATTAACTTTTTTTCAAAGATTAGATAGTTATTTCATGCAATTTTATACCCATTTTTAATGTCTTTTTCATTTAAAAGTTGTATATGATATTATTTTTTGAGAATGGAGAGGAAGAATAAGATTATTATTGCTTAATTTGTAAATAGGTGCAATAGTTATAAAATGTCTTTTTAAACTATTCGATAAAAATGACTAACTATTATTATTAAGAGAGATAAATTAGAGAAAAATCAAAACTAAGGATATAATTAGGGCTGTCAAAAGCTGACCCGACACGATTACCGACCCAACCCGAACACGAAATTAGACGGGTTTGGGTAAAGATTTTCAACCCGTTTAATTAAATGGGTTGACACAATTAACCTGTTTAATTAAACGGGTTAGGTTCAGGTTGAAATTTTCGACACGAAAAAATACCTGTTTAACTCGTTTAAATAAACAAGTTAAACAAGTCAACCCGTTTACCCATTTACAGTAGCTCGTTTAACCCGTCTATCGGTATATAATTATGTGTAGTTTTTTTTAACATTTTTGGGGGGCATTAAAATTTTAATTTTTAGATTTTTGGCTAGGGGGTGGGGAGTTCAAATTTTATATTTTTTGCATTTTTTGTTCCTAAGCCCATAAAGCCCACCCTATCAAGTGAAAACCCTAGATATAAAAGGCTTCTTGCCTTCTTCAGTTGTTCATTCGCAATACCACTCCTCCTCACAGAGTTAGAGCTTGTTTGAGTTGCTTTAGCCTTCAGTCGCCACTCTCTTATCCTCTCTACTGATCCGATCTCCCCATGTCCTCTCCACTCCCCTCGCTACTGATCTCTAGGACTTACTGATCTCCTCAGAAGCCGGTTCGTTCAGTAGTTGGTATACCAAGAATTCATGTAATCATGTATAGTTTACAAAGTGTCCAGCTGCAGTCTCAAACTCACACACATGTTCATTTAAAGTTTGAAACTTAAGTGGGTTAAACAGGTAAGTGGTACCTGATTCTGACCTGTTTAACTTAAACAGGTTAAATATGTCAAAATCAGGTTGACCCGTTTAAATGTTAAACGGTTTCAGGTTGGATTTTTCAACATGTTTATTAAACAGGTCAGGTTCAGGTCGGGGGGTTTTCAACCCGTTTAACTTCGACCCGAACACGAACCCGACCCGACCTGACCTATTTGACAGCCCTAGATATAATGTTCGGGTCAAGCGGGTAGGTTCGGGTTCGGGTCGGATTTGACCCGCTAATTTGCGGGTTTTTCGGGTTCGGTTTATTTCGGGATCGGGTCGAGATAATTGTGTTCAAAATCCAAAATTTTTCGGGCGGGTTCGGGTCGGATTTACGGATTGGGTCAATTTTTGCTAGGTCTAACCACAATCACAATAAGGTATTACTGTATTTCATAGTATCTAAATCTAATTATGTGACATGCTTAAGTAATCAAGGTTTGCAGTACGCGAAATAAGCAGTCCGATCAGTATTCAAGTGTCAACTCATGATATATACACTTAAAAATAAATATATAAAAATAAATATATTTAGATTTAGATGT
>JACYFF010031958.1:96786346-96798558 GCA_017589665.1 Selenicereus undatus
TTATTATTATTATTATTATTATTATTATTATTATTATTATTATTATTCATAAATGTGTGTCTTCTGAGTTGAAGCTTATAAAAGCATAGAAGTGCATGAGGCCATATTTCTCAAACTCATCAATCAAATTTATCTTAAACACAACTGAATTTCAATAGTTGTTGAAGCTAGCAAATTAAACAAAGATGGTGAAAGGAGCAAATTGTGAGTACTTGAAACAGATAGAGGATGCTCGTATAGATCTTCACAATCTTCTCTCTTCCAACAAGCAAATGGCTCCTATCGTCCTTCGCCTCGCGTAATTTCTCCATACTTTTTTCAGCCCTCCGCCCCCGCCCCCAACAAACAAGGTCTTCTGTCGTAACTAGCTGATCAAATGATAATGTTAATGTTTTAAGACGAGAAAATTTTTTAGATGTCACATCATATATCTTCGATTATGCTAAATATATTTGAGTAAAATTACACCAGTTTTGGTCCTTTTTGACAAACAGTTGTTAGCTATTAGTTATTAATTGTTTGTATTAGCTATTAGCTGTTAGCTGTTTGTATTAGTTGTTTGAATTAGCTGTTTGTAGAAAAACTGCTTAGTGAAATTAGCTGTTTCTAACAAAGTTGTAAGACAAAAAGCTAATTCCCCAAAAAGCTATTCCAAAAAGTTGTTCTACCAAACACTTAAATTAGCTTTTTGACTAAGTCAAACAATTAAGTTTGGTCAAAAAATCTCTTTTTAGCCAAAGAAGCTTTCCAAAAAACTGTTTACCAGACACCCCTTTATGTGCACTACAACATTAGATCGTTGTGATTATTATTTTTTTTTACCATGAATTAGTTATTGGCGTACATGCTACTTGGTAAAGGGTGTGTTTGGTAGGGGGGAAAATCATTTTCCTAGAAAATAATTTTTCCATTTTACGCCGTTTGGTAAAACAAGAAGTAGAAAATCATTTTCAAGGGGAAATCATTTTACCCCATTTAAAGGAAATTGTTTTCCCTTGAAAAAGTAGGGAAAACTATTTTTCAAACCCAATTTTCGTTCCCTAATTTTGTCTCTCGTTCTATTTTCTTTTAATTGTGCCTAGAATCACTCTATTTTCATTCTCATTTTGTCTCTCATTCTTCCCCTATTCTTCATGTTCATCATGTTCATTGATGATTTCCATCATTAATCTGTGTAATTATTTCTTGAGTTATCTAATTTTGTTACAGTTGCCCTTTTGAAAAACTTCGCAATTTGAGACACCCATCGTCTCCCCGTTCGTCATTTTCTTTAATCTGGATTTAATATCACTCCAAGTCAACTGGGTAATCCTTGGGAATAGAGAAAAAATTGAGATTCATTAATGTTGACTCTCTCTTTTGTTGGGTTTGTTATTGGGTATATTTCTTACTGATGTTTTGGGTTTGATTTTGAAGAGGAGAGAGAAACATAATTCGTTGGTTGGGTCGGGTCAGAGTAGTGAGCAGAGAAGGGGATTGATGGTAAAACGAAATGAAGTGAGGATGGGGGGTTCATTCTATCAAATAGCAAAAAATGAAGTGGAAAGAAAATGATTTTTCATTCTATCAAACAGCTGAAAATGTAAGTGAAAATTATTTTTCTTGGGAAAATATTTTTCATGAAAAATAATTTTTTGGGAAAATGATTTTCCTCCCTACCAAATACACCCTAAATTGAAGTTTTGTGGCCCATAATTTTGTTCGCTGTTTCAAAGTGTTCTTTTCTTGGGGGGGGGGGGAGTGTTGTATGAACTCACAGATGGAGTTGGATGTAAACCTTAGACTGATATTTCATTACCCACCCAAGTTATTCAATCCCCCCCCCCCAAAAATTGTTGGAATAGCTAAAGAAATAAGAAAGTTTACAAAAGTAATAATTGATACTTAACACAAGATAATTCAAATGGTTAGTCATTTATTTTCCTTGAGTAAAACCTCTTGTTCGAGTCTTGTAAATGAAAAAAAAAAATCATGACAAAGAGCTCTACGCCTTTATGGGCAACAGTAGCTCGACTCTAGTAAAATAATGCCCAAATATTTTGGGAGAAAAAGTGATAATTGATTCTTTCTTAAGCCGACTATAACTCGAATTCGTTTGCCCAGATATATATGTATGTGTGTGTGTTATGTATATGTATATATGTATTATTGTATATAATATACGTACGTGTGTGTGTGTGTATATATATATATATATATATATATATATATATATATATATAGAGAGAGAGAGAGAGAGAGAGAGAGAGAGAGAGAGAGAGAAAGAGAGAGAGAAACTAGGGGGGTGTTTTATCATATTTTTCTCCCTCTATTTTGTATCAAATTCAAAACATCCTAAATTTCCTTTGCTCTGTGTTTGGGTGTTGTAGATTTCATGATGCAGCCACCTATGATTGGAAAAGCAACACAGGGGGCGCAAATGGCTCAATTAGGAATGAGTTGAACAACCCCCCAAACAAGGGCTTGGACACTGCTGTTAAATTTTTGGGTAATTTTGTTACATACCTTCTTCAACAATTATCATGTATGATTTACCCCTTGCTTTAAGTCAAATGGTCATTGTCTATAGGGTCACACAGAGACAAGAGATAGGGAAGTCAATTGTCACTTCATGTATGGATCGTCTTATAAGCACACATAGCATGAAATGTGTGTCATGACATAGCTTCCACTCAGTTGGGCACATCACTTTATATGTCATGCGAATCATTAATCTAGATTTTCACTCAAAAATCTAACTTGAGCCACTAGATCAACATACTGAATGTTAATCTTGACACTCAAGATTCGGCTTTTAAGGCTTCAATATGAAATCTTATATCATATTCGCCTCCCTCGAGTCTCATCTTAGACTTACTACGGCAACTATATTCATTTTACTCATACACTTCCAGTGTGAGTTATCAATATTGTACACCTAGTACCAATATAATTTAGTCTCATCCTACCCGCTACTCAAGCGTTAGAGTGATTGCATGTGTGACTAGGCCAATCAAAAGCTAGGGATGTTTCAATATGCCTAATATGCAACAATAAATCATGAGCGTTTTGCTCATTCACAAAGAAAACATGTCCATCACATAACAAGACACACGTAAGTAGTAAACCTTATGAATTCCTAGATTCAACAAATGAGCTTTGAACGCATCACTAGGAATAGGTTTAGTCAAGAGAACATAATTACCTTGTTTCTATGTATATACGTAATGGCAATGCTTTTTGCCTTCATGACATGGCTCTCCCACCCAGGGTGAAGACATATCTTGAGGTTGAGCTAGACTCATCCGGGTCACTGCCTCAATTGGCATTGGGGTATCTTCTTAACTTGAGGTCTCCTCCTTGATAGCAAAAGACTAAGTTAGCAATACCACGAAGGTAGCTCTCAATTCTCTTGACGACTTGTCAATTAGCAAGTTCTAGGTTACTATGGTGACAACATACCAAGCCTATCGCAAAGCAAATGTGAGGTTGTGTATATAACATGGCCTACATTAAGCCTCCTATGACACTAGTGTAGGGACGTTGCTCATTGACTCTATCATCATCTGTTTTATAGCATTGATCAAGACTTAAGGTTAAATCCTTCTCAACTGGAGTGTCTACGAGTGTGGAATTATAAATCTAAAATCGTTCCAAGACCTTTTTATGTATACGTCTTGGGACAGTTTTGAATTATTTTCACCACTAGGACATACCTAACTTCACCCATGTTCTGCATCTAAAAGACATAGGATAGCCACTTTTAAGTAGCTTCGATCATCTCCAAGTTGGTCCCAACCAGTAGTATGTCATAAACGCACAAGTTAAGAAACATAATCCCCTATGTTGATCTTTTGACATACACATGATGGTCTTCTGAAATCATAGATAAAACAAAATAAGTTATGGCCTCATGGAATCTAAAGTACCAAGACCTGGAAGATTGCTTAAGATTATATATTGGCCTATTAAGACGACACCCCTTGTCATCTTCACCATTTGATACAAAACCAATGGGTTAGTCTATATAAATCTCGTCCTCAAGATTACTATTGAGGGAAGCAATCTTGATGTCTATTTCGAACAACTCAAAGTCCAAATGGGCAACTAGGGGTAGGAGTAACGACCTGAACTTATCGATTAAACCTTCTACCCGACGTTTTATCTTAAAAAGTCATTTGTTTTCAATAAACTTACGTCAGGGTGGAGGATCAATCAGCCCAAAAACCTTTTTCTCGCCATTGAGTCCATCTTATCCCTCATGGCACTCATTCACTCTTTGTGATTTAGTGAATCAATCACCTCTTGATAAGAGGCAAGATCCTCAACTTCCAAGGAAGTGCATATGAACATTTTCTCTTCAACTTAGAAATGTCGTTGAAGAATTCTTCCATGCACACTCCTTTGGATGCCGGGACCTTTATTATTTGTTTGCCTAGGTAATAAATCACTCCTCCTTTCTCTAAGAGGTATGGGACCCTAAGCGTGAGGAGAATTACTCCCACTATCCATTGGATGTGTGTGGATCCTAAACGCGTGGACTAACTGCATGTTCAAGAATGGAATATTAAAGACAAACCTCATTCTTAGGCTGACTCTCCTCAGCATTTGGAGATTGAGGACGAATTTAATTCTCTTTAATAGACAAACCTTCACCATTCTTATCAAATAAGGAAGGCTTTCCATCCTCGCTGACTGAGTGAGAATTCAAATCCTCCCCCTCACCGAGAGATGATTAAAGGTCATGTTGTAACTCATACAATTCAAAGTCAGTTTTTAAAATTTTACCAAAATCCTGGGAACTCATCCTCAAGAAAATCAACATTGCGGGAATCCATTTCACGATCTCAATTGGTTCGAAAATTTCTAATACTTCGTTCCAATCGAGATAACAGGTACACATACCTATATCATGAACAATATATCGCTCCATGATATGATTCACATTCACGTGTCTGTAAATGTCTGGAGTGAACGAACACTAAGGGATTCGATGCCCTCAAAACCTCACAAAGAGATTTTAGATTGCTTACTAGCTAGACGTAACTCACATCTTGCAACTTACGCCTAATGAATTTGTCTTTAAAAGACCATCTTTAGCTAGTTTGTTAGCTCTACCCTAACCCTCATGGTCAAATCAAGCATGCTTAAAAACAGAGTCGAACATAAGGCAAAGATAGAAGATGTCTTGCTTCATCCAAAACACTGAAAACACCTTTCAATGTGTCATGGCCAAACAAATTGCCATTGTATATGATATCTAAGACATCTGGACAAAAATTAAAGAGAAAAACTAATCTTATAAACAAAAGACAAAAAAAGAACATGGCACCCCAGGTGCATAGAGCAAATCGTGAAGAAGAGACATAGTCCCTTCACGGAGTTTCAAATGATATGTCCTGAATTCAAGGACATTTTCTTCATCGTCATTTACCTAAAACGACAATTTGTGAACCCATCGGGGAGCAACGAAAGTTCACGAAATCATCTCGATCCTGAGCTATGTGTTTGGTTGCTCTTGTGTCTACAATCCACTAAGGATCATAATTGGCAACTAATGCTTGGGAGCGCAGATATTATCCAGGAACAACTGTGTGAGAAGGTATCTTAATCGGTTCAGGACAATTCTGAGCATAGGATCCCTTATTTTTACGGTTATACCACTTCACACGCGCTATATACATCTCTTTATTTCCCTTAGCCTTTTTCCCTATTGCAATACCAACCTTAGGTCCGGAACTTTATGAGGAAATGAATCTAGACAAACATGATGCTAAGCTAATCCCACGCGTACTCAACAATGGGACAACTTTCAATTTTCTCAGTAGATTGTCATTGATGCAATACGACAAAGTATATCATGTTGATCGATTCGCTCTCCAACCATTTTCGGTATGCCTTTATGTTTTTTCGATACTGCTCACTAGCAGTAGCATCTTTGCCATTCTAGGAGACCTAGAACCTGACAAGTGTTCCAACACTTCACACACATTTAGAAGAAACTGAATCTTTTGACACTTTGTGTCATAGCCAGCGCTATCAAGGTTTTCATTGGTAAATAAACTACCAACAGTATGTTAATTGCCATATCTAGAAATATATATTTTAAAAGATGGACATTCGACATATTTTCAAATAATTAAATTATCAAAAACTCCATCATTCATGTCGCATGATCGAAAATTTCGCTAAACTCATAATCATCACATACAAACATGAATTAGAAGTTTTTATAATTTAATTATAACATATTTCCATAAAACCAAATTTGTGGAAAACTAGTTAAATAAATTAACATTTTAGAAATATCACAAAGATATTCAACTTTATCATGTAAATTTACATGAAATTATTTTATTACATAAAATGAATTTATATAACTACTAATATGTCATTTAAAACTCTATCAATGACATATCAATCATAAAATTCCGATTATTATATAAAATGTATTTATATAATAAAATGAATCTATATTGCTAAACATATTCGAATAATAACTTGTTACAAAATAAATTCATTAAAACCCATAGAACATTATATAAAACATATTTTTATAATTATAGGTAACATGAAACTTATTCAAATGTCACTCGTAAATTATAAAACACATTCATAATTTTATAAATTTAGATTTTATGAAATGAATTCATAAAATACTGTTAAATTACATAATTAATAAGAAACATGAGACGAATTCATATTCGTTAATTTTGGCAAGGAAAAAGTACTAAAACAATTAGCAAATTTACTACAACTCATGTAGTTCATATATATAAAACACATTTATATAATACTACTAATTGGTGATTGACATGAAACATATTCATGTAATCGAATGCAATATAATTTGTAACATGAAATATATTCAAATATTAATCGTAATTAATTATATAGAACAGATCCATATAATATCAAAATTTGGATGAAACGAATTCATAGTGAAACTTGCTAATTATATATAAAACGTATTCATATAATATTACAAATTTAAAATTCATGAAACAAATTCATAAAATAATCAAATACCCTATATATCCAAATAACGGTATGAAACTTATTCATATTAAGCTTTATGAATAATTTATATTAACTACAACAATGACAAAAGAATTAACTGATTTGTAATTGCTCATGTTTTTGCATATTATTATTAAATCATGAAACATATTCATGTAACTGAATATTATATAAAACATAATTATATAATATAAATTATAAAATATAACATATGCAACATATTCATCTATAGACAATAAGGGAATTAACATTAGTCTAAATGTTACATAGATATTTATTGAATTCAAGTAAAACTAATTTACATCATATATAATGATTTTATATATGAAACAAATTCATATAACTTCAACAATTGAATATTTATGAGTCATTTGGCATGATAATTTCAAGTTAATGTTTTTATAATGAATTCATGCATTCAAAATTAAAACTAATTTGAAATCTTAATTCAATATATGAACTAGCTAGCGGCATGAAACTTTATCAACTTGGATATTATCATAATTCAATTAGAAATCATGCCTTAACTAATAATCTCAATAATTGAATTAAAACCAAAAAACTAAAAAACTAACTAAAACTTTGAATAAGAAAAAACCCAAGACAAACCCCCCAAAATGTTTGTTCGGCCTTCATGTTCAGTTCATTGGGCATATTTCTCTCTCTAAGCCTGGCGTTCTCTCTCTCTAGAACCGCCAGGTTCTTTCTTTGCGTAGAGCCTTCGATGAGTATATGTGTTTTGCTTGAGAGATTTTGTTCTCCCACAGTGCTCTGCCTTGCCCTACCTAGACCAAACTGGTATCCCTTTCGGCCATCTTGCAGTGTGACCTTCGCGCCTGGCCTAACAGAGCATCCAGAACAACCCACATGATGATACCCTACCCCTCCACCGCCAAAACGAAACCCACGGCTTCGACAACCACCTAATCTATTCAAAACACCATACCATTAAGTAGATCGGCCTTCAAACGAGTTGAGTGACGCCATTCACTCGCGCCACGACCCACTTAGGTGGCGGCGTGTGACGTACACGTGCAACATTTTCGGTGTTTTGCGTGGTTTTGCGCCGGGAATTCATAGATCGGCAGCAATAGTGGGGTTTAGGAGGAAGAAAATGACCAAGGTCGTCTTCGTTGGCGGCGTGTGACCAACATGCTCCACCCAACCATTGGCACTGATGGGTTTTAGGTATATATTTCTTTAAAAAAAAATTGGTTGCGTTCTGAGTCTATGAGTACTGAGGTGAATCTGAGTTTAGTTCCAGATCTCTGTTGTTAGAGGTGTGGGGTCTCGGTTTGGGCCTAATGCGTGATAACGAGAGACATAACCATTTCAGTAGATCAGCATTGTTCATGTCGGCCTTGATACAGGGCGGAATTCAAATCATGCATAAACATATTAATATGAGAAATATCAATTTTGGCATATGAGCATTAACCTCTATTTTGCATAACTTCATATCACCAAGAATGTTAGCATGAAACGTAGACATGTAATTTATTTATTGTTGTTCAGTCTTGATAATTTCATGTCAAAACAGAATAGGGGTATAAGTTGCTATCACACAGATTTGTTGATCAAACTAATTAGTCTCAGATTTAAGCCAACATGAATTAGTCGGGGCTAGCAACAACCAGACAAGGCTCTGATACCACTGTAGGAAAATATAAGGACTTACCTTGATGCAGAAACATTGCCCGGACCTCATCTGTCGATAGGGGTGTTCATCGGTCCAAACCTGGACCGGACCGGGTTGGACCAAAGACCGAATAAGATGGAAGTTACGGACCGTGGACCGGATCGAATAAGTCAAGGACCGGACCGAAAAAAGTAGGACCGGACCGAATTGTAAAGCTAGCACATTTTTACAATATAAATATCTTGTATTTATTTCAATATGAGCAATTTCTACATATTTTCACAATGAAAAACAAATCAATATTCTTGAATGTTTGAAAAATTATAAGTTGCAAAAGAAAATTAAAATTTAGTAAGTAAAAATTCGGTTTTTAAATTTTTTTATTCGGTCCTCGGTCCGGACCGGACCGGACCGAAGACCGAATAAAAAAAATTTGTGGACCGTGGACCGGACCGAATTCATTCGGTTCGGTCCGGTCCGGTCCGGGTTTGGACCGAATAATGAACACCCCTACCTGTTGAGTGCTGCCCACGAACATGGTGAACCGGATTGACGGTGGCTACTAGAGTCACCATAAAGCATAACACCCCCAATCCTTAAGTGATGGTGGGATTAACGTGAAAGAGAGCGGAGAGAAGTAGAGGGAGATTCACCTTTTTTCTGCTCTCTTTTGGACTCATAGTTAGTTCCTGTTAATCATCATCAACACAAGTAACTGATAGGAGGTTAATACATATGATTAATACATAATTAATCAATCTGTAACCGTTCACTTACTGTGGATAATCAAGTGCCTGTTGCATTCGGTCAACAATCTGTATATATTATTTATTTTGTGTTAACCAGTTTTGGATTTATCTATACAGAACTGGTCAAAAAGCGGCACCCCATGGTTACTTATGCTGACCTTTACCAGGTGATTTTTGCCTATCAAATCCGCCTTTTTTGTACATTACATTTTGGCTTGCTTTGTATACAAAAGAAATAATGTCGACCCAAATAAAAGAAGGGGAAAATATTTCTCAAATTTAAAAATCTTAGTGATTTGTCTATTTATTTTATCACTTGTTCACAACAGTGCTTTAGAACAATAAAAAGGGAAAAATCATTCTTATAAAAATTTATTCACCAAAATATATTTTGCCTAATTTTATTTTTCACCAATCTTCTCAGCTAGCTGGGATCGTTGCTGTTAGAGTGACAGGAGGTCCCATCGTTGAGTTTGTTCCGGGGCGAGCGGTATGTAGCAGTATATATTCCTATTTAAACGTTTTTTTAATTTTTTTTTTAATGAGAGATAAGCATGTTGAACTACTGGACCCCTATTTCAAGGCAACCCAACGAGCCTTGTACAAGAGTGGGAGGGGGATGAGAGACTAACTCACAATACCCAAGCTTATAAGCTTGCTTGATACTCCTGCACATCTCTACATCAGAGAGAATTGCAAGTCATGAGATTCGATCTCGTGACCTCCAGTTTGGAAGGTCACCTCAATGCCACTTGAGTTAAGAGCTCTTGGCACATTCCTATTTAAACGTTGTAATGAACTCACATTCCTATTTAAAGGTTGAAATTTGGTGAATTATGTTAGAATAAATTGTTAGAATAAAATTTCAACCTTAGTCTATGATTTCTTTTTCTTCAACAACGGAAAAATTCTAAATCCCATTTTTATAATTTTCAATCAATGAAATTATTATATACATCTGAAAGTACGTGCTCCTGTATCTAATTTACTTATATTTTTTTAATTATTTGTCATATATTCTATTTTCTAATATGTACTTATTTAGACGTCGCATGGAAGTACATACTCTCAAGAGTACAATATATGTTTTGGTATCTAACTAATATGTATACCTCGTTATAATCTTCCGATAGGATGCCTTGAACCAAAGTGACAGCGGAAGCATTCCAAATCCCAGGGGAGGTACAAATTTTTTGCATCTCTTGTAATGAAGACAAGCTTATATGCACATCTATACATTACAAAAGGGGAGGGGGGGAGGGGTCTTGTTATTAAATATATATTAAATAGTTTTAGCAAAATGGTAAATATATTGCTACAAGACACTTCTTAAGTGTCTTATTTTGTCATAAAAATCATATTTTTAAATTGAAAAAATGGTATAATTGAATAGTGAAAGCATAATACAACTTATAAAAGGTGTACAATTATTTTTTTATCTATAATTTGTTACATTTTAAAAATACACGCATCATATGCCGTCGCGACTAGAGTTGATCTGATTAAGGTGTCATTTACAACTTTGGCAGCGTAGCAGATGCACATGTAAACTTAGCCATTCAAAATTAAATGTAATCATTGAGAATTTGGCGATTTTAAACTATAAAATATGTTAATTCAGGATGAGACAAAACATTTAAAAGTATTTTGTAAATAATCATATATCATCACTCATAGCTTTATGCACCGACAATTTTACTTTTACTACAAGTTTAGTGCGGCATAGAATGCATGATGAAGACAAATTGAAGAAATACAGAAGAATATATATATATTTTTTGTAAATATTTGTGAAGAAGGATGAAGAGGTGATGTGCATTTGATATTACATAGAATTTGATATGACTGCAGATGCTGCACACCTAAGGTCGATATTTGTTGACCAAATGGGTCTTACTGACATGGATATTGTGGTGTTATCCGGTGCTCATGCATTGGTAAGTGTTTTTGTAATCCAACTAAACCTTATTAGCGTCGTAGCACTTTGGGTTGTGAAATTATAATTATGTTATAAATGGTAATATTTTTGGTATATACTATGTCTAAGGGTCTGTTCTTTTCGTACGTAAATTAGGTGGGTAAAAGGGTGAAATAGATTGAGATGGGTTGAAGTGGGTTGAGGTGGGTTGAAGAAGGTTGAAGTAGGTTGAATTTTTTTATGTGATAAATTGAACTTGGTTAAAATAGTAAAAGTGAATTGAAGTAGTTTGAAGTGAGTTAAAGTAAATTGATATTGATATTTCAGAACTGACCTACGAAAAGAACCAGACCTAAATAGGATTGTTTCAAGGTTTGAGATAGTCAGTCCAGCAACTGAATCAAAAAAAGTTTCAAAAAAAAATTCATACGTAAGCTATACATCTAACTGACAAATCTTTTTGTTTTTTTTGTGGGTTTCTTTGGCCCTACTTTGATTTGGGAAATTGAAGGGAAGAGCACATCAGGACAGATCAGGTTTCGACGGTCCATTCACCAGGGATCCTTTGACCTTCGACAACTCCTACTATATGTAAGACATTTCGTACTCACAATAATGCGGTTCCCCCCCCCCCGTAGTAGCACATAATAATATCCTTGAATATCTAACAGTTAAATCAATTATTTTAAAAAAAATTGTGATAATAATTGACAGAGAGCTATTAAGGGGAGACACACCGAGGCTGGTGAAGTTTCCTACTGACAAGGCTCTTCTTTCTGACACAGTGTTCCGTTCCCTTGTGGAGCTCTATGCTAGGGTATGTGCTATTTTTTTTTTTAAGAAATTCAAATAAAGGTAACATATATATATATATATATATATATATATATATATATATATATATATA
>JACYFF010031958.1:96812186-96829366 GCA_017589665.1 Selenicereus undatus
TTTACTTTATTGCATTAAGAAGTTTTGGAAATTATATTATATGCTCCCCAGTATCCCTTGTTAATGAAATACAATAATAAAGTAAAATGAGCAAGTATCTTATTTTGACTAAAGGATACTATGAGAAATATTCCGTTGCAGAGAAAGAATTACTTAATTGCCTTAGTCCTTGAGGAAAAAGATTGCCACTTGCCAAGGAGAATCCACATGTCAAAGTTAGGCAAGAATACTTTTACTAAGGAAATAATTTCTCACTGAAGTTATTGACTTGTTTGATTGAGTAAGTGCAGCAAGGCAAGAAAGGTCACGCCAAGGATCACAACCAAATAAAAAACAAGGATAAATATCCAAATTAGAATCCTGAACATCAGCATCAGAATATTCTGATTGAAAGTTACCTCCACAGTGCACGTGCAAGAAAGGGCTATAAATACATGAATTGATCATGCAACAAAAGGCAGCAAAAAAAACTGTGAAAAATACTGAAGCATTGATATCATTTCTTGAGTTGTGAACAAAAAGAAAAGTCTTGAGTATTTGCTACAAATTATTGTACTGAATATTTGGTGACTAAGAGTTGAGTGTATTTTGATGAAAATTATTAAGGAGTGAACATAAGGAGTTGTAGTGAGGTTTTTCAACTCTTCCCATACTTTAATCAAATTGATTGATTTAAAGTATTTGGGATCTTTAGAGTGTAGTAATTTGAAAGATAGTGAAGTGTTCATCTTAATAAAAAGAGTAGTGAGTTGAATCCTAGAGTTGGATAACTCTAGGCCAGGACTTAAGCCTGATTGAGGCCCAACCTCGTTAAAACATCGTTGTGTGCTTTGTGCTTTTATCTTTTCAATTTATTTCTGGCTTTAAAATTTTGATTCAAAATTTTATAAAATCTCCCTATTCACCCCCTCTAGGGCGATTAGACTCTTCAGCTAGATTTAAATTGGTTTGCTCTTTGCAAAGAAATATTAGCTTTTGGCATAAATCTATATAATACATAATAGCAATCTTGTGGGTCCTACGATGTATCTAAATTCTCAAAAATTAGAAATTTTCAGCCGTTTGATTAATGGTGCTTTTAATAGTCACCATTAGATTTTCTTTTTTAAAAAACTATTGTAATTTTAAGAAAAGAATTATTAAAAGAAAAAATAACAACCTTTAGATCAATGATAGATGTTCCATACAAAATAAACTTTTTTTAGTCAAACTAGGATTCTAAGAATAAGAATATTCCATAAAAAATAAAATCTTCTTTAAGAAAATAAAATCTTCTAAGTTACTCCACAAAATTTTGGGGCAAATTGCAACATCTATTTTTGTCATTCGCAAAAATGGAAGATCTACAACACTGCATGTCTTGATTTTTTTGGCTTGTTCCAGTAATAATATTTATTAACTTAAATTTATATAACATATCTTTATTTCATAGTGTGTGCCAAATGAATTTTTAAAAAAACATAGAGGTAACAAATGGTATATTTCAAAAATCAATTACTGTCATAGTCACCATTACATTGTATCACTTGGATCCTTAATAGCAATGTGCCCATTATATTAATATACATAAGTTTTTATTAATAATTTTAATAATGTACATGATATGATATGATACGATATAATATTAGTAGTATCATGTCCATGGAGATGCATGGAAAATCTAAAAAAATTTCTGTTGCAGTAATTATCAAGTTTTTTATGTTTAATGGCAAACAATGATTAGATTTTTATGATAGATAAGATATATAATATCAAAAATTGTGTATATGAGTATGTGTCTTTATAATATTTCACATTAGAAGCCAAACTTTGATAAAAATTGAAAACTAACTATGTATTATAGATTATACATAATTGGGCATTTATTTTATTGTAATATAATAGATTGATTTTAGTAATGTTAGAAGTAGCATGTAATATAATTTCTTTGATAAAAAATAAGACAATATAATATTTTATCATTATTGGGCATTGGCTTTTTATATTTAGAAAGAAAATATTTGAAATTGCAACTAATCTTATAGAATCTTTTTTTTGGAAAGAAATCTTCTCTTCGTAATTAACTAGCTCTTTTTCTTATAAAAAAATATTAATTATCTCAAAATTTTGGGGAGAATGATAATTTTCATATATATATATATATATATATATATATATATATATATATATATATAATATAATAACAATCTTGTGGATCCTACTGTTTATCTAAAGTCTCAAAAATTAGTTTTTTTAACTGTTAGATTAAGATTGTTTTTAATTACTATCATTGGATTTGTAAAAAACTAAAATTAATTTTAAAAAAATATATCTGTCTATAATATATCTATGTCCATAGAAAAGTTTCCAGTAGTTAAAAAAATGCAATAATCTTTGGAAAACCCTAGAATGGTGTAATGAGTGTGATTTACAGAATTTACTGTAATCTCAATCGTAAAAATTATTTATTCATTATATCTAAAATTCTATCAAACAAAAATCTAGAAAAAAAGCTAAGCAATGATATTTATTCAATAAATCTAAACGGTAGATTTTGAAGTTAGAAAAACTACCTTATCGAAGTGAAAAACCAATCCATAACTTTTATTCTTTAAAAAATCACTCATAATTTCGATTATATGTGATAAAATATATATGACAATCATATTATCTAAAAAAATCCCAAGTAGTTACAAAATGTGATAATCTTCAAAAAGACCCTAGAATGTTGCAATGAGTGTGATTTAGTCTAATCTCAACGATAAAAATATTTATGCATTAGATCTAAGCCATCAATTTTAAAGTTAAGATATTTATTTATTTTTATTTTAAAAAATCCCCCATGATTTCGGATATACATGATAACAGATAGATGAAAATTTAATTATCTAGGGAAAAAAAAATTCTATCAACAAAAATTATCTAAGAAAAAAACTAGGCAGTTATATTTATTCAGTAAATCTAAACTGCGAATTTAAAGTTAAAAACAACTACTTTATCCAAGTAAAATACCCATTTATAATTTTTATTTTTTAAAAAAATCTTTCATAATTTCGGTTATGTGATAAAGGATATATTATAAGCCTATATCTAAAAAAAATATCAAGTAGATACAATAACATGATAATCTTTAGAAAACTCTAGAATGCTACAACGAAAGTGATTTGTGGGATTTAGTGTAATCCTAACCATAAAAATTATTGATGCATTAGTTCTAAATTGTTGATTTTAAAGGTAAGATATCTCTTTGTTTTTATTTTAAAAAATCCCTATGATTTCGGATATACATGATCAAAGATAGATGATAATCCAATTATCAAGAACAAATTCTGTTAAAAAAATCTCGGAAAAAACACCAGGTAGTTATATTTATTCATTAAAACTAAACCATAGATTTTAACGTTAAAAAAAATACCTGATTCAATTAAAATACCAATTTGTAGTTTTATTTTTAAAAAATTCCCTCATAATTTCAGTTATATGTGATAAAGGATATATGATAATTCTATTATCTCAAAAAAATCCCAAGCAGTTAAAAAATGTGATAATATTTGAAAAATCCTGGAATGCTACAACGAGTGCAATTTGCGAGATTTACTATAATCTCAACCATAAAACATTTATTTATGCATTAGATCTAAGTTGTCGATTTCAAAGCTAAGATGTCCTTTTATTTTTATTAAAAAAATCTTCCATGATTTAAAAATATACATGATAAAAGTTAGATGATAATGCAATTATCGAGGCAAAAAAATCTATCAAAAGAAATTATCTAGGGTAAAAATAGGTAGTTATATTTATTCATTAAATTTAAATCGTAGATTTTAAAGTTAAAAAATACCTTATCCAAGCAAAATGCTAATTTATAATTTTTATTTTTTAAAAAATCCTTCATAATTTTGATTATATGTGATAAAGTATATATGATAATTCTAATATCTAAAAAAATGCTCAACAGTTAGAAAATATGATAATCTTTGGAATATCCTAGAATGTTGCAATGAGTGTGACTTGTGGAGTTAGTATAATCTCAACCATAAAAATTATTTATGCAGTTAAAAATTATTTATGCATCAGATTTATAACTTTTATTGTTAGAACCATCCATCATAATTTCGGTTATGTGATAAAGGATATATGATAATCCTATTATCTAAAAAAATATCGAGTAGTTAAAAAAACGTGTAATCTTTGAAAAACCCTAGAATGCTTCAACAAGTGTGATTTGTATGATTTAGTGTAATCTTAACGATAAAAATTATTTATGCAATAGATCTAAGTTGTTGATTTTAAAGTTAAGATATCCGTTTATTTTTTTTAAGAAAAATCCCCCATGATTTTGGATATACATTATAAAAGATAAATGACGATCCAATTATCTAGGGAAAAAATTCAATCAAAAAAGTTATCTAGGGAAAAAAATAGGCAATTATATTTATTCATTAAATCTAAACCGTAGATTTTAAAATTAAAAAAACTACATTATTCAAGTAAAATACTCTTTTCTAATTTTATTTTTTAAAAAATTTCTGATAATGTCACTTATATGTGAAAAGATTATATGTGAAAAAGACTATATGATAATCATATTATCTTAAACAAATCTCAAACATTTAATAAAAATTATAATTTTTGGAAAAACCTAAAATGCTACAACATGAGTGATTTATTTAGTGTAATCTCAACTGTAAAAGTTAATCACCTATTAAATCAAAGCCTTTGATTATATCTATTAAAAAAGAGGTACATTCCCCAAATAAATCATGTCTTTATTATTACTTTTTTTTAAAAATCGTAAAGAATATATAACAATCCTATTATCTACGGGGTAGCCATCTATTAAATATAGATAGAGATGGGCGTAGGGCGGGTTCGGGGCGAGTGGAGTCGTACCCTCACCCATACTCATTTTCTAAAACCATCCCCATACCCACACCCGTACCCATCGGGTTTTAAAAATTCACACCCTACCAATATCCATCGGGTTTTTCGAGTTATTCAGGTTTTATTTTGGTACATATACATTGTAAAAACTGACACTTATCTGGTTCATTAAAGTTAATTTTTAAAGGTTCAAAACTAAATGAAAAATATTTTTTTACATGGATTTTCCCCTTATTAAATTTCTGCCTACATATTCAAAATTAAAATAATACACATTCAAAATTAAAATAATACACGTCGGGTTTATTAAGCTTAAAAAATAATACTCATAATTGAAATGCATTGTGTCCCTACAAAATATCAAATTTGTAGGTGTATAAGAGTAGAGTAACTGTCAGCTGAATTTTAGAGCACAATATGTATTTAGGTACAGATTTGGACCTTTTTTTCACTACAACTTACTCGCTTCAGCCCTGAAATTTTTTTAAAAAAAAATCGGGTTTTGATATGGGGCGGGGTTGGGTATGGTATTCCTGTACCCGATCTGTACCCATACCTATACCCTTTTTTGACACACCCGCCCCATACCTGTTTTTCCTCTATTTTTTATACCCGAAACCACCATAAATAAAGAGGGTTTGTTTCGAATTTTTCGGGTTTGGGTAGAACTCTCATCCCTAAATATAAACCACTAATTCTATATATTTAAATTATCCTACATGATTCAATTAATTTTTTGTTTGACTTTATTTATCTCAGTTGCTATTTATGAAGTTCACAACTTTTTATTTTTTCCAGTAACTACTTATCGATAAATTTTTTTATTTTTTCAATGATATATATTTTTTAAATATCTATTTCATCATGCACCGTGCATAGCACGGGTTTATACTAGTATTTTTAAAAACTTTACTTTTTGTAGATAATTTGTAGTTGTCGTAAATTTTCTTGAAAGTATTCCGTAATTCCTTTTCTTATTTGGAAAGACATAATTGTCCTTTCATACAAACGAGATTAAGTAAAGCATATGGAGAAAATATGACAATATCATAAATATTGTAAATTAAATAAAAAATATTATAATAAATTTTATAACATCCGGACCCCTTGTCGGGTCACAGACAGTTAATTGTCAAATGACCTCACCAATCACCACAAGTCTTTCTAACGTGTTTCATCCTCTCTCACATATTGTTCGGGAAACTTCCCAAAAGGTCACATATTCTAAGATTTCTCCATAATAAACATGCTTAGCTGTGGAGTTCCTAATAGTGGTTTTCCCATAAAGAAAGATGCACCTTTGGTGATATGAGTAGTCACTTTAAATCTTTTAAACCACAGCCAAAGTGTTATAATTACCTCCATTTGAACTTTATATAAATTACTAAATAATTTTCTTAATTATTTTGTCTAAGTTTTTATATAATATTTTTCAATTATTGTATAGATAAATTCTTTTCAAACTTTATATAAATCACTAAATAATTTTATAATTCATTACGATCTTTTTATGCTTTTTGTATTTTTGGTGAATTTTTCTAAATGATTAATAATTTTTACAATTTTTTTGAAAATTTAGTGCTTTGTATATATAATTTTTTTTGAGTATTTAAGTTGTTGTATTCTGTATAAAGATATAAATTATTTTATGTAAAATTTTACAGTTATTTTATATTTTTATTATAATTTTTTACAATTTATATTCTATGTGAATTTTAATTATATATATATATATATATATATATATATATATATTATTCATATTTATTTGACAAGATTTATTGTGTCTTCAAATTTTTTTCAAAGTTTTTTTTAACATAATTTTGTATATGAAAGGAAAATTACATCATCTCAAGTAAAGAAGAACCTATAAAATTGTCTCAAGAAAAAATAATGTACGTATAAATTGTTTTTAGAAATGAGTGTTCTTTAGATAATTACACCATAAATTGAGGTATTATTATAGGCAACATCTAAATTTTTTCACCGAAAATTTGTGCTAGAATCACTTTGGGAATCACAAGTTTCCCAGTGGTTGAACAGAGGTTTTGATGCATTCCCCTTCCCCCCTCAAAAATTCTATGGTACATACCTATGTACTTAGTTATGTACACACCTATATAAGAGGGTGTGTACTATATTAGAATATATATGTTTGCATCTAAGAATTTTTGGAACACAGTATACACCTTTTTATATAGGTGTGTACATAGCTAGGTACATGGGTATGTACCCCTCTTTTTCTCTCTCTTCCCCAATGAGCCACATTAAAAACACTTTCTGTTTGAATGCTTAGAAAATATTGTTTTCATAACCTATGATGCGAATTGGCCAAAAAAGGGAATTGCATATGAAATAGTATAATATAGCATTAATACAAATGAATTGTATCATACAAAGTCGTTCAGTTCAGCTTGAAATTGACCTAATAATTCGTCACTTCGTGTCAGCTACAGGGAAGGTTTCCTATCAACTCTAGATAACAAATGGTCTTGTTAAAGTAACCAAACCCTGTGATGACGGTCCCTTTGATAACAATGCGAGTGGCTTTAGAGATGGGTCAAATACATGTCAAAAAGTGCGATTGAAGTCTTTCAATGTTGAAGTCGCAAAAGTGGGTATTATCAAATATTAAAAATACAAGAGGTTTTGAACGTGCATATAAGTTAAATAGAATAAAGAGCTTGAGAAGTTGTAATTCAGTAAGAACAGAAAACAAGATTCTATCATAATTGAATTTTTTTTCAACCATGATAATTGATAAATCTCAACCGTTAATTAAATTTACACAAATCATAGCAATTGATAAATGTTACCTTCCACTGGTACAACGGTAAATCTCCCTCCATCTCTTAGAGAGCTCCCCCCCCCCCCCAACCCCACTCTCTCCCGCTGCCATTTTCTCTCTCCTGGTTCTCTTTTCTCCTCAACAACAGTCCCAGAAGTTTGTTTTTTTTCGCAAAAAAAGGAAAATAAGAAGATGATGGAAATATCTATGACTCCATAGCAGATCATCTAAACTCTTATCCTACCGCAAGGGGGGGGGGGGGTGGAGTTCGCATTAAATTTTCTTCAGACTTGAAATCTTCTTCAGTTATGTCTATAATCCTTCAAATTCCAATCCTTAGTCCATCTTCTATAAGTAAAAATCTCACTCTTTACCATTATATTCTCCTCCCCCCATCTCCTGAAATTGATGGTTTGCCTTCATGAAAATGCAATCAAAAATTTGACCAAAATCTGAGGAAATAAAAATGATCGGAAAAGGGATTTCACATAAGACAAAGCACCACCACCATCAGTTTTGACTTTTCGCTCCTCTCTCCAACTTCCTCTCTTTAGTGTGAACACTTAGTTACTTGAAAGGGAGAGTGAGGGGGCGAGAGAATGTGGTTATGTAGTCTACAAACGAGACAATATGGCGTCAGTGCACTATCATGGCCGGAATGTCGGATTCATGGCAAAGAGCAGTCGTAAGGGAGAGAATGGATGAAGAGTTAGATCCGCTTTTCTTTGGGGGGGTGTATTGAACAGGTTAATCATTCCCGACTATTGTCGGTTACGTGGGTATAGATGCGGCTAAGATTTTAGCTTTTGAAATCAATGGATAATACAAAAAGTAATTACTGTAGTTGAAATATTTTTTCAACTATGATAGAATCTTCCGAACGGAAAATGTGATCTAGATTTTGACAACAATTGTTTCTTTAGGAAGGGTGAGGTAGCAGATAGGGTCAATCATTTCACCCCTTAAATGGCGGAACGCCTGAATAAGATCATGAAGGAAAAACTAAGAGCACAAGCAGCGGTCGGCTCCCCCGAAGAGAGAGAGAGGCGCGCGAGTCGAGCGTCACCTGGGACGCGTGCAGGGGTTGGCTACGGCTCGCGGCTCGTCGAGCCGCTACAAGGCACGAGGCGCCCCTGATTATATTTTTTTTGTCATTTTGCGCCCCCAAAACGATGTCGTTTTGGGGCGCTGACCAGATTTTTTTTTTTTTTGACCTGGGCTGGGCGGTTACTATTCCAATGGATGGTATTGCAGGTGTCTGTTGGGCAGAGGGACGTTGGCCCAACGTCTTTCTGCCCCCCCCCTTTTTTTTTGAAGAAAAATTTATGTTATATTTTTGGTTATAAATTGATGCAAATTGTTCCAATTTTTCTCTCACAAATTCAGACATTCTCTCATCCTCTTCATAAAATCTGTCATTTTATTTGCATGTTATTGAGTTAATTTCTCAAGAAAGAAGTAAGAAAAATAGTAAGAATTTCTATTTTTTACTTCCTCAAATACTTAATTTGTATATGAAATTTGAGATTTTATTTGACTAACATTGTTATTTTTGTATTTGTAGGTAAGTTGTTTGTGTTATATTTTGTTAAGGAAGAAGTGAAGATAATTGTGAGTAGTAATTTAATTTATTTTCATGTGTTTGTTGCTATATTCAAATTTGTAATGAGTATATGTTTCTAATGTAGTAGCTATATTTAATTAATTATGTTTAATATAGTAGGTATGATTATTTGTGTTACGAAATATTTTGACATTACAGTTATAAATATTGAATGAAAATATGATTACGCAAATATTTTAGAGCATGTTAATGTGTATGTTATTATATGTAAATAGATGTAGATGTTATTACATGTTAGTGGTTTCATTGTCTTTAATTATATGTTAACGTATATGAAAATTAAAATGAACATGTCACATTATTAAATGAATGATTTAATTTATTTTCCGTATATGTTAGTGAAATGAACATGTTAACATATTTGGTAACTAAAATGAACATTTTATTTTATAAAATGAATGGTGTGCTTTATTATTCGTAAATGTTATTAAAATGAATATGGTAATGTGTATGATAATTAAAATAAAGAAGTTAGTCCCAATTTAAATAACTGTGTTACTTGGTGAAGTGAATTGTTATCTTTTTTTTTTAATTATATGGTATTACAAAAATTTAATTTTAATGTTGATGTACATGAAAATTAAAATGAACATGTCACTTGATTAAATTAATGATGTGATGTGTTTTTCGTATATGTGAGAAATATGAACATGTTAATATATATGTTCTTAAAAATTAAAAAAGAACATGTTAATGTACATGAAAATGAAAATGAAAATGTCACTTGATTAAGTGAATGATTTAATTTGATTGTTGTATATTTGAGTGATATTTGCATGTTAATATTTTTGATAACTAAAATTAACATTTTGTTTTATAAAATGAATGGTGTGCTTTACTTTTCGTAAATGTTATTAAAATGAATATGGTAATGTGTATGATAATTAAAATGAAGAAGTTAGTCAAAATTTAAATCAACATATTACTTGGTGAAGTGAATTGTTATCTTTTGTTTTATTATATGGTATTACAAATACTTAATTTTAATGTTAATGTACATGAAAATGAAAATGAACATGTCACTTGATTAAATTAATGATTTAATTTGGTTGTCGTATATGTGAGTAATATCTACATGTTAATATTTTTGATAACTAAAATTAACATTTTGTTCAATTTTGTTATTTTTTGTATGTGTTACTAACAAATTAAAATGAACATGTTAAATGTATACGAGATTTAAAATAAAAATGTTACTTGATGCAGTTATTAATATGATTAATTTAAAATTTGTAGGTGGTAATTTCATCTGAAATATGGATCCTAACACTCCTTCGTCCTTTATGAGCTTGCTTGAGGGTGACGATTCCCCCCAAGTGGAGCGTAATAGTGCCACCCCAATTCTCGCACACAATCGTCATGTGTCTTACCCCCCTATGTGCCACAAAACTACCAACACTATCTGCATCATCGATATTACCCACCCCACCTTACCTCGAGGAATCCGAGTGGTTCAAGTCAGAATCCTCGACCATGTCCTCCACCATATTACACATCAACACATAACGAACCTTTCAATGTGCACGAGAGTGAATACCTATACTACCCTCCTCACTATCTACCACCACCTCCTCATCCAAATTACCTTTCTGCGGGGAGCAACTCCACACCCTCATCCACACCGACAGGATCAGGGGTCAGGTTAGGGCAGTCTGAGACAAACATTGAGGCAAGTACTGATGAGGGAGACGTGGAGGGAGTAATGGGAGGTACGATGGGTGGTGCGAAGAAGTGGACATTTGAGGAAGATCAACAACTTATTCGGGCATGGATAAATGTAGACACGGATCCTATTGTTGGGGCTGACCAAAGGAAAACTAGTTTCTGGAGTAGGGTGGCCTTGGCTTTCAATGAGTACCGTCCACAAGGGGCATTGGCACGAACTGCGAAGACATGTAACAACCGATGGCTTCGGTGTGCCCCAATAGTGACAAATGGACAGGTGTTATGCTCGAAGTAGAACGAAGTAATTACAGTGGGTGGAATGATGTGAATATTGTACAAGAGGCCCATAGATTGTACGTTGAGCGTACATCGAAAAAGTTTGAGTTGGAGCATTAGTATGAGATGCTAAAGGACCAGCCAAAGTGGCAAGCGATATGTGACCCACCTAAGTCAGGGTCAAGATCGTCAAAAAGGTCCAAACCCGACACCGAAGAGGCTGGAGATGAAGGTGTCGGTGGAGGTGAAAGACCCGAGGGCCACAAAGCCGCAAAGAGAAGGATGAAACAAAAGGCGCACAATATAGGTTTTGATCTAGTAGCATCTGAGCTGAAGGACATCAAGAC
The DNA here is from genome assembly GCA_017589665.1 of Selenicereus undatus. NCBI lineage: Eukaryota > Viridiplantae > Streptophyta > Magnoliopsida > Caryophyllales > Cactaceae > Selenicereus > Selenicereus undatus. The sequence goes on from JACYFF010031958.1 coordinate 96,823,750, forward strand.
TGCCAACATGGATATGAATGAAATGTTCAAACAGTTCTTCATCACAACAAAACAAGAGATGTCTCAGAAAATAGTGATGAGGGAAGCAAAACTGAGGAGAGAAAATCATGATGATCGACACCTCCACAATGCCTCCTCAACAAGCGTCTTACTACGAGCAAAGGAAAGCATAAATAATGTAAAAGAGATATGGAAGCTCATCGTCACATCAGTAATATGTCTCCCCTCCCCCCTAATGTTGTAGACTACGAGAACTATTTGTCTCATCATATGTTGTAATATGTTAGTGTATGGCTTTTGTTTACCACGTGTTGTAGTAGACATAATTTTGGTTACTCTTATGTATCTCAACGTATGTTATGAAATTACGAAAATTGGGTGTGTCTGTTATTGTTTAATAAAAACGGTTACTGTTATATACATTAACGCGTAATCATGATTATATTACGCAGGCCATTTGAAATGATAAATTTTGATGTGGACACGCTGCCTACTGACGAGGAATCATTGTCCTCCCCCTCGTCGAACTCTTCCTTATCAGATGATAATGTTGTAATCCCTGTCATGGCAGCGTACGTCCAATATCAACAACGGGTGCAACAACAAATGATGTTCCTTACGCAACTGAGGCACGCAGCAGCGGAGATGACGCCATCGGCATCTACGCCTCGGATACGAAGGAGATGTATTAGGAGAGATAGAGAAGCTGCCCACAACCACTTAAACCAAGACTACTTCGCTGAAGATTCAGTGTACAATGAACATCATTTTCGACGGAGATTCAGAATGCGGAGGCACTTATTTGTCCGTATTGTTGAAGCACTCGGCAATCATTCAGAGTACTTTCAGGTGAGGTACGATGCGGCGGAAAAACGTGGGTTGTCGCCATTAACCAAATGCACCACAGCCTTCTGAATGCTTGCCTATAGTGTAGCAGCTGATTGTGTTGACGAGTACTTGAAGATTGGTGCTGGCCAGCACCACATTGAAATGCCTCAAAAAGTTCACCTCATGCGTCGTTGAGGTCTTCGGGGAGCAGTGCTTGAGAAAACCAAATCAAGCTGATGTAGATCGCTTACTGCAAGTTGCTAAAGCCCGTGACTTTCCCGATATGTTGGGAAGCATAGACTGCATGCACTGGGAGTGGAAGAATTGTCCAACGGCTTGGAGGGCATCATTTCAAAAACAAGTTTACAATGTGCCAACAATCATTCTTGAAGCCGTTGCGTCATACGACCTTTGGATATGACATGTGTTCTTCGGGTTGCCTGGAAGTCTCAATGACATCAATGTCCTTGATCGCTCACCGGTTTTCCAAGATATGTACGAGGATCGTGCTCCTAAATGTGAGTATGTCGTCAATGAGTATCAGTACAATATAGGATACTATCTTTCGGATAGAATTTATCCACAATGGGCGACATTTGTTAAAAAAATCTCACTTCCCCAAGGGCCGAAGAAAAAACTTTTTGTAGAACGTCAAGAATCAGTAAGGAAGGATGTTGAGCGAGCCTTCGGTGTGTTACAAGCTCGATTTGGCATTGTACGTGGGCCCACTCGTCTGATGGATCAAAGCGAAATTGGTATTGTAATGAGAGCATGTGTCATACTCCACAACATGATTGTAGAGGACGAGCGAGACAACTACGAGCTTACATTTGACTACGACGTTGTCGACGAATCTGTCCCGGAGTCGATCGTTAACCATGATCATCATCCATGCTATGAGATGCACTTTCAACGATCATGCCAAGTTCGCAACTCCAATACGCATTTATCTCTTCAAGCAGACTTGATTGAGAAAATATGGAAGCGAAATTCAGGTCCGCGCCATAGAAGATAGTTTATTGGTGTTCATATTCTCAATTTTTTCTTCATTGTTCAACTATTGTAATTTTTTCCCCATCCCACGTCAACCAATGTGACTCATTTTTATTTTAGTATCGGACTCTTGTAATTTGTGATTTCATGCATGTGAGCTTTATATTTTCCAAAATGTTGTGTTCTTTTAATAACATTTATGACCCTCTAATTATTTGTGTATAATAATTATTACGTGCACATTATTTTTTTTCGCAATACAAGTTAAACCCAAATAACCAACCCAAAAAATTAAAATTGATACGAAGGTCATTAAATGTTGTCTTTGCACTGTTCTTTTCAAAAAATTTATGATCCTCCAAATTTTTTCGTTACCGAATTATCATATCCAACTTATTTTCCCCAAAAATAATTACACCAAATGACCAACCAAATAAAATAAATAAAACTCAAACAATTAAATTTGATTATGTGTGGGGTCCATAGGTATTATTTTATTTGGTGAGGAAAAGTGGTGAGCCAACTATTACAGAGAATGAAGATTGTGAGGTAAAAAGTTAGAGAGAGGGCTGACATAACAGTGATAGGGCCCAGCTGGTGAGCCAATTTTTTGCTCACCATTGTTTTTGCTCTAAGTGGTTTTGGGTTCAATTTCGGAAACAGTGTACATTTCTTCATTTTCGATTACGATTTAGGCTGCATATGAAATAAAGATCCCATCTTGTACTATCTCGTACCAACCGTCGTGTCAGATTATGCTGTCTTTCTCACGAAATGTCAATCAAGGAAAATGTCTGGCATCTATCAGATAAACAGCAGGATATCGAAGCATTTTCTGTAGCCTATAGTACTCAAAACCACATACAGGTACCAGCATCACCAAATGCTTAGGGCTTGGACTCACTTATTTCTGAAATCAAAACTAAACAGGCAATATTTTTGGCCTATGCTAAGCTTCAAAGCCCGTACGATGCCCGAGTATTGACTGTCAGCTTCAGGTCAGATAAAAGAGTCCTGCAATAGCAATCTAACCAACCAATAAATAGGCAGGATTGTCTCAGGGTTTTTTTTTTTTTTTTTGGCCCCGGGGGGGGGGGGGGGTTGGTTCCCCACAATAAAATACTTATGAATTTCTTAATTTGATCTCTAGTATGGACCAAAGTTTTGAAAAGGAGGGAGAAACTAAAGAGACTTATCGACTCTAGAACTCAAGTACTCAACTGCCCTGATGAAGTCCAAGCTCGTAGCAGCTAACAGCTAATAATCCAAGCAAAATTAGGCAAAGTAATCAATTTTATATTATAGAAAAACCTTGGGTATAAATGTAGCAAAAGGATATTAGATAGACAAATCACTAGAGATGATTTAATATCAGGGAACTGTAAGGTGTAAAAATGAATACCAAATACCCAACTTCTGCTCCTACCGATACCCGTCTCTTCTATCTTGTTCTTCAGCCTCCTTATTGGCAGCTTGAACAGATTTGAACCACAGGAAAGCCTGCACATGAAACGTTGAATTAGTTGATTGATAAATGTTGTTCCAATTTCACTTCCATACAGACAGAAACATATTTATGGCACTGAAAATAAGCTTAATGTATCAGAAAGGACAGACATAGATAAGCATACCGACGTCGGAATTCCAGTGAATACGAAAAACCCCAGCAAAGGAGCATAGAAGACGCTATCTGAGTTCAAAACTCCGAAAACAGGTTTCTGATTTGCATACTCAAATATTGAACCGATCTGCAAGTATGACCTTTTCAGAATTTTGTGAAAAAACTTTTGGCAGCAACAAGTGCACGTACAGAACTTAATTGACACGAAAAAGATGGCTTACAGCAGCTATAGCAGTCACTGCTGAGGCAAGCAAGTACACATAGAAAGGGACCTCAAAGCCCTCCTTCACTTCACTCTGCTTGCCTTCATCACGAGCCCAGGGAGGAGGCTCATCTGAATCAGGCCTAGCCCATGAAGGTAATGTTTCCTCAGATTCACTTGATTTTGCAGAGCCTTCTGTTGCAGCTAACACATGGAATTTAGGAGCCTTCCCATGGTTATGAAAGTAGTTGGCTTTGCTCCTGCTTCCTTTGTAATGTAAATCCAGAACTATATTTACACCTCCTTGAATGAATCTTCGGTGAAGGATATGTTGATTTTTTGGTCCACAGTTCAAATCTAATGCACAAAGGGGAGACAGGATCGCTGCCATAGAGTATGGCTGCCTTAGTTTTGAGCTCCTACTCTCTTAAGCAGACCAGACAAAAATAGAACGAGGAAAACACAAATCAGCCACGATGCAATAGGGGAATATTCTGAGAAAATGGTAACACCCTCACCCTTCCAGCCCATTTAATGGTATCAGCATAAACTAGAATCAAAATTCAGCATCAGCAAGTCATGGAATTCACGGATAAAAGTTCCCCCAAAACAACAATCAAGTCATCTTCAAACTTCTAAAATCAAACTCACAGCTCACCCATTATTCAAAATCAATCCAATTCTTCAGCTTAATCCGAAAAATTCCACCCAATTACTTCAAATGCTAACCCACCCATTCTCATACTCATGAGCACAATCAAGCTGCATGTATCAAGAAATCTAAATAACCAAAATCATTTGGGTTTAAAAATACTATTAAGTTGAGGGTGAAGACTACCCACGTCGAATTTTTAGGGTTAGAGATGAAACTGCTTGCAATTTGGGGGTGTTTTGGTCAGATTCTTGCTTCCTCTTCTTTTTCTTCCTCCTCAGTTCCTCCTTCCATGCTTCCTTCCTCCTAGCGCACAACTCAATTCTTATCCCCCTCTTGTCGCTCTTTTTCTTCTTCCCCCTTAACCAAGTAAAATTACTCAAGTCCCCCCCCCCCCAACCAAAGGTCCCTAGTAACTAGTAAGGAGGGTAAAACATTGGGTTAAAGCTTAGTTTGAAAAAGCGTAGGTGAGGCGCGCCTAGGCGCGCCTAGGCGAGAGGCGCATAGGCTGGCGCCTCACACACAACCAGGCGACGCCCATCCCGGAAGCCACATGAGGCGTGCGCCTCTTGGCGCCTCACGCCGAGGCGCAAGGCGAGGAAGGCGCGCGCCCAGAAGATCATAAGGCTTCCTTGAAAAAAAAAAAAAGAGTTGGACGAAAATAGTTAAAGTTGCTTTGGCTGCCTTCTTCTTCGGCTCTCACCTCGACTCTGCTCCACCGTTCGAAACCCTAGAGCCTCAAATCTTCTCAGCCGAAGCCTTCATCTCAGTCGACCAGGTATGCTTTCTATTCTTCTCTTCTTCGTCCTCCTGTTCTGCTTCTCTTCTTCGTCCTCCTGTTCTTCTTCTCTTCTTCGTCCTCCTGTCGACCAGCTACAGTCGACCAGCCGGCCAGGCGGCCATGGCTGTCGACTTCTTCTCCTTTTTTTTTCGTTTTTCTCTCTCCCTGAAGCTCTCACCCTCTCTTTCGGCCATGTCTGTCTCTGTTCGAGCCATTTTCGTTTGCTTTCCTCCCCTGTTTTCGGGCTGCTGAACTCCCCTCCTCTGCTCTGTGACTTCTGTCTCGGCTTCCCTCCTCTGTTCTGCCCTTCTTCAACACCTAATGTCACGTTTTTTTTTTTTTTTTTGGGCTGGGCAGGGTAGCCAGCTAGGTGTGCCAACTGCCAAGGTAGAAATGTTATTATTTTTTTTGTTAAATTTGCAACAACCAAATTTTTTTTTTGTGTGGTCAGTGGCAGGCTGGTAGTAAAATCAATTACCTCTGTTTTGTCTTCTTTTTTTTTTGTTGGTAGTAAAATGCAATTAGTGATTAGTCATTAGT
>JACYFF010031958.1:96887132-96939993 GCA_017589665.1 Selenicereus undatus
CTCAAATTTTAAATTAAATTTTAAAAAAGGGGAGAGGGAATTTCCGTCGGAAAATCCGTCTGAAATTCCTTTTTTTTAAAAAAAATTAAATAAAAATTTAATTCAAAATTTGGGAAAAAAAATTGTAGAAAATTTTGCTTCAAAACAAAATTTTTTTTTCCAGAAAATTAATATGTACGTAATAATATAATTACCAAATATAAAATTTTATATATATCTGTCAAAAGAAACATGCTGAATTAAATATTAATTACGACATACGACATTGTTTTAAATGTACACAAATTACTAAACTATTTAGAGTCTGATAAATTTGTGGGATCATCATCGTTGTCATTTTCGGAATCCTCTTCATCGTCGGGATTGAAGTTGATCTGGCAAAAATATAAAAAAAAATTGTTAACATATCAAACATATTATAAAAAAATTAAACAAACCTAAAAAAAACATACATGTCTAACATCTTCAACATTTTACAATAAACAAATTTCTTCCACTTCAATTATTCACTTTAATAAAACATCTTCTACAAGCTTAACATATTTAACATTTAAAATTAATTAGATAATTATTTCAGATTTATAAAAATAATAAAATACTATTAACATGCTTAACAAATTGAAATTACTATATACTTAACATATCTAGAGCATGCAAAAATATAAAAAAAAAATTCTTAACATTTCGAACAAATCATCAAAAATTTAAACATATCTCTAAAAATATACATGTCTAACATTTTCAATATTTTATAATATACAAACTTATTTCACTTAAATTATTAACTTTAATAAAACATCTTATACATGTTTAACATATATAACATTCTAAAAATATTATTCAAAATAAACAAACATGCTTCAACATTAAAATTCTAACAAATGAACATCACATATCAAATATAAATTAACATAATTTTAAAACGCAACAATTTTGCTAACCTTCCAAACGCGAAAAATCAAGCGGTGGGGCGGCGGTAGGGCGGCGGCGGTGGCGGCACGGCAGCGGTAGTGAAACTTGAAAATTTATAACGGTAAAAAACATCAATTAACTTAATTATTTTAACTTTAAACAACAAATTACCATAGACAAACACTTGCCGTTTAATTTCCGAGCACTAAAATCTTCAAATACCTCTTTCTCTCTATTCTTTCTCCTCCCTCTCTTTCTCTTCAAAACTCCTTCTCTCTCTAGCCTTACAAATAACCTAATAAAACTCCCCCTCCCCCCAATTTAAACTCTCGAATTTTTGAAACCCCCAACCCCCGCCTGTTGCCTCGAGATTTGCGCATTTTTTTCCGACGGAATTTCCGACGGAAAAAAATCCCGTCGGAATTTCCGACATTCGTCCGGCCCCGCCGTCCTTCCCATCGGCCCTCCTGATTTCTTCCGACGTCCGGTCCTCGCCTCACTTTTTCCGTCGGAGTCCGGCAACGTTTTTGTAGTCCGGACCACGCTTCCTCCACCACTGAGTTAAATAAAGATCAAAATCAGGTTCAGTCAATGGGGAAAAATTTTATGTTTGAAATTAAGATTTGGAAGAAAAGTTTATTACTGTGTCCATTGGTCTTAATTTGTATAAAATAACTACAGGAGTAAATTGATTTTGCATCTTTTGAAAAAAAATCTAAACATTGTTTCCAAAAAAAAAGGTGAATTGCAACGAAAGATTTTATTATTTAAAAAAATAAGAAAAATGTTCGTTAAAGACCTTTGACAATGGTTCTTCTTTATCGTCATACATTGAAGAGTCTTATTATTGAAGGTCATCAAGACGCACTCCTTCGAGAAAAAGCCTCACAGGTTGTTTGGTTCATCAAATTTTTGATTTTGGTATGGAAATGAAATCATTTGACTCCTATACTTGAATGATGTTTTGGTTCGTTTTTTGTAATTAAAACCACATTCCTAATGAATCACTCAAACCTCCACACCTAGGTTTGAGTAAACCTTCCCTTCCCCCAGGTTAATATAAACTTATACCTTCATAATCAAATTTATGATTCCATGGATTAAACCGAACAGATATTGGTAGAAATCAAGATCATTGTCACATCTGTTGGTATCATTCCTCATTCCATTTCTTTTCAACTTTCTAAACCAAACGATCCCTTAGTTTTTTTCTTTTTTTTATTTGTACGGTGGGATCGTTTCTCCGTTGTAAAAAATGTTAAACCTAGACAGTATCCTCCATTGTAAATACTCAAGTCCATTGGATAAATAAGAAACTATTTAGAATCGTTTTGGATAACCATATTTTCTATTTAGTTATCAAAACAAAATTACTAATATCATACTTAAGATTTGGTCCATAGCTTTAAACGAATTTAGTATCACATAGACATGTTCTTTCCAGTGAGAAATAGCAGAAAATCTGAAGCAGTGAATGAAGTGGAAACGAGTGAGAAGGGTTGGGAATCAAGACTTACCAACAAAAAGAAGACCATTGTGAATAAGGTATCACTAGACCATTCACGTTTGAGTTGAAGTGCAAGTCTCATGCCCCATTATTTTATGTAAACAAGACCCTTGAAAAATAAATTTTGTTATTTTTGAATAGAACCAAAAAAACTATGAACAATAATTCAATTTCTGTTTTTAATTTTGACAAGGTCATTGTCGAACAGTTACCTTTTTCACACAAACATGTTAATCAAAATTCTGATATATACCATGTAATTTATATGTTAATAATTAATAGTAAGCATTCCTAAATTCTTAATAACCAATACGTGAATTGTCTCTTAACCAATTGGTCAGGGGTTCGATCATTGGCCTTTGGAAATGGAGAGCAATTCTTGGTCAACCCTTTACCCTTAAGTGGAGCTCCTGGGGCGAGGGGATTAGTCACTGCGATCGGCGGTGAATACCTTTGGTTAAACCAAAAAAAAAAAAAATTCCTTGCCTACCCCAATTTCCTTTTTTATGAAATAAGTGCTCAAAGTCCAAGGCAAGATTAACGGCTAAGATTGTTCTAGGGTTTTTTGGATGTTATGGTGCCATCTTATTTAATAGGGTATTTTGCGTGTTTTGGCAGCATGAGAAAATTCTAGCTTCCACTCTCATATTCCTCTATCTATTCCTATTCTAGCTAGGTTAAGAAAGTTTTTGGCAGGAGAAATTCTATTTTCACTTGGATCTCTTTTTCTTCTTATGTTAAGATTGTTCTTGTACTCACTTCTTATTGATATGAAGAATTTAAGTTTTAAAACTTTGTAACCTCAAGCACAAGGTTTTTTACCTAATACTAGGGATATCATCCACAAGGAGTTAGGGTTTTAAGTACTGGAATTAACTCAAGCAATTCAAGTTAGGCTAAATGAAAAGGGATTAATTAGCAAACTAAATTAAGCTAATAAACAAAAATGGGGTTGGGGATTGTGATGCCAATTAACGAACCAACTAGTCAAGACAAGTCCTAACCTACCTAATCTATACCGACATTTGGAGATGATCAATGACATCATTGAAGACTACCCAAACCCTTTGTTATGGCTAATGACCTAAGCTAAGTAGCCTAATGATATGTTTTCATGGGTTAAACCTAATTAGACTAGAGGATTGGTAACCTCAAACCTAACCAGAATTCGGACTATTTTCATATTCCAAGGCTTGGTCATTCTCTCTCTGACCCGGTTGGTGAACGGGACCTGGTACCCGGTTGGTTTTTTCAGAACTGGAACCTGGCCTGGTTGGAACTGGGTCCTAGAATTTGGACCCGACTCTGGACCTGGTCGGGACCGGGTCCAATTTCGGGTACGCAGTTCTTAAGTAATTTTTTATTTTTTTCTCATTTTTTCCAAATAAAATAGAGAGAAAGATGGGTTGAAAAAAGTTGAGAATTCGTATCTAAGGCCAAATTAAATACCAATAAATAGTAAAGAAGATTCCCGTACTTTAAAATAAACTCAAAGGTTTGGACATAACGTTAATAAAAAACCCATGAATCAAGATTATAAAACGAACGATAAACTTAAAAATTATTTTAATTCACTAGAAATAGAAAGAGAAAGAGAGGGAATCTGTCTAAATAATATAAAAACAAATACATAGCAAGCAACAAGGTTCATGAGGAGAAGAACCAAAACTTAAAAAAAGAAATTCATGACGTTTGAGATATATAAAGAGTAAGTCGGGGATAAATTGAAAGCAAAAAAAGACAAATGGTAAATTGGGATAGTTGGGAGTTGGGTCTTGGTACAAAAGATACATCACTTGAGGATAAAGGGTTTATTTTTTATAATTTTTCATTAAAATTCTTTAAATTTTAACCAAGTACCGGGTACTGAGTCCGGGTCCGGTTCCAAATTTTGAGGGTCCGGTATAACTAGGTCCTAAATTTTGGAATCGATCCCAAAACCGGTTGTACCGGGTCCGGGTACAGCCCCACCGAGTCCAACCGGTTCTGGGTCTGGAATTGGGTACCCGGTTTTTCACCTACAACATCTTTCGACATAAGTCAAGTATGCAAACCTTTTTAAGCATTTCATCGCACTTGAGGCGAATATGAGAGAAAACTCTAAATTATAAGCATAAATTAGGTGTGGTTGGGTCTAATACAAGACTAGTTAAGCTAGCCACAAATTAACATGTAAACACAATTAAATGTGACTACAATTAAGCTAGCAATCAACCTAAAAAGACATGAACTAGAGAGAGAAAATAACCTAACCCAATCTGACAAGTCGAAATATAGACTGACAATAAAATCTAAATATTTAAACTAAATTAAATCAATACAATCACTAATTTAACAAGATAAACAAGCATAACAACATCAACTAGAAGAAAAGGAAGAAGAAAGCTTAGCCATTGATGCTTGAAAACTCTAATGTCTACAATCTTCAATCCATAATCAACCTAAACTAGTTAAGATCTACCTAATTGATTCTCCCTAATGGGATTTTAAAGTGGCTAATCCTATAGTCTAAAAACGAGCTCTAAGAACCTAATCAAATTAAAAGCTCTCCTCAAAATGAACCAAGTTGTGCTTTAATAGACTCGAAAACAAGGCTTGACGTGGGCTTTCTCTAGATAATAGGCAAAAATTCAACAAGAAACAAGCCAAACAATAAACTTCGTCATTCTTTACCTTGGTTTGACGAGACTCCATCGGCTTCTGGTCAAACTATAACTGGATCCTAGTTGGGTGGACCATGCTCCATAGGGAATTGATCATGATTCTCTAGAAACCGGTCCGACCAATCCCGGATCGTTCAATTTTTTGAAGACATTCTTTTGGGGGGAAAATGTCAGACTTACCAAGAAATCAATTTGGTTTATGTGAAGTTGCATTAGTCCCTTGTTCCGTACTTCATTCTTAATCTCCTGATGAAATTTCATGTCCATTGAAATGCCAAGATTTAACCTGTTACTTACAAAAGTAACTAAAACAATGTAAAAATTCCAAAAATATACCTTGCATCAGCAAGAAGTAGATGATAAAGGGCATATAAAATATGATATTTTTGCATTAAAGTGTTGAATGATGTTTCAAAATGTCAATGGGATGACTCCCTATTTTTCAGCTATTAGTTGAGAAGTGGTTTGTTAATCTGTTAGAATTATTTGCTTCATATTAGGCATTATTTTTAGTTAGTAGGCCATGTTTTTTAGTGGCTCATGTTCTTCTCTTAGTTGCTTATTTTCAGCAAAGTTTGTTTCTTGTAAGCCGATTTATTTGGCTTAGTTTTCCAGTTTCAATGTAGAGGTGAATAAAGAGCAACTGTGTATTATTCTCAACTTTATTTCCCTACTCCAACGAATTTTTGGTATCAGAGCAAAATACTTTGAGGGAGTAAAAAGGGCACGAGCAACTCCACATATTGACAAAAAAGGAATCCTCAAAGTAGCCAGGTGAGATCTTCACTGGGAGTTAGCGTAAAGTGAGAGAGAGAACAATCCTCTAACCCCAAACAAAGAGAGAGATAACTGAAATACATAGAGAGAGGGAGTGCCCAAACACTCAGGCTATCCAAATTGTGAGAAAGCCATAGCCAACAACAATACCAATTCTTCCTCTCAACCTCTAACACCTATGTTTAAAGGTGAAAATTACCATCTTTGGAGTCTGAAAATGAAAACCATGTTCAAATCCTAGGAACTATGAGATTTGGTGGAAAGTGGCTATATAGAACCAGAGCTGGCACCGGCACAACCGAGTCAACAGTTAAGGAAGACACGAAAGAAGGATGCAAAGGCTCTATTTCTCATACAATTAACCTTGAATGATAAAATTTTCCCTCAAATAGCTACAGCAACAACCTCTCATGAGGCATGGGAGACACTCCAGAAAGAATTTTTGGGTGAAAAGAAGGTACTTAGTGTCAAATTGTAAACTTTAAGACGTGAATTTGAGACCCTAGGCATGAAACCAAAAGAATCTGTGCAAACATACCTCTCTAGAGTGTCTGGCATTGTAAGTCACATGAAAAACGTATGGTGAGAGTCTTAACAATGAAATTGTCATCAGTAAGGTCCTGAGAAGCTTGACCAGTGATTTTTGATCATGCTGTTGCCGCCATTGAGGAATCCAAGGATCTCTCTCAATATAGTTTTGATGAGCTTATGGGTTTACTCTTAGCCCTTGAGGTCAGGATTAATAGGCCTTCTGATAAAGTAGAAGAGAAGGTTTTTCAGATGAAGGGGGAGACCAACAAGATCAAGCAAGAAAATTCAGCAGTGAAAAACCAAGGCAGGGGAGGCTACCTTGGTCATGGTCGTGGTCATGGACGAGGACGAGGCTCATTTACTGGAAAAAGCAATATCCAGTGCCGTTATTGCAAGAAATTCGGGTATAAGGAATTTTAATGTTGGACTAAACAGAAGAATGAGCAGAAGCATGCCAATCTGACTAAGACATTGCATGAGGATAACCACTTGTTTATGGCTAAATCTTCTATGGAAGCTACATCTGGTGATGTTTGGTTTGTTGATAGCGGGTGCTCGAATCACATGTCTGGCACAAGGTCTTTGTTCAAGGAGCTTGATGAGTCACGAAAATCAGATGTTACACTTCCAAATGGAACCTCAATTAACATTAAAGGCCAAGGTACTATTGTTGTCAATTCCCCCTGATGGTAGTGTTCAGCATATTTATGATGTGCAGTATGTCCCATGTCTTGCGTATAATCTGTTGAGTGTTGGTCAATTGATGGAGAATGGATATTCAGTAGTATTTGATGATAACTATTGCACTGTACATGACAAAAAGACGGGACAAAATTTTTTTGGTGTTCAAATGACCAAAAACAGAATGTTTCCCTTTGATGTGAGGAGTGAAAATTGTGTCTTAGTTGCTAAGACAAGTGAAGCAGCAGACTTGTGGCACTTGCGAGATGGTCATTTGAATATTAAAGGGTTGCAACTATTAGGCAACAGAAACATGGTTGTTGGGTTGCCTAAGATCAATGCACTTCGTTTTTATGCGGGATGTGTCTATGGTAAGCAATGCAGACCATCGGTTCCAGTAGGCAAAGCTTGGAGAGCTTCTAATTGTTTGGAGTTGGTTCATGCTGATTTGTGTGGTCCTATGTCAGTGGAGTCGCTTGGTGGAAGTCGTTATTTTTTGCTTTTCACTAATGATTATAGTCGTATGAGTTAGGTGTATTTCTTGAAATATAAATCAGAAGCATTTGAAAACTTCAAGAAATTTAAGGTTTTTGTGGAGAAACAAAGTGATTGTCAGATTAAAACTCTTCACACAGACAGGGGAGGCGAATTTACCTCAAAAGAATTTGACATTTTTTGTGAAGAGCATGGTATTCATAGAGAGCTCACAGCACCCTATACACCAGAAAAAAATGGGGTTGCGGAGCGAAAGAATCGGACTTTTGTGGAGATGGGAAGAAGCACGATGAATGCAAGGGTTGTTCCTAAGAGGTTCTGGGTAGAGGCAGTAGCTACAACAGTATATTCATTGAACATTTCACCCACAAAGGTTGTGTATGATCAGACTCCATATGAAGCTTGGACAGGTAACAAGCCTAAGGTAAGCCACTTACGAGCTTTTGGATGTATAGCTTATGCTTTGGTACACTCATAGTTACGTCGCAAGTTGGATGAGAAATCTGAAAAATGTATCTTTGTTGGGTACAGTACCCAGTCCGAGCCTTATAAGTTATATAATCCTATAAGTGGCAAAGTGTTAATTTTTGACGCAACTGCAAGTTGGAGTCGGGGTGAAGAACATATAAAATAGGGTACTCTTGTGGAAGATCCTGCATTTTTTAAGGCTAATTCAGCCCCTACAAGTGCTGCAAATTCACCTCTGGGCTCACCAATAAGCTCAGCCACAAATTTTCTAACAAGATCACCTACATGTTCACCCACAAGCTCAGCTCCGAGTACTCCAGCAGGTTCTGTAGCAAATTCATCCAACAATGTGTCGTCATCCAGTGATGAGCAGCCTTAAGATGTACAAATTCCATTAAGAAGATCAACAAGAGACAGGAAGCCAAATCCAAAATATGCTGCTAACATATATAACTATTAGTCTTTTGCTCTGTATGTGACAAAACCCCACAAGTTATGAAGGAGCAGCAGAAGTACCAGAATGGTGGGAAGCAATGATTGAAGAAATAAGGGCAATTGAACATAACCAGACATGGGAGTAGGTGGATTTGCCAGAAGACAAATCTCCTATTGGACTCAAATGGGTGTTTAGATTGAAGCACCATGCAGACGAGAGCATACAAAAAGTATAAAGCAAGGCTTTTGGCTAAAGGCTATGCACAACATCAAGGTACTGACTTTGATGAAACATTTTCACCTGTCGCTCGCTTCGAAACAGTGAGAATTGTTCTATGTCTTGCTGCATCATTAAAGTTGCCAATTTATCAATTTGACGTGAAATCTGCATTTCTCAATGGTGAGTTAGAAGAAGAAGTTTATGTGTCGCAGCCTGAGGGGTTTGTTATTCAGGGCAGTGAAACCAAAGTTTACAGGCTAAAAAAAGCTCTTTATGGGCTTAAACAAGCACCATGAGCATGGTACAAAAGGATTGACTCGTAATTTCTGCAAAATGGTTTCGAGAAAAGTGAAAATGAACCAACTTTATATGTAAAACGACATGATAGTGGTGATTTCTATATTGTGTGCATTTATGTGGATGATATGATTTATTTGGGGTCCTCAGAAATTCTAGTGGCTGAATTTAAATTGTGCATGGAAAAGGAGTTTGAAATGACAGACTTGGATATGTTACAGTATTTTCTTGGGCTTGAGGTAAAGCAAGTTGAAAATGGCATTTTTGTGTCTCAAAGAAAATATGCCAAAGATCTTCTTTTCATGTTTGGGATGTATAATTGCAAGGCTGCAGCCACTCCCATGACCACAAATGAAAAATTACAGCTTGCAAATGGTACAAGGGTTGCTGAACCAAGTTTGTACAGGAGCTTGATTGGTGGATTGAATTATTTGACGCATACTCTCCCAAATATCAAGTTCTATGTGAGTGTGCTGACCAGGTTCATGTATAATCCCATTCAAGCAACATCTTGGAGCAGCCAAAAGAGTGTTACGATATATTGCTGGAACTATTAATTTGGGAATTTGGCACTCCAATAATTTAGATTTCAAGTTTTTTGGGTACTGTGACAGTGATTGGGATGGTTGTGCAGATGGCAGAAAGAGCACTTCTGAGCATGGTTTTAGCATGGGTTCTGGAGCAATCTCTTGGAGTTCAAAGAAGCATGAAGTAGAAGCTCTTTCGTCATCAGAAGCTGAGTACATTGCTGCAACTTCAACAACATGTTAGGCTGTGTGGTTAAAAAGATTGTTGGCTAACCTCTGTCAGCAGAACTTAAAGCAAGAGGCGACAACGATATTTTGTGATAACAAGGCTGCTATTGCAATGACAAAGAATCCAGCATATCATCGCCAAACTAAGCACATTGACATTTGGTATCATTTTATTCGAAGCCTTGTAGCCACAGGAGAAGTAACGTTGAAGTTTTATGGCACCAATGAACAAGTTGCAGATATTCTCACAAAGGCACTCCCAGAAGTCAAGCATGATTATTTCATATTGAAGCTTGGAATATGTGATTTTGAAGCAAGGGGGAGTGTTGAATGATGTTTCAAAATGTTAATGGGATGACTCCCTATTTTTCAGCTATTAGTTGAGAAGTGGTTTGTTAATCTGTTAGAATTATTTGCTTCATATTAGGCATTATTTTCGGTTAGTAGGTCATGTTTTTTAGTGGGTCATGTTCTTCTCTTAGTTGCTTATTTTCAGCAAAGTTTGTTTCTTGTAAGCCTATTTATTCGGCTTAGTTTTCTAGTTTCAATGTAGAGGTGAATCAAGAGCGACTGTATATTATTCTCAGCTTTATTTCCCTACTCCAACACAAAGATGTATATATTGTAGTGGATTTGTTTGGCTCGTGGCCACCCGCAGTTTTTCGTGTTTGCATTTTTCATGTAATTTTTGATGTCATTGATTATTGTTTTCTTGCATTAATTTTATAATTATCAAGTTATATCCTTTCTTGCTTATGCTAAATTGCTGAATCTAATTTATTTGTAACGAAAAATGGTAATATATAGATTTCCAAAATTTGTTTCTTTAGCTCTCCATGAGCTTAGCAATGAAATTGAGAAGCATCTATCTAACAAATATATAAATTTATATATAATGTGTGAGACATAAGCTATGAAAACTTCAATTCATTCTAATTTTATGGCATCAAAATTTCCTCAATTTACCCGGATAGCTTTCTCTACTACTGTGTATGAACTGTGGAGGGAGAGAAATTGCAGAAAATTGTTTGGCATACTCGGTTGTTAGTGTATGTGACAGTAAGAGCTTTGTTTGAGCAATTTTTGGGACAGTCTAAGTTGGCTTTATTTTCTTAATTCTGTGATTTAAATTGATGTATTCGTAGCTTGGATCGAAAATAAAATGATAAATTAACTTGCTGCAAAAAAGAAAAAAAAAATCTTCATTTCGAGGAAGTTATTTTCCAATAACTCATATTATCATGGGTATTATCATGGGTTTTAACTGTTCTTTTGTTAGTTGAACTTATGAAGCCATTTTTATTGACCTTTTTTATTTTCTAGATTTTTGTCCGTCATGGGAAAATAATTAAGCATGGAATATAAATCATGAAGTTCTCCTCCTCCTCATTATTATTATTATTATTATTATTATTATTATTATTATTATTATTATTATTATTATTATTATTATCATCATTATCATTATTATTATTATTATTATTATTATTATTATTATTATTATTATTATCATCCCAAGAACAAACATATCAAAATTGAAAATACCACAACTAAAAAAATATAACAATGATACTAATGTCATAATCTAAGAACAAGAAACGAACTACTAGATTAGCACCTAACCCAAAATTCCGGCAATAGGGGTGTACAACGGGCCGGCCGAATACCTATTGGGTCAAGCGAGTTGGCCCGTTTAAAATAGCATAGATAAAGGATCGGGTCAATAATGAACCGCATCAATACTGGGCCCACACATTAAAGTATATTACTGTGTCGGCCCATCAACGGCCTGTTTAGGGATCTATGACTTTTTCAACTTACTTGCCATACTAATTTACATTCTACAATTAGTTAAACTTATTACCAATACTTTATACATAATAATAATTATTATACATAGTTTTGTTTTGTTTTTTTGCAAATTTGTTCCATTTTAAAACGAGCAAAAAAACAGTTAGCCAATGAGCCGACCCCACCCATTTATTTACATAAAGGTCTGACCTAGCTCAAATTGTAACGAGCCGGCCATAACCCACCCGACCCAACTCACTTTGTGAACGGGCCAACGCTAGCTCAATCTGTCCCGGTCCATTACCCACCCTTATCCACCAATCATGAATCATAACCTAGCTTAGATGTGTGCTTTATTTGCTCTGTGACAAGATGACTACCACTAGGATTGTAGTCATTATCATTGTTAAGTCGAAAATCATGCACCGTTTTTGTAATTATTTTTAGTATATTATATATATTATTTCGTTTAATTTGATTTGTTTTATATATTTTTCAGGATCAGTGTTAAGTTAATAAAGAGAAGGAGAAAGGATGTAGAAGCTCGATTTTATACTTGGCCACAAGACGGTCCAATAATAATTATGGAAATAATATTATCTTCATAATTATTTTGGGCTAGGAGTCAAGAATTTTGGAAAAGCTAAAAGACTTGAAGAGGAAGAAAACTAAGGAAGAAGAGGAAGAAACCCTAAACCCTAACCCATATTGTTTTAAACCCACAACCCTCTTCTTTCTTCTACCGATATACCCCACGCATAACATTAGCCCTACTCTCCTCTTCTTTTCTCACGCAGCTCCTTCATCTGAGCCACGCATAATCAGCTTCCATCACCACCGTCATCTATCATCATCATCAGCACCGTGATCAGCATCAATCTCCACACTGCCCTTCTTCTTCCCCCTCAACCCATCATCCTCACGGCAAGCCTCCAAGCCAGCCAACCCCTTCTCCCTCCTCTTTATTCATCACCATCATCTTGATATAGGTACACCATCATCACCATCTTCATTCAACCCCCTTGATTATCATAGTGATCACGGTGCAAACGGGCCACGGTGCCAATCCCTCAACACAAAAGTGTAGTGTTATTTTTTTATTTATTTATTTTGTTTACTTTATTTTATTTTAGATTGTTTTATTTGTTTAGTTAATTATTAAATATGATTGATTTGGGTGAATTTTGTGATGTTATTTTTTTTTATGAGTGAGTAATTTTTATGCTTAGTATAATCTTCTTGAAGCCATGCTAAATTAATTATTTTGAAACAAGTTTTGTGCTTTAATGCCTAGTTGATTTCTATTCATGATTCTTTAGCGATTAGTGTTTATCGTTTATGATATTTGTGTTAAATCGATTAGAATGCATGCTAGTTGATTAAATACAATTTCGATTGATAGTTTATAAGATTATAATACGTAAAAGTTATAGTCTTTTAGACCTGGGTATCACCCTAATTAATCATGGATGGTTCAAACCCATCTCTTTTAATTAGGTAATCGCTTTAGATCTTTGTTAAATCGATTTGCTGGTAAATTGGTTACAAAGTGTTAAATGATGTTTTTCTAATACGTAATGCTCTAATTTGGTTAAATTTTTGCGCTGGTGTAAAGATTATCAAATTAGTAGGGTTTATATTAGGGCTGGACCTAAGTAAACTAGGATCTAAGGAAAAACGGGGAAGAACCGCTGGTGGATATCTTCTACAGTTTAACTCATGGACAAAATTGATTTGTGTGTTAATGATAAATATTAATTTGCATGGTGGATTGAGATTATACTAAGCATCCTTCATAAATTTGATAACTTTCGATTATTATTTGGTACTTAGAGTTAATTTGCTTTGTTTGTTAATTCTTGTTTTATTTTTACTAGCTTAATTATAATTTCAATCAAACCCCCCCCCAAAGTATAGTCTTTTAGAATTGTCTAGGTATTTTTAGATAGCTTAGAGTTTGATTTTTGGAGTAGTTATAATTTTAGATTGAGTTTTAGTATTTAATTGCCGGTTTGTTTGAACTTAGACTAAAAATAGTTATTTTTGTTATTTTTCGATTTTAATTAATTATTAGGGTTTATATAGTGTCCTAGTTTGCTCATATTCAATTTCGTAATTTTTGGAAATTATTTGATAATTTTTCAGATTTATTTTGCGAAATTGATATGTGCAGGTTTTTCGGCAATTAATTCTGAATATTTCGATTTTTAATTTTAATTTACGATTTTTAAGTATTTTTTGGTTCAGAAAGTTGTGTCCTAGAATTAGGGTGATTTTCTTAATCATTTTCGTATTTTTAGTCATCCAGATTATTTTATTTTTAATTTCAGATTCAATTTTCTGCTTATTTATTCTGCAGTAATTTTCTGATTTAATCTTCCTGAAATTAATCTGATAATATTCTGGAGTTATAAACCTGTCCAGCTTAAGTATAATATTTTAGGTTACTGTTTGATAATTTTAATATTTATTTTTCTGATTATTAGTTGCTGTTTTGAGTTTTTATTAAAATTTCAGTTAATATTCTGATTTTATTTTTCTGAAAGATTCAGGAAATATTTTTACTGTTTTATTTCCAGAATATGATTCATAATATTTAGGAGAGTTATTAGGTCTTTTTCTAGATTTTTATTCATTAGATTTCAATTGTTTTAGAATTATTAAAATTAGATTTAACAAGTTGATTAATAAAATTATTTAGAAGCAAACTAGCCATTTAAAGCAATCTTTCCTCGTGGATCGATCCCTACTTCCCTACGCTATAAAAATTATATAATAACCGAAGTAGTGGTTAAATTTGTAGCCCTCGACAGGCTTTACAATCATGGTTCTAATTTGAACTTCATGTATGTTAGCTTTCTTAAAGAGTTTTTTTATATGTTTTGATGAAAGACAGAAAGAGGTTAATCAATTGACATATTCATCATATTACATTTGTATTATCTTGAGATTACAATGGTGATTATAATTGAAAAATATTATGATTGTCAATATCCCTTTGATTATGATTGTTTCCTTATTATTAGGGATCCTTATAAGCTAAATATCAAGATTTAAATTCTCTTTAAATACTTGATACTTGACTTGATTTTTTGGAAAGCAATTGCCATCCTTATGAAGAAAATCATCAATAGGACAAAAATGGGAAAGTAGTCGTTGAAGAAATCTGCAATCAGCCAAAAAGATGTGAAGTAACCGTTCCCCACAAAACAGAATTAGCAAAAATTGCTACTGAACTTTGAAAGCTGAAAATGGAAGATTTTCAAGGACCCTGAAATGAAGTTCAAGGCCTTGAACTGAAGCTGATTTTAAGGAAAGTCCAACGGCTAGTTTGCAAGAGCTTCTTCAAGACTTGGCTATAAATATAGAGCTGAATGAAGAGCTGAAGCAAAAAAAAAAAAAGAAGAAGAATTGCAAGCACTCATTGGCATATTACTCAAGCAATACATTGGCATACATTGTGCTCAAACTTAGTTCCTTTACATTTGAGTTGTATTGTTGAAGGTGTAAGTAAGGTGGGATTATAATGTTGAAGGATCAACTCTACCAAGCCTAGTTGAAGGGTTCAACTGGTGACTTGGAGTTTAGAGTAAGGTGTACTCTAGAGTTGTAACAATCTCTCTTAATATAATCGGGTTAATCCTAGAGTTAGGGAACTCTCTAGGCGGGGATTGAGCCTGGTTGAGGTTATCCTCATTAAAAAGTTCTTGTGTTTTGTCCACGTTTATATTTATGTTTTTTATTTTGATTAATTTGCAACATTGATCATCACCCTATTCACCCCCCTCTGGGGTGATTCAGTAGCCTTTAAACTTTCATTTGGTATCAAAGCTAGATCCACTATACTTTGACTTTACCGTCAAGTGGGAAACATCATGACTATCACTAGAGAAGGCTATTATGATCGAGGTCGTTCCACTATTAGACCTCCTTTGTTTAGAAACACTAACTTTTCTTATTGAAAAAACTTGATGTAGATCTTTATCGAAACTGTAGACTATGAGTTGTGGAACATTGTGACGAAGGGATGTTCCAATGATAACCATTGATGGAAAAAGTTAGTCGAAAATCGAGGAGCAATATACACAGGAGGACTTTGCAAAACTCTCTAAGAATTTTAAAGCTATGAACATTTTATATTGTGGTCTTGATGCCAATGAATATAATCGTATTTGTTCTTGTGAAACACCTAAGCAAATTTGGGACAAACTGGTTGTGACGTATGAAGGAACGAGTCAAGTGAAAGAGACGAAGATCAACATGCTCGTTCACCAATACGAGTTATTCAAAATGCAACCGGACGAGTCTATCAAAGAAATGTTTACACGCTTCACTGATATAACCAACAACCTTAAGTCCCTCAGCAAGTCCTATACAAATGAGGAGATGGTCAGGAAAATTCTTCGATGTCTTCCTAAGAACAAATGGGGTCTTACGGTCACCGCAATTGAAGAGGCTCAGAATCTCAAGACCTTGGCTTTGGATGATCTATTTGGGAAGCTTATGACTCATGAAATTCATCTTAAAGAAGATGAAGAAGTAGTTCAAACAAAGAAAGGAGTAGCATTCAAAACTGCAAATGAAGACCTCATGTCCTCAGAAGATGAGTCAAGCAAAGAAGATGAAGACTCTATGGAAATGATTGCCAGAGGATTGATGAAAATGCTCAAGTCAAAAAGATTTGACCCCAAAAGGTTTTATAAAAAAGGGTCCTCATCAAGGTAGAATGAGAAATTCACAAAAGATACAAAAATTTCTAATAATAAATTTGAATCTAATATGGGTCCTTGTTTTGGTTGTGGTTTATCAAGGCATATTGCAAAGAATTGTCCAATCTTGCAAAAGAGAGCAGAAAAATGGAAGGAAAAGACCAAACAAGAACTCAAAAGAGCGATGATAGATGTATGGAGCGACAGCGACTCAATTGATAGTGACAACAAAGAAGAACCAACGACGAATCTTTGCTTCATGGTGAATGAAGGCCAAATCCAAGAAGAAGAGACCGAGTATGAAAGCTCGGATGAGTAAGATTATTCTGAATTTCTTGAATATTCTAAATATGAATTAGCCCAAGCATTAGTTAATTGCATTGAATGTGAGCAAAAATATTTGTCTAAAATAAAGTCTTTAAAGAAAGTCATTCGAAGCTTATCATTTGAAAAAGAGGCCTTACAAAAATAAAATGATGAACTTCATATGAAGATTGGTATTTTTGAAACAAAGAAGCAAGAAGTTCAATCTAAATGTGAAGGTTTTGAAAAATTGGTTTTAAAGTTTTCAAAGTGATAGGAAAATTTAGACAAATTATTAGGCTCTCAAAGGATGTCATTCAATAAAGAAATTTGGTATAATGTCTTTAATAAAAAGAAAGTCTATAAGAACTTTTTTGCTCAATCGACGTCCCAAAACAAATCTCATATGAAATGCCTAAAGAGTGGTTATATGTCTTATTCATGTCCCTTTAGAAAATCCAGCCTTAGGTTAGTTCAAATTTGGGTACCAAAAGCCGCAAGACCACCCGATGTTAATTGAGCAAAAACCCTCTCTATGTACTAATTATGTTCCTAAGCTCTTGCAAGTCAAGCCAATGAGAAATTCGTTACTTCCCAGAAATGCAGTTGAAGGCCTTCAACTGCAGTCCAAGGCCTTCAACTGTAAGCAGAAACTGGGTATCTTTAATATGACCAATTCAAAGGCTTTAATTTTTATGTCAACATTTGGATTCTTACTAACCATAAGACGATGTTACTTTACATGATCTACTTCCTACTTCTGGCATTTTGATTTCAATTTTTTTTTTGAATTTTGATTTGCTTTATTGTCCTTGGAATGTAAGCATGATTAATATTCTAATATATTTTATACTATTATGACATGTTATTATGCACATTGCTTTTGTCCATAATTATTACAATCTCTAATACTTATATTGCTTGTATCTAGAACAGAAAAATTATATCACTTAATCATTTTTCGATAGCCTCGATTTATTATTAATAAGGGGAGAATTTTGTTAATGTTAATCACTTACTGCATCATTATGTTTCAAGTCAATGAGCATTAGCATATGTGATTAATTTCACGGTTAGTATTTTATCCCCTGTATATTTTTATGAGTGCCATGGATTGAGGGGGAGCATCTTTATATGACATTGACCTAATAAGGGGGAGTTATATGTGTTTACCATAATAAGCTTCAATTTTTCTTTCTCCTTCTTGTGCTATCTTTTTGATGAAATACAAAAGGGGGGGAGAAGTATTTGGGAAACTTTTTTGTGGTGTGTCATTCAAAATTGTACGGACATGTGATTTTTATTGGGTTTTGTCTTTCATCAAAAAGGGAAAGATTGTTAGCTTTCTTAAAATGTTTTTTTATATGTTTTGATGAGAGACAAAAAGAGATTAATCAATTGACACATTTATCATGCCACATTTGTATTAACTTGAGATTACAATGGTGATTATAATTGAAAAATATTATGATTGACAATATCCCTTTGATTATGATTGTTTCCTTATTATCAGGGATCCTTATGAGGTAAATAGCAAGATTTAAATTCTCTTTAAATGCTTGATATTTGACTTGATTTTTTGGAAAGCAATTGCTATCCTTATCAAGAAAATTCTCAATAGGACAAGAATGGGAAAGTAGCCATTGAAGAAATCTGCAATCAACTAAAAAGATGTGAAGTAACCGTTGCCCACAAAACAGAATCAACAAAAATAGCTACTGAGCGTTGGAAGCTGAAAATGGAAGATTTTCAAGGACCCTGAACTGAAGTTCAAGGCCTTGAACTGAAGCTGATTTTAAGGAAAGCCCAACGGCTAGTTTGCAAGAGCTCTTTCAAGACTTGGCTATAAATATAGAGCTGAATGAAGAGTTAAAGCAAAAAAAAAAAGAAAAGAAAAGAATTGCAAGCACTCATTGGCATATTACTCAAGCAATACATTGGCATACATTGTGCTCAAACTTAGTTCCTTTACATTTGAGTTGTATTGTTGAAGGTGTAAGTAAGGGGCGATTATTAAGTTGAAGGATCAACTCTACCAAACTTAGTTAAAGGGTTCAACTGGTTACTTTGAACTTAGAGTAAGGTGTACTCTAGAATTGTAACAATCCCTCTTAATATAATTGGGTTAATCCTAGAGTCAAGGAATTCTAGGCGGGGATTGAGCCTGGTTGAGGTTATCCTCATTAAAAAGTTCTTGTGTTTTGTACACATTTACATTTCGATTCTTTGTTTTGATTAATTTGCAACATTGATCATCACTCAATTCATCCCCTCTATGGTGATTTAGTAGCCTTTAAACTTTCAATGGATCTTGAATGTTTTGGTACATTTTGTTATTGCCAATAATTTGCAATGATGTAAGTGCGCTTAGTTGAAAACTAAACAAAAATAGTAATAATATATTGGCAATTATTTAGAAGTCAAAAAGACATGGCAGACTTTGCCGTTGAAAGTGACGGTAAAGGGCTAGCACAATATTTGAAGAAAAGGTCGGACGTGAGACTAGTGAGATGCCCATTTTCGCTGTTATTAGAAGTAGAGCTATCAAAAGTTAATCCGATATGATCATCGTTTCAAATTGAATACGAAATTAAGTAGGTTTGGATAAAGATTTTCAACTCATTTAATTAAATGGGTTGACACGTTTGACGCGTTAAATTAATTGAGTTAGGTTCGGGTAGAGAATTTTGCATGAAAAAAATACATATTCAACTCCTTTAATTAAAGGGGTTGAATAAGTTGACCCGTTTACCCAATTACCATGTACTTTTGGGGGGGGGGGGAGGGAATTGTGAAAATGTGAGATGTAATCAAGTTGATCTTTGTTTTGTGATTGTGGTTCTTATCGACCATAGACAATAGTTGAATTATGATGCTATATTAAAGTCAAATATTGATTTATAGTACTCAATAATCATATCTTAGTCAAAATATTAAGCAGGTAAACAGATAAACAGATAACTTGAACCTAACCATTTATATTAAATGGGTTAATGAGTAATTTTCAAGTTAACCCTTTTAAAAAATAAACAAGTATAGGTTAAGGTTTTCAACCAGTTTAATAAATGTGTTAGGTTCAAATTGAGGATTTCTCAACCCGTTTAAGTTTGACACGAACATGAATTCAACTCAACCTGACCTATTTGACAGCCGTAATTAGAAAACATTTGGGACCAATTAGAGGCGAGTCATGTAAGAAAGATTTCACGGACTCGGAGATCAGGCAGCATAGTAGCTCTCCGCATTGCAAAATGGAGTTTGGGTTAGTGTTGTGCGATTAGGGATGTCAACGGATCGAATTCGGATCGGATATTGAAATATCCAAATCCGCATCCGATTTATATTCGGATTTGAAAATCCGATCCGAATCCAATCCGGCAGATCGAAGGAGAACCTCCGGATCCGATCCGAGTCGGATCGGATCGGAGTCGGATTTAATCCCATCCGAAATAATTCCTTTCATAACACAATAATTTTATGCAATTTTTCTATATTCTACTCACCGGTCGATGAGATGATGTGCGTTCATATATGGTATTAACCAAATCCTGAACATTTAAGCTAAACGAACAATAAAAGACGGAACATATTTCAAGGTTCAAGTTCAACAAAATGACAACATGCTCCAACAATTACAAGTCTTAACAATTACGAGATACATTTGACATATCACCGATAACATATCCTACTCATAAAAAGAAACACAATTAAGAGTACAAATCCTCCACTTGTACTATTCAACCATTCTTCTCTATTGATCTCCGACTGGGGGTATATATAATGATATTTATAATTATTATTTGTATGGGGCTGAAATTTTCATTAGAATTAACTGTTAGAATATAATTTTGATCAACCTTAAAAAATGGTCATAAACAACAATCTTCCCAAACTTCAAAATAGCAAAACTCAAAGTCTAACTTATCTTATTCTATAACCCAAAAATCTAAACAACACTCCTAGTCATAAAAATATATATTTAGATTTTATTGTATGAACTGTTAAATAAAGGAGAAAGAGGGGATGTGCACTTACGAAAGATCATAAAGGGATGATGAAATGCTTCGCGTCGGCGTTGTAGAAACCAGTGAGAAGACAGGGGCTCAGAGAGAGAGAGAGAGAGAGAGAGAGAGAGAGAGAGAGAGAATAGGGAGTTCGAGCGAGAAGCCAAGGACTGAAGAGGGAGATACTACTCTGACAGTCCGACTAGTGAGTAGTAAGAGGCCGAGAGTGACTAGCGAGAGCAATTGGTAAAGTGACGAGAAGAGAGAGAGAGAGAGAGTAAATGGGGGGACTATTAGGGCTTCAACGTTTTAATTTTTACATATTAAAAAAAAAACTTACTTAAAAAAAATAACACTAACTGGGATGACACCTTCAGGATAGGGGAAGGGTGGGTATATTGGGTAGGTTTTATTTCTAAAAATTTTTAAATTTAAACTTAAATTTTAAATATGAAATATTTAAAAATCTAGTCGGATCGGATTGAAAGTCGGATCGGATTTTACCCATCCTCCGAATTCGATCCGAATCTGACTCGGACTCAGATTATTTTTATCGGATTCGGATTCAAATTTTTCTGTTTCGGATTCGAATCGGATAATTTTGTCTCGGATCGGATCGGATCTGCTTCGAATTAGGATGTAACTGACATCCCTATGTGCGCCCCCTCTTGGCTCTTATTGTTTACTTGAAGTGTTTCTGATGATCGTTAATTAATGAACATTTTCTTTTATTGCAAAAAAAAAAAATATGTTGGCAAGTATTTGGGCTCTAAAGATTCTTTCATCATTAACCTTGACGTTGAAAAACCCAAATAAAAAAAGCCGCGTAAAAATATCCTTACAATTTAATTTACATATACACTCTTTAAGATTCAATGAAAAAATTTTTTGAATCCTCACACTTTGAAAATAATTTTTTCCTTTCTTCATCTTTTCATGAAACAATTTTAAATTTTCATATTTACTAAAATGCCCTTCATTATTGTAGAATTTAAAATTAAAAATAAAAAAAATCTTACATAATAAATAAAGGAAAACAATAAGCAAATTAGGAAATAAAATGAAAAGTAAACAAACAAATTTTAAATTGAAAGTTGCAATTTAGCGAGTGGTAATAATATATTGTTACCAAAACAAAAAAGATTAAAGTGAGAATTTGCCTTCATGGGTTCAAAGTCATGAAAACCTTCAGAAGGTATTTCTAATTTTGTTGCTTTATTCCTTCAACTTCACTACTGTTCCTTACATATTTCCTAGATTGAGTGACGAATTTGATTGTTCATAAATGCATTATTTGGATTGTTTTTTTTACGTATTGTTGTCTCAATTTGACAGAATTTATAGTCAATGAATAGAGATGAGCAAGGAGTGATGTTTTGGTTAAAGAAAAGGTTCGAGGAGTCGGCAAGGTCATCCAACAATGCAAGAATAAAGTTGCAAGTATTGCATGGGCAACCGTATATATATGCACAGTTGCACAAAATTTCTAAAAAGCAGCTAAAAAGTCGAACATTTGCATGGTCTTGCATGTTAGTCATCAAAAGAACCATAGACTAACCTCACAACACTGAAGATCAAATGGATAAAGTCCAAATAGACATATTAGCGTCGTCCGTTGTATCCGAACTCAAGATGAAGAGGAACTGCTTTGTCAAGACTGTGTGTTCAGTAGACTGCAGGAGAACTCGTACACAAGAGGAGACAAAGCTCAGACCATTTGAGTATCTCACTTTGGTTTTTATCCTCAAGGTTATTGCAGCGACCAACTAATTTAGATCTGAAAAAAAGGCATTGAAGGGGCTGGAAAACTGGGACTTCAACATGATGAAAGGTTGTTTCTCATCAAAGAATCAAATTGTGAGGAAAGTGTAGCACTAGATCAGGAAAGCGTCACACCCCGACACCTAGAAAGTAAGACTTGGTAGGGTTGTCTAGACGGAGTAGCCACAGAAATTGGATCAGAGATGGGCAAATTGAGACGGGAACAACATGAATTGCACAATAGAGGTGTATGCTCGACTGGAAAAAAACGAGATTGGAAGAATAATTTGAAGGCAGTGGCGTAGCCAGCGTGGGGTCAGTGGGATCAGCCGACACCCCTATCAAAAAAATAAATAAAATAATATACGTTTGAGAATTAAAAAAAAAAGAAGTTAACTATATATATCAGATGTGTTTAAAAGGTAAATGAAATCTCCGTTGCTTTAGCGGTCCAGGTGCTTGATTTGTGGGTTGACTTGACTCTGATGTTGCGGGTTCAAGTCCTCTATCCTTCCCTTTTTCCATTATATTTTTTTCATTTTTTTAAAAGCCTCCGGTACTCTTCCTCTGTCTGTTCGACAGTTCGAGTCCTCAACTCTCTTCCGACACCCTATCCGAAATTTCTGGCTTCGCCACTGTTTGGAGGTCTGGAGGTTTTTTTCTTTTTCTTGGTAGTCATCCTTGATGCTGGCAAGCAGAGGAACAGAGAAGGAACCTTCTTTCTTTCTCTCTCTAGAGACAGAGAATCTTGACTATACTAGATTTTTTTAGGTCGGATAAATTCGAATAATTGAATCAGATAAAAAATTTTGTCAATCTTTATACACGGAGCCATTTGGTTTTGTGCCTTTTGAAAAATCGAATTGCTATTTTAGAAGAAAAATATGAACTACAAAGACAGATTTTATTTGAAAAAAAAAAACAAAACCCTTCGTTAAAAACCATTTTTTTGCTTTCTTGAAGCTGATAATATGTTTATTAATATGTTTTGATGAAAGACCAAAAGAGTTATCAATTGGTCCATTCATCATACTGTATCTGAATTATCTTAATATTTATATTGTTTAAATATGTTATGATTCTAAGTTGATATTAGCATACTAGTAAATATTGCTTAATTGATTTGATATAAGTTGCCACAATATCTTGAGATGATTTAGTATTCAAATTTGAATATGTGATCTTTATTATATTATATTTTGGGCGATTCAAATTTGATTATGTGATCTTTATACAATGATATTTAATTTGGTAAGATTTTAGGAAAGTCAAGAATTCAACCGATGCTAGACATATTTGCTAAAACTGCAAAATGTTTAAGGGCTTGAACTATTTTTCAGGGCTTTGAAATCAGCTGACGATACTATTTCCTGATTTAGTAGCAACGGCCACTTACCAAAGGTTGTATTAACCTTGGCAATAAATATTGAAGCATCTTGAAGGTCGAAAACAGAGGCGTAGGCAACGTGGGGTCAGTAGGGTCACCCGACCCCCCTCTCCAAAAAAAATAAAAAAAATAAGTATATGTCAGAAAATTAAAAAATTCGAAATTGAGATATGTATTATGTTTGTGGAAAAGGAACATGAAAATTGGATAGCTTAGTAGTCCAGCGCTTGGCTTTGTGCGTTGGTGGTTGCGAGTTCGAACCTTCCCTTTCCCATGTTTTTGTTTAAAACTGGATAGCTTAGCGGCCCAGTGCTTGGCTTTGTGCGTCGGTGGTCGCGAGTTCGAACCTTCCCCTTCCTATGTTTTTGTTTTTTTCAATTCCGACCCCCTCTCCAAATTTCCTGGCTTCGCCTCGACTCAAAAAACATATGAAAAAGGAAATACACGGCAAGAGGAAAAGACAAGTGCTACACTGGCAGATCAAGAGGAGGAATTTGAGAAGAATTTGAGCTTATATTGGCACATTTGTTTTGTTCTCTACCAAAAAGTGTATCTTATAGTTGTTATCTTTCTTTGTATTGAATTTGTTTGATTAATTGGATGACTAACTACTCAAGCATGGTTGAGCAGCAACGCGTACGTTGGGACACCAAGAGTTGTATGGTCAACTTGTAGGTTTTATGATTAGTGAATTGTGTGTAATTGACCAACCTAATAAAAGGAAAATGTTCAAAATTCCATCGGCGAGGGGTGCCTTCGGGTAGAAGAGTAGGCTTGATCGAACCTCTACAAATAGCGTGTCTTGTCCACATTTATTTTTCTCCATTTCTATTTGAATTATTTTGTGACTTTGATCATCACATTATTCAACCCCTCTAAGGTGATTTAACTAGCCAAATTGAACCAACAATTAGTATCAGAACTAGTACTATCTTTTTTAGACTTTACCATTTAATAGTTTGATTCCATGGCTAGTTACGATTTTGACTATGATTGCCCTCCGCCTTTTAAAGGTACAAATTATTTTTGGTACGTGGCAGGAAACAAAGGAACTTTTTATCAAGCATAAGGGTCTCGATCTTTTTGAGATCATGGTCAAAGGTCCAATAATTATTGATAAATCGGAAAATGAATATACTGAAAGTGATTACAGGCAGATATCCAAAAATTTTAAAACTCTAAACATTTAATATTGTACTCCTGCTATTGATATTTATGAGTTTATCTCACATTGTGGTAGTGCCAAGGAAATTTTGGAGACTCTTTATTATTTATATGGTACTAATCAAAATATGGTGTTCAGCAAATTTATGGCATATGATGAAATGATGATGGACAGAAATGTTAAGCAAGTTGAGGATCATCAACTACATGAAGAGTAAGAATATGAACGTGGTGATTCAATTCAAGATCTTATACATAATGATGTCAAGCATTCCTAAATTGAGGAGTTGCTTGAAAAAGATGAGAAAAAGAAAGATTCTTGTTATTCTTCTATTCTCCAAAGTGGTAAGTATGAGGTAAGATCCATGCTTGAATTTTCAAAGGATATTTTGTCTCCAAGTTGTCATATTTTTGATGATTTAAATACCATACCAAACTTTCAACTTTCAAAAATTCTTGATTGTGGTGTTTAATCAAGCAAGTGTGCCAAGATTGAGGGAAAGAAAAATTTTACATCAATAATTTTTCTTACTTCCAACAATTTTCAACCCAAGAAGCAATGGGTATCAAGATTTGGTGAAAGAGCCTCATTTTTTATAACATCAACAAAGAATGCACATGTTTATTGGAAGTTATTAACTCCTCATTTAGGTACTAATAATCAATTTCTGATAATAGTTAATCCTCCTAAAACTTCAAGCGGACAAGAAACAATTGAAGCTTTGCAATAGCATATGGTAAGTTATGTTTTGCCAAAAGTAAAAATAAAATAAGTTCACTTACTTTGTCAATGCCCAAATTTCAAACCCCTGAAATACAGTCCAAAACCTTGAAAATTAGGTAGAAGCTAAAATGTTACTGTTTCTAAATAACTGGAAATCAAGGGCTTGGATTTCTATCTCAACAGCATGAATAAAAATCAATTTGAATTTTTACTAAAGGGAAGGTGATGCTATCTAGCGTGATCTACCTGCTATTAGATAAATTTTAATTTTTAAATTTTTAAATTTTAATTTGCTTTACTATCTTTGGAAGGTGAGCATGATTAATATTTTCTCATATCTTATGCTATTATGACGTGTGATTATGCACATATGATCTCAATGCTTTTGTCCATAATTATTATGCTCTCTCATACTTGCACAAATGATATTGCTTGTTTCTATAAGGAAAAAATTATATTACTTAATGATTTTTCAATAATCATGATTTGCTTTTGATAGGGGGAGAATTTTGTTAATGTTATTATTTGTTCATCCCTTATTGCATCCTTATTTTGCTTACGAGAATTTCAAGTAAATGACCATGAGCATGGGTGATTGATTTTGTTGTTAATATTTAACCCCTTATTTTTTTATGAGTGTCGTAGATTAAGGGGGAGCCTCTTTATATGCCATTGATTTGTTAAAGGAAGCCTCTTTTTATGTCACTGATTTGTTGAGGGAGAGCTATATGTGTTTGTCATAATTTTTATACTTCAATTTTTCTTTCTCCTCTTGTACTACCTTTTCGATGAAATACAAAAAAGGGGAGAAGTATTTGGAAAGCTTTTCATAGTATATCATTCAAAATTGTATTGATATGTTATTTTATTGAGTAAAAGGGGGATGTTAATTGTTAGCATTCTTGAAGCTCACAATGTGTTTATTAATATATTTTGATAAAAGACAAAAAGAGATATCTATTGGTCTATTGATCATGTTATATTTGGATTATTTTAATATTTACATTGTTAAATATGCTATTATTCTAAGTGGATATTGACATGTCAGTACATATTGCATAATTTATTTTATATAAGTTGCCACGATATATAGAGATAATTTATTATTCAAATTTGAATATGCAATCTTTAAAGTACTATATTTTGTGATCCAAATTTGATTATGTAATCTTGATATAATGATACTTGATTTGGTAAGATTTTTAGGGATCATTTATGAAAATCAGGAATTTAACCGTTGCTAGACATATTTGCTAAAACTGCAGAATTTTTAAGGGCTTGAACTGTTTTTTAAGGCCTTGAAATCAACTGAAGATACTATTTCCTAATTTGGTGGCAACGGCTACTTACCAAAGGTTGTATCATCTATGGCTATAAATATTGAAGAATCTTGAAGGTTGAAAAAGACACGGAAAAGGAAATACACAACAAGAGGAAAAGCCAAGCGCTATACTTGCAAATCAAGAAGAGGAATTTGAGAAGAGTTTGAACTTACATGGACATATTTATCTTGTTCTCTACCAAATAAGTATATCTCATAGTAGTGGCGGAACTATGAATTTTGGTTAGGGGTGTCCACAATACATATAAAGTCCATTATGAAAAAATATATTTAAAAAGAAAGTAATTGTTTCAATATCAATACGATATTAAAGCTCATATTCAAGCAGTGCCTAGAAGCGAATCAAATCAATTTAGAGAGAAGCAAAATTCAAACTCCAATTTGTGCAATTATCAAGCAAGAACCAGAAAGCTTTACTTGAATTCGACTTCTCTGAGCTCAATTACATCAATACTGAAATTAGGGGGAAAAGGAAAGTAAAGAAAGGGAAAACAATATAACTAAATTTTACTACTACTCATACTTCCTACTTCTTGGTATTATATCCTGAGAAGAGTTTGGACTTACATTGGCATATTATATCCTGCTTCCTGCTAATCTTGAATCGATCTTGTGCCTCTAATTACAGCATAAACAAAACCCTTGGCCGTAATGTTTATACTTAATGAAGAAACTTGAATAGCCTCTTAACTGCCATGAATTAGCCCAAGTGGTAAGAGGAGAGAGAAAGCGATTATGAGAGTGAACTGATGTTCATAAGGTTGATAATGATGGAGGTGAAGAAAAGGATGGAGGAACCAAAAAGATAGAAGGTTGGCGATGCCAACATGGAGCTTCTAGTGAGATAGACAGAGAATTTGGGAAAGTGAAAACATGTTTATTGAGGCTAGGATAATTTTTGGCAAATATTTTCTTTATATGTATTGAACATCTTTATTATTCTATCTCCATATTCTTAGCCTCTTGTATAGGAAAGTAGCATATTTCGTCCATATGTTTAGCCTGTTGTATAGGAAAGCATAATGCCTTGTGTTTTGTATATAATGTCCTATGTATGAATGGAAAAGGGTGAGCGAATCACTCCAAAAATAATTCAGATTATTGCTTGATCTTGTTATGGTATCAGAGCCATGACAGATAGCAAAGACATACAGAAAAACGAAATCATAAAAAGAACTACATCACCATACGATCTAAACTCAAATGACAATCCCGGCAATGTCATCACTCAAGTTCAATTAAAAGGTGATAATTATGAAGAATGGGCAAGGGCCATTCGAACCTCATTGAACACTAGACGAAAATGGGGATTTATTGAAGGGAAGATTACCCGACCAGATGATGCTTCTCCTGATTTGGAGGAGTGGTGGACGGTGCAATCCATGCTTGTCTCATGGATTTTGGACACCATCGAACCAAGTTTACGCTCAACTAGATCATATACTGAAAACGCAGCTGATTTATGGCAAGCTATCAAGGATCGGTTTTCAGTTGCAAACTGGCCCTAGGTCCAGCAATGGAAGGCAGAATTGGCGGCTTGCAAACAGAGTTGGATGTCTATCGTTGCATATTATGGAAAATTGAAACTCTTATGGGACGAATTGATGGACTATGATCAGGCTCCAGTTTGTAGCTGTGGCAAGTGCGAATGTGAAATTGGCCCCAAACTAGCCAAAAAACGAGAGGAGGAATGAGTCCATCAATTTCTCATGGGACTTGATGACGCTTTGTATGGGACTGTTCGGTCGAATCTACTAGCAACTGAGCCTTTGCCATCATTGAACAGGTTATACTCTACTTTGATTCAAGAGGAACAAGTCAAGACAATAGCCCGGATGAAAGGTGAACAAGGTGAAATTATTGCTCTTGCAGCCCAAGCCGGATTCAAGGGAAAGGGACGTGGTGATTCTCGGGACAAAAACACGGTTTGCACTCACTGTAAAAAGGTGGGTCATGAGGCGGAAGATTGTTTTCAGCCAGTTGGATACCCAGATTGGTGGGGCGACCGTCCTCATGATGTGAAGACAGCTGGTCGTGGCAGAGGGAGCACAAGTGGAGGCCGAGGAAGAAGAGGTACGGTCCGAGCTAACGCAGCACAGACAGTGGCGACTACACAGGCAGAAACGACTGGCTCGACGTTTGGAAGAGAAAAGTCGGGTGTGTTAGATCTGAATCCTGACCAATGGAAATCACTTCTTGAGATTATAAATTCACATAAGGCAAATTCTGCTGAGAAAATGAGTGGTAAGACTGAAAATGTTTCATGGATTATTGACACAGGGGCTTCGAACCACATGACGGGAAGCCTAGAGAAATTAAAAGATCTACAAAAAATTTCCGCTTGTCCTGTGGGTTTGCCGAATGGTAGCCATGTGCTTGCTACTGAATAAGGGATGATTAAACTTGACAATGATTTGGTTTTATCGAATGTTCTTTATGTCCCTAGCGTAGCCTGCAATTTAATTTCTGTATCGCAAATTGTTGACAAATTTGATTGTATAGCAGCCTTCTCTAAACATATGTGCATTTTACAGGACCGCACTTCAAAGATGCTGATTGGTACGGGTGAGCGAAAAGATGGACTCTACTACTTTCAGGGAAAGCAACAGATACAAGCAAATAAAGTAAACAGAGGAGGATCGATTGATTTATGGCATGCCAGATTGGGTCATCCGTCTCACAAAGATATCAAGTGGATTCCTGGAGTGGACATTAGGAAAGGTAGTACGATTTTGAATAAATTGTGCGATATCTGTCATCGTGCAAAACAAACCCGCAATAGTTTTCCACTTAGTGAAAATACTACTTCTAATTTAATGATTCATTGTGACCTATGGGGACCCTACAAAACTACTTCTTCATGTGGTGCTAGTTATTTTCTAACAATTGTGGATTATTTTTCTCGTGCAATTTGGGTAACCTTGCTAGTCGATAAGACAGAGGTGTCACAAGCTATAAAATTTTTTATCTCCATGACTGAAAGACAATTCAAGAAACGAGTCAAAATTGTCAGAAGTGACAATGGAACAGAATTTATGTGTCTGAAAAATTATTTCTTGGAGTACGGGATAATTTTTCAAACCTCTTGCACGGGAACACCTCAACAAAATGGTAGGGTAGAGAGGAAACATCAACACATATTAAAAGTGGCTCTGGCCTTGCGTTTCCAAGGTCATTTGCCAATTGATTTTTGGGGAGAATGTGTTCTAACTGCGGCCTATTTGATAAACTGAACACCCTCCACAATACTAAACGGTAAGACTCCATATGAAGCTCTTTACGGTCATCCTCCTTCATATGAGCATCTTAGAGTGTTTGAGTCTCTATGTTACGCACATAACCAAGGGACAAAAGGGGATAAATTTGCTAGTAAAAGCAGGCGATGTGTCTTTGTTGGATATCCATATGGGAAAAAGGGATAGAGGTTGTACGATTTGGAGACTCAAACATTTTTTGTCTCAAGGGATGTAGTGCTTTCTGAGTATGAATTTCCATTTGACCCTAATCAAATAGGACAACAAAATTTTAATGAGATAAATGCAAGTGAATGTGTGGAAGTGCTTGACCGTATGGAAGAAAGGGGGGCGCGTGGGGGTGCAAGCCCACTCGCCCTTTGAAGAAGGCAAGGGTGATGAAGCCCAACAGAATGAGGCGCAAACACCCCAGCCACGATGGAATGAAGAAGGACATGGCGTGGGCCAACCAAATCAGGTCCAAACAGAAGATGTTGAAAGGGTCCAGCATTCAAGACATAAAGAAGGGGCGACAGAGGCCTAATTAGAAACACCTGAGCTAAGGGTCAATGGCTCGCATGAAGCTAAAAATAGTGGGCTGGGCGAAAACATCGATAGCATGGCCTAGAATCTGCCAACACCCCCTACCGGTTGAATCAGTGGAAATATTGGGTCGTGGACATCGAAGAAAAGAGTCTTCAGTTCGATTGCGTGATTATGTGATGCATACCACTTGAAGATTGAGTCCACTTGCTCGCTCATCTATGACACAACATCTTCCAGGTACGCCTTATCCTATAGCGCACTATGTAAGCTGTGATAATTTTTCTATGCAACATAGACATTTTCTTGCAGCTATAACCTCAGGTCACTAACCCGCGACAGTTTCAGAAGCTGTCCAGGATAAGCGATGGAGATATGCCATGCAAAAAGAAATCCAGGCATTAGAAGATAATGGAACTTGGGAAATTTCTTATCTACCCCCTGACAAAAAGGCCCTTGGATGTAAATGGGTCTTCAAAATCAAATATAACTTAGATGGGTCGGTGGAACGTTACAAAACTTGATTAGTAATCCTTGGTAATCATCAAGTTGAAGGCAATGACTTTACAGAAACCTTCGCTCCAGTGGCTAAAATGGTCACTGTTCGAGTATTTCTTGCTGTGGCAGCAGCTCGACAATGGGAACTTCACCAGGTGGACGTTCATAATGCATTCTTACATGGAGATCTTCAAGAAGAGGTGTACATGAAGATGCCACCCAGTTTTCAAGTCACAAGTCCCAAGAAAGTTTGTTGTCTCCGAAAATCCTTATATGGATTAAAACAGGCCCCTCGGTGTTGGTTTGCCAAACTCTCTAAAGCCCTGCAAGAATGCGGTTTTCGCCAGAGTTATTCAGATTACTCCTTGTTCACGTTGCACCATGAGGACATTCGGCTTAATGTTTTAGTATATGTGGCTGACTTGATTATTTTAGGAAACGATCACGAAGCTATTCAAGACTTATTTGAGTGAGTGCTTTCATATGAAAGACTTGGGAACCCTGAAGTATTTTTTGGGTGTCGAGGTTGCTAGGAATCCTGAGGGCATTTTCCTATGTCAACGAAAATATGCATTGGATATCCTTTCAGAGGTCGGGTTACTTGGAGCCAAACCTCCAAGCATTCCTGTGGAACAACAACATCGGTTGGCATTGGTCGATGGGCGATTTCTTGATGATCCTGAACGGTACTGAAGACTTGTGGGCCGTCTTATCTATCTCTGTTTCACTCATCCTGAGTTATCTTATTGTGTTCATGTTCTCTCTCAGTTCATGTAGCAACCGAGAGAGGAGCATTGGGATACAGCACTGCGAGTTGTGCGATATTTGAAAGGTAACCCGGGGCAAGGTATACTTGTTCGCAAGGATTGCGATTTACGTCTCTATGCATGGTGCGATTCGGACTGGGCTGGTTGCCCATTGAATCGACGCTCTCTCACTGGTTGGTTTGTCTCTCTGGGAGTCTCTCCTATTTCTTGGAAAACTAAGAAGCAACATATAGTATCTCAATCTTCGGCAGAAGCAGAATATCGTTCGATGGCTATAATGACCTATGAGCTCAAATGGTTAAAGGAAATTTTGTCATCCTTAGGTGTTGAGCATCAGCAGCTAATGCAACTATGTTGTAACAGTCAAGCCGCGTTACATATTGCTCGTAATCCTGTTTTTCACGAACGAACCAAACATATTGAAGTTGATTGTCACTTTGGTCGGGATGAGCTTGTCAAAGGCGTTAGCCGCACTATTTTCGTTCCTACGACTGAACAACTTGCAGATATCTTCTTCAAGGCCCTTGGCAAAGCACAATTTGAGTATCTCCTTGGCAAGTTGGGCATTCGGAATTTGCATGCACCAACTTGAGGGGGGGTATTAAGGCTAGGATAATTTTTGGCAAATATTTTCTTTATATGTATTGAACATCTTTATTATTCTATCTCCATATTCTTAGCCTCTTGTATAGGAAAGTAGCATATTTCTTCCATATGTTTAGCCTATTGTATAGGAAAGTAGAATACCTTGTGTTTTGTATATAATGTCCTATGTATGAATGGAAAAGGGTGAGAGAATCACTCCAAAAAGAATTCAGATTATTGCTTGATCTTGTTAATGTTGACTTCGTTTATGTAAGAATGAGAGAGAAAGACATTGAGCTTGGAAATTGTTTTATTTTTTTAATCAATTCCAATGCTTACAGCTGCATATTTCATATCAATACTTGGGCCGGTTGAATTCAATGATGTCCATGACTTTTTAGACTTTTTTTAGGGGTGTCCATGCTTACCATCTTTTCTCTTTAAAATGGACTATTAGAATTTTTTTGGACCAGAGGTGTCCATGGACACCCCTAAGCAACACATGGACGCGCCCTTGTCTTATAGTTGTTATCTCTCTTTGTATTGGGTTGATTTGATTAGTCGGACTATCCAAGTACGGTTGAGGAGCAACGCAAACGTTGGGACACCTAAAGTTGTAGGGTCAAACCATAGGTTGTATAATTAGTGAATCGCTTGTAATTGACTGATCTAATAAAAGAAAAATATTCAAAATCCCATCAGCGAGAGGTGCCTATGGGTTGAGGAGTAGGCCCGGCCGAACCTCTATAAATAGCATATCTTGTCCACATTCACTTTTCCGCATTTCTATTTCAATTATTTTGTGACTTTGATCATCAGTCTATTCAACCCATCTACCGTGATTTAACTATTCAAATCGGGCCAACACTATTAACTATAGTTTTTACCTCTGCCGTCGTACATTATTGAAGAGTGTCATCGCTAAAGGTCATACAAATACCACTCCTTTGACTGAAAAAAGGGGTTATGTTTCTATGATCCAATTGTGATACTATTGTCAAACTCTCGGTCTTTTATACTATATATAGTATCATTTCTCTATCAAAAAGAAATGTTAAATCTATTACAATATATTCCATCACAAATACCCAACTCCATTGGATAAAATGAGAAATTCTTTCGGGCAGTTTTGGTCAAGTTGTCAACCATGTTTTTAATTTAGGTATCAAAATACAATCACTAATCTCATACTTGAAATTGGAAATGGGATGGGGTGAAGAGATGTCTAAAAATGAATTTAGTTGACCCAGTAGTTGCAGTTGTAACTTTATTGGGAGGGAACAAAGCAATTTATTAGTTGGCAGGAAGATAAGGCAATTTATTAGGTTCATCCTTGAGCATACATGTACATATAATTTTGGAGTGTATTTGTGATCATATATTCTTTTTTAATACTTTTTTTGCTAACATGCATTGGAAGATTACATACTTCTACGATTATGATATAGACTTTGGAGAGCGAGAAAAGGCAAACGAGTGAGGGAGACACTATGCATTTACTCAGCTAGACAATAGTGGATGACCCTTTTTTTTTCCTTTTTCCGAAAGGATATCATTTACTTTTGTGAAACACGCATCAATAATGATCAATTTTGTTTTTCATTTTTACTAGGTCTAAAATTTTGCAAATCATAACCAATGCAAGTTGATTCAAGTAGTTTGTTTGACTCTTGTTTCCCTTAAGTAAGATCCTAAATTTGAGTCCTTTATGCAAAAGAAATTTGTAACGAAATAATTTTATCCCTTTATGGATAAACAATAATTTGATTCCAATAAAATAAAGATCAAAGAAACAAAAAAAGATGAATGATGCACTAAATCAAAAGGGGAAAAAAAAGGTTTGATTATAGTGATGGCATACGGCATACAAATAATCAAGGTGGTTTCGAAATAATTGAACTTTATACAATTTTCTCAAGTTTTGATACCTTCTTCCAGGGACAGCTAACGCTCGAAGAAGAAGAGAAAATAAGAGGGAGAAAGGAAGAATTATAGAGAGAGAGAGAGAAAGAGAGAACAATTGCATT
Source organism: Selenicereus undatus (assembly GCA_017589665.1). NCBI lineage: Eukaryota > Viridiplantae > Streptophyta > Magnoliopsida > Caryophyllales > Cactaceae > Selenicereus > Selenicereus undatus. Next base: position 96,921,712 of record JACYFF010031958.1, read on the forward strand.
CAAATTCTTTTTCCATGCCTTCATTACAATTATTCTTCTAACAACTTGTAACAAACCGAACGACTCTAACAACCTCCCGATATGAGCGCAGGTGCCCTTCACGTGCCAACAAGCTGAATCTACTATCAATTTCCTCCCCTTGAATTAAGCTTGCCCTCAAGCTTGGAGGTTGAAATCTGAAAACCTCCTTTCAATGTCAGCATATAATTTCCAACTGGCTTCCTTCCTTGGTGTATTGGACCATTGAATGAGCACATAACTTCACCATGATTTCCCTTCCTGCCTAGTCTTTTATCCAATACAGCCACTGGTTCAGCACTGATAGTTCCTTCTTCATTATCTCTGGCAACTGACTTTGCACCCGTCTGCTTCCCACATGCTTCTTCAACTGTGAGAAGTGGAAGACAGGATGTATCTTAGCAGTTGTAGGCAGTTGTACCTTATAAGCCACTTTCCCTATTCTGGCAGTGATAGGAAAAGGTCCAAAGTACTTTTTAGCCAGCTTGTGGCAAGTTCGCAGCTCCACAGAATTTTGCCTATAGGGTTGGAGTTTGATATACACCAAATCCCCTATCTGCAACTCTTTTTCAGTCCTGTGCTTATCAGCTTGCGTCTTCATCCTATGTTGAGCCCTTCCCAGATGAAACTTGAGTATTTTGATACATTCCTCTCTAGCTCTTAAGCTCCTGTCCACAGCCTTAACCCTGTTATCCCCTATAATGTAAGGGACATGTAATGAAGGTGGCTGCCCGTACACCACCTCGTAAGGGGTGGTACCAATGGCTGAGTGCCAATTGGTGTTATACCACCATTCAGCCAGGGGTAACCACAATGCCCACTCCTTAGGCTTTTCTCCAGTCATACATCTCAAATAGGTCTCCAAACACCTATTGACCACCTTTGTTTGCCCATTTGTTTGTGGATGGTAGGCACTTGACGTATGTAATTCCACCTTCTGTAAAGTAAATAACTCCTTCCAAAAGTTACTCAGAAAAATTTTATCTCTATCACTTACTATGGTTTTAAGTAAACCATGCAGCTTGAATATATGCTCAAAATAAGATTGTACTACCCCTGCAACAGTGAAGGGATGGGATAAAGCTAAGAAATGAGCATATTTGCTCAATCTATCTACTACCACCAACATAGTGTCCTTATGCCTTGATGTAGGCAAGCCCTCAATGAAATCCATAGATATTTCTACCCAGATTGCATGAGGAATGGGCAGTGGTTGTAAGGTACCAGCAGGAGTATGCAAACAAGGTTTACACCTCTGGGAGACTTCACAGCTTCTGACCCAATTTCTTACCTCCTCCTTCATACCTTTCCAATAAAACCAACTTGAAAGCTTCACCACCCCTGAATGCCCCCCAAAGGGAGAGTTATGTATCAATTTGATGAGGTGCTGCCTCAAAAGATCCTCCTTCCCTACCACCAGTTTCCCTTTTCTTCTAAGCAACTTCTGCTGCCAAGAATATTTGGGGTAGGATTAGGGGTTTATAGATAATGCTGAGATAATCTTTTGAAGTTCTTGATCTTGGACCCAGTTGTCCTAAATTTTCTTGAGCAATTCACTGTCAATGGTGCTCAAAACTGTCTCCATAATCTCAGCACTAGTATTTCTAGATAATGCATCAGCAACAATGTTCTCACTTCCTTTTTTGTAAAGGACACTATAATCCAGTCCCAGCAACCTGGGAAGAAGCTTGCTCTGAAAAGGAGTGGAAATCTTATGCTCTAGCAAATATTTTAAACTGAAGTGATCAGTTTTGATGGTAAAATGCTTGCCTATTAGGTAAGGCCTCCATTTTTCCACAGCATACACCACAACCAGTAATTCTTTTTCATAAGCTGATAACTCTTGATGTTTTGGAGCTAAAGTTTTGCTAATATAGGCTATAGGGTGTCCCTGCTGCATCAGAACAGCCCCTAGCCCTATACCAAAAGCATCAGTCTCAATGATAAATTCTTCCTTGAAATTGGGTAGGGCTAGTACAAAAGCAGTCACCATAGCTTGTTTGAGCTGCTGAAAAGCAAGCTCAGTGGTGGAATTCCACTAAAAAGAGTCCTTTTTTAATAATTCAGTCAAGGGTTTGCTCATGACTCTATATTCTTTCACAAATTTCCTATAATATCCTATTAAACCCAAAAATCCTCTAAGCTGCTTCACATTGAGAGGACTAGGCCAATTGACCATGGCCTCTATTTTCTTTGGATCAGTAGCAACCCCCTTCTCAGAAATAATATGAACCAGGTATTCCACTTGTACATCCCCAAAGGAACACTGCTTATTTTTGCAAATAAGGTATGTGCCCTCAGTGTCTCAAACGTTGTCTTCAAGTGAGACAAGTGTAATTCATTGGTAGGGCTGTAGATGAGAATGTCATCAAAAAATACCAAAATGAATTTTTTGAGGTAAGCCTTGAAAACATGATTCATGAGAGCTTGGAAGGTCGAAGGGCTATTTGTCAACCCAAAAGGCATGACCACAAACTCATAATGGCCTTCATGTGTCCTAAACGCAATTTTGGCAATATCTTCAGGAGCCATCCTTACTTGCCAATATCCAGACCATAAGTCTATCTTAGAAAAGAATTTGGATCCATGAAGCTCATCCAATAACTCTTCTATAACTGGAATAGGGAATTTATCCTTAATAGTGTTGTAACGCCCCGCCCAAAGGGGGCAGGCGCGTCACTGCCATGAATGTTCGATTAAGAACACTCACAAGGCTCTCTAAACTTCTTAACCTTAGTAAACCTAATCATAAGCGATAACAGTAGAAGCTCTTATAGAAATCTAACTGAAGTTCCGGAAGGTCAATCTAAAACATACATTACATACATACCTAAACCATATCCATAATATTCTTACATGTGTCTCATCCCAATGTACATCCACACTTGTACTTATGACGCCTAATCCACAACATACATAAACAAGGTAGGCATTCCCAACTTCGCTCTCAAAAATAGAATCCAGCTACTCCTAGCCCCGTGCTGCTCATGAGGCTTCATTTAGCTTTCAAAACTTGAAAAATGGTGAGGTCATGAGCTCCCCGAGCCCAATGAATAACCCTTACCCTCCCCGAGCACATAGTATACGTATCTTATGACATCTAACCATAACATCCCATAGATCATATAGGGGGCGATAAGAGGACACGTGTATATTTCAAGAATTAAAAAAAATGCACTTGTATCGTTCATAGCTAATATGTTCATGAATATCACAAACACATACACATTTATGTTATGAGGTAGGCAATTAGATTAATTTAGCCGTACCTGTCCCACACCAGGTACGTTTCACGGACCCACGTTTCCACTTGAGTCCCCGAACAAGCTTTGCTGTTAGTTTATTCACTAAAATAACCATGATTGTCCCATACCAATCATGTCTTTTGGGCTCCTAGTCCTCACTGGAGTCCAAAAGAACGTAAAACCTGCTAAACAACCTAACGGCCCACCCATAACCACAATTGGCACACACATCAAAACAACTTTATCACAAAAGTTCACATACTAGCCATAAACACATAACATGTGTCTTACAACATGCTTATGAATCACATATGTGTTTCAAAATCAATCACAAGCTCATAGATGTTTTGAATAAACCTTCAAATTCAAAACCAAATCCAAAATCCAAAACTAAGATCAAAACCAAATCCAAACAAAACCCAATTCCATATCATATCCAAAGTCCAAAAATCCAAGCCAAAACTAATTTCACAACACATAACACATTCTTAACTGAATACAAAACTTTTAGTTTAGGGGAAATAAACTCATGACTCTCATAAATAACTATCACAAACACAAGGGTCACAAACACATCCTGGTGGACTGGGCAATGCCCACTCAAGGTACCAATCAGGGACCCAACACTCTAAAGTACGTAGATACCCTCAAATCACAAACTGAGGAGTCACATTCACATCCTGGAGAACCAAGGACCCACATAGCTCCCAAATAACACAAACTGAGGAGTCAATTGGCGGACCGGACATTGCCCACTCAAGGTACCAACCAACGACCCACACAGCTCCAAACACAAAGACAACTACTTCTATGGCCATAGCTCTAGAACGCTCCATAGCTCTAGAACGCTCTGTAATATTCTCAGACAAGACACAAACCTCTTTCCCCAAAAACATAACTTAATGAAATCAGCAAATCCATATAATCACATTTTATTTCCTCAAGAAGCTCGATTTCTTAACGTTTAACAAAACATAGTCGAAACAGGGCATAATTCCACCCAAAATAGTTTCACAAGTTTCCCCTACTTCATCACACAATCAGAATTCTTAGGGAGCCCAATAATGGCTTTTTCATATCTAATTTACGGATTAAACATACAAATAATCCATAATTACACCAAACAAGGTACTTTAACTCAAAAGAATGCATAACTCATTCATAACTTTTAGTATACACAACCAAAATTCGTAAAAGTTTACAAGCAATCACCCCATATCATGAGAAAGCTACAGTAATAATTTGATAATTTTTATCCAAACAAATCCTTCAAAATAATTAAAACAGTAACCGAAAACCATGCATCCAAAACAGGGCAATCCCAATCGAAAATTCATAACTTCTAAAATACACATCCAAAATTCATGAAAATTTACAGGAATTTTCCATTCATCCTCGGAAGCTTACAGTAAAAATTTTTGGCCAACCCAATAGCTCACAATAATTCAAACAGAATCTGAATTTCTGCACTCAACAACAGGGCAGTTTCACTCAAAAATTCATAACTTATAAAATGCACATATAAGATTCATGAAACTTTACCAGAAGTTGTCTAATGTCTTGGGTAACCTGCAGTAAAAATTTTAGAATATTTCAACATGCCAATAATTCCCATAAAATCAGACAGTTCCTAAATTCTACAAAAATCCGAAAATCCTATCCTATTTTTCTACCATCTTGTTCCACCAAATACAAATAACCAATCCAAAATCCATTGTTTAGCATGTATTTGGACGAATTCACAACATATCAATCAAGTCACAACATCCACATAATCCAAAAATCACAATAAACATACAACTTTTAAGGGTGAGTTTCTAACAATTGAATTTAGGGTTCTAATCTACTAAATCCTAAAACCTCATATTCAAAGTTTCAATTCGACATTAATCTTGCAAATTTCAAATAGAAAACTCAAATTAATCTTTCCCAAACCGATTTTAGGTTGAAGAAGAGCAAAAATTACCCACCTTAAATTTGCAATCAAAATCAAAACCCCAAACTTCTTCTTCTCCTTCTTCTTCTCCTCTTCTTCTTCTTCTTCTTCTTGTTTGCCTCCTCTATGCGTGGTGTGTGTATGTGTTTTTGTTTGTGTGGGTTAGGGAAAGAAGAGGAATGGGAGAGCAGTGAACCCCCCCTTCACGTGATAAAAGAAAATATCCCCACCCCCTTTTCTTTTTCTTTTCCCTTTTTTTTCTAGCCCACCTTCTTTGACTTGTCTTCCCATTTTTTTTTCTTTTTCAAACCCTGCTAAGTAATACATAATTAGAAACTACTCCGCAAAACATAATAATCATAATAACGTAAAACACATATGTGCCTAAAATAAAATGCGCACAACATACACTTAATTTACATATTGCACATAATTCAAAAAAACTAACAAAAATTTCGGGGCGTTACAAGTGTGCTTATTTAATTCTCTGTAATCCACACATATCCTCCATGTTCCATCTTTTTTCTTAACTAGCACAATTGGAGAAGAGAATGGGCTTTGACTTGGCCTCACTACCCCACTCTCCAACATTTCATTCACAATCTTCTCAATAGCATCCTTTTGTAATGTGGGGTATCTATATGGTCTTACGTTCATAGGGAGGGTCCCCTCCTTCAAAATGGTTTTGTGATCATGGTTTCTATTGGGAGGTAGGGACTTAGGCTTAGCAAATATGTCAGCATAATCCAGCAACAGGGCAGAAAGTTGTTGTTCCCTCACTCCAGCTTCAGCACACCTTGGTTCTTGTTGTATAGACTGTACATGTATGGCAAAAATTTGTGGTATAGGGGCTGATTTTAATGTACTCAGCATAGTTCTGCCCTCCATCCAATGCACAACAGCATTTTTAAGTCCCTTAAGGACTACTTTTCTGCAATTGTAATTGATCTCCATCTTCAGCTCCTCAAAATCCCAAAGTATTTGCCCCATGGAAGATAACCATTGCACCCCCAAAATCATCTCACAACTCCCTAATGGCACCAACATAACATCAGAACTAAAGGATTCACCATGCAATGTCCAAGTGAAATCCTTACATATGCTTGAGCTAACTAATGTAGCTCCATTGGCTACAGATATTTGTAGTGGAACAGTGTTCCTTACATCACAAATAAGTTTTCTAGCTGTTGCAATATCAAGGAAATTATGAGTACTTCCAGAGTCAATGAGGATATGCAGAGGGTTATTCTTAACCTTGCCTGTGATTCTCATCGTTTGATAGGTATTGATGCCAGCCGAAGCATGCATGGAAATCTGAGGAACTTCTCCCGCTATGACATCTTGATAATCAATCCCTTCCTCACAGTTTGTCTCCTCCTCCTCTTCTTCCTCCTCCATAAGTTCCAATTTGTAAATTTGTGATGTATATTTCCAAGGGTATCATTTTCATTCTTTCAACTCAACTGTATTGGGGGTAAGCTCCAAAAAAATTCATGCATGGCAAGGCCCTTATTCGGTTCCATTGTTTGAATTTCATGACAAAAGACACTTTATGGAGTTTTATTCAAACTTCAAAGTGCCTTATTCAAAGGTGATGGGGACCATCAAAGATCAAGCCTTGGATGAGCAACCAGATAGCCTACACATCTATTTAAGCTCCAAGGAAGTCAAGAACATGCATACTTGGGTTAGAAACACCATGGAGCATTCGGACAGAATGTGGGCAAATTCGACCAGAACCTGGCCCGGTTTTGTCACTCCTTTTGGACCAGCTAATAAAGGGTGAATTTCCTGCACGCACCACCCCCTTAAATCTTGAGATCTTAGCTTTCCAACAAGACCTTTTGCAAGTCATTTGGAGGTCATTTGCTAGGTCAAGTTCAGCCCACAAAATCGGATATCAAAATGCAGGCCAGTTTTGGACAGTCTCCACTCTTTGGCCCATAACTTTTGAACGGATGATCCAAATGTGATCAAACCACATTCCCTAGAAACTATACATCCTAAGATTTCCAATGAATCAATAATCATCGAATTTGGATCCAAAACCAGAGAGTTATTCCTGTTTGAAGTTGGGGTTGTTGCTGATGTGAATGCATTTAATGCAAAACGCGTGAAGGTGTGTGAAAGCTTGTGATTTCGGCTCCTGCTGCTTATGCCTTCTCATAAAGCGTGACCTCCCTCTTCTAGTAAGGCCTAGATGTGTGGAATTATGGGGTGCATAAATCCTTTTTGCTGCCACACTCACTTCACACCAACAACACCAAAAGACACCCCTCTTCGGCTTGTTCATCCGAATGTAGTATGCTGAAAGTTTACTTGTTTTAATTCACATCTTTTCATTTGTTTTCTATTTCTTTTCATTGTGTAAGGCCTCTACTATATAAAGGCCATAGTTTAGAATCATTTCCATTCAATCAACTTTCGAGATATATGAAATTTTGTGAGTTAGAAAACTCTCTCCCTTGAAATTCCTAGTGTTGTATCTTGAGTTTGGCAACTCAAGTGGGTCTCTAGGTTCTTTTTATTTCAACTAGATAATGATTAAATTCAGTCACTAGTTGATCTAAAGAGGATTGCCCAAGTGTTCTCCAAGGGTTGCTCCTCGGATTATCCCTTGAAAGTTCACTTGATTATCTAAGTTTTTGTTTTCTTTCTTGCTTTCGGTTTTTCATCATCATCCTTGTGAGTTTGAAGCTTGTGGAAGTAAGTATTTCATGTGTTTCATTCTTGCATTTTGGTTTCATCATCTTCATTTCTTTGATAGTCAATTGTTTATGTTTTTGTGAGTTTTTCCCTCCGAAAATATACATTAATTTGGGCCTTACATTTATGTCCAGGTTCATACTTCTCATCACAATAGAAGCAAAGGTTCTTTGCCCTTCTTTCTTCTATATCCTTGGTAGTCAAAGCTCTTCCTGTTTTCCTGGGTTTAGAATCAACACTTCCCTGACTAGAACCTGGCCCAGAATAGGTAGGATAGTGATTTCTAGCAGATTGGTATTTTTTGGGTTATTGATTGACTGAAATTGGAAGTAGAGGGTCTGAAAGAACTAGTGGATATAGGGGTTTTTCCATAATAGGTCTGCTTATCTTCATAGATAGTAGAGTGGCCTCCTGTAGCATAGCTAAGCAATAAGCATCATGTAATGTTATAGGTTTGAACATTCTGACTGCACTTTGCATTTCAGCAGACAATCCACTCAAAAAACAGCTTATAGCATGACCCACAGGAAAATCGTGAATTCTATTAAGAATAGCATCAAAAGAATCTTGATACTGTTCTACTGAAGTTGCTTGCCTAAGCTGCATCAACTCAGCTAAGGGGTCATCAAAAGGTTGCTTACCAAACCTCCCTAAGATAGCCAGCTTGTGTTCCCTCCATAGTGGCCACTGTCCAACTGGTAATGTCCTCATATAAGATTGATGCCACATCAATGCTTTGTCCTCAAGATGAATGGCAGCAATTTTCACCCTAGACCCGGCCGGGGTCTCATCCACTTCAAAGAACTGCTCACACCTGTAGATCCATCCTTGCACATCCTTGCCATCGAATCTTGGAAACTCCACCTTAGCCATCCTTGAATAGCCTTGTGATCTAGGCGAAGATTGCCCAGACTCATTTACCTTTGTAGAGACTTGCAACACCTGCCTGCTCAATCCAGTGATCAATTCACTGAGCTGATTGTTAACCCTTTCTTGTTTTTCTTGATGGATGAACCATTGTTCCTTCATTTCTTTCTGGAATTCAACCCAAGAATGTTGTAATCCTTGGCAAAATTCCTCCAGTTTCTTCTGATCATTGGCAGATCGAGTGTTGTCAGAAGTCGCCATGAGAATTCTCCTGAATCAGCTCACCTTTCTGGAAGATACTGTCTACAATTTGAGCTGAGTACTCAGATTGAGTTCCCAACTAGAATCAAGGAATCAACAGTTAGGGTTCTGAGGACCAATAGCTCTGATACCAATTGATACCTTCTTCCAGGAACAGCTAGTGCTCGGAGAAGAAGAGAAATAAGAGGGAGAAAGGAAGAATTATAGAGAGAGAACGAGAGAACAATTGCATTCAAATTCTTTTTCCATTCCTTCATTACAATTATTCGCTGGGTTTATAGCCCATACAATTGGCGGGAACTTATCCTCTAACAACCTGTAACAAACCGAACGACTATAACAACCCCCCCAATATGAGCGCAGGTGCCCTTCATGTGCCAATAAGCTGAATCTGCTATCAGTTGTATCCAAATCATAATTTATAACTGGAAAGTTATCCCTAAACAGAGTGAGGGGACAGTCATAGTAGTCTTACACCTAAATTGTGGATAAGTTAGTCACATTAGACTTAACACCGTTCGCCACCAAATATCTTTGGAGAGGGGAGCATTGGATGATTTGGACATGCATTTTGCCCAAGTTTAGTATAAAATAAGCCGAACAAATAGCCAAACATGGACTCTTCCAATTGTTGAAAAAGTGAATATCTCAAACTAATACATATACAAACTCCCAGTGATGGAAAATCTCATACTCGCATCCAAATCCAAATTGAACATATCAAATCCCGCCACCAGACAGGGTGTTTGGGAGGAGGTATGATGTAACAGCCTTACACCTAAATTGCAATATTGTAAAGAGATTGTTTGCGGTTAACTCACAATTTAAAACCCGTAGACTACCTACTGCTCCACAGAAACGGAGCAAAGGAAGTTTAGCGAGGCATATGTTTCAGTATTGCAACTTATTCAAGGGTCACAAATAGAGTAAACAAAAAATCTCATACAAGACAATCTCACAAGGGCCCTTTATAAGACCGCTCAAGTCCAATTGAAATATGGATAGTGTTCACACACAACCCAATGTAGTCACAATGTTGCACTCCAAAATTACATATGTGAGACGTTATTTCACAAGGTAAGTTGTTGTACACATTCTTCAAAAGATTACAGGCTACACCATGCATGAAAAATATTGACCCTTGTGAAGCTGACAATCTTGAGAGAGCAGGAAGGATATTATCAATATAGACGTCTGCAAAAGGTAACACCATCACCTAAAGGAAGCTGAACAATCTGAACGCGAGGATCGGCAGCCAGGAATTTGTTAAGTTCAATAACAGCATCTCGATTTGGCTTCATGAAGTCTAGTACCTCCGATTCTGGCATGCCGACAGTTCCTCCCCATAGCGTGTTGTCATAAGCAACTATACCACCTACCTTAATGAGTTTCATCAATCTTTCATGGTACTTCTTGTAGTTCCGCTTATCTGCATCCACGAAGGCGAAGTCAAAGCTCCCCTCATTTCCTTCCTGCATTCCCTCAAAAATGAAAACATGCCACCAAATTAAAGCTTTTGGAGTGCTAGAAGAGATGCACAAGGATTTGCGAAGGCTTTTGAAAAGCAAGATATAAAAATTCAAGAGGATGTGCACATATGACCCAAAAAACTTAATGTATCATCCGGAGATACACATATGACGCTTACGTTCAAGCCAAATTCTTGTCAGAGAATGTAAAATCTAAACTCAAACTTAAACTTACATCCAGAAAATCTCATCTAAGTGGTGAGTCTGGTCAAATGTAGCAACCTTATCCATGGAATTTTAGAAAGGCTGGCCCAAGAATAAAGATCTCTTATGCTCAAAACTCGATAAGGAGGAAACATAGGATAATTTGGAGATACATTTTGCTTTGGTCCCCTATAATCAACCCAAGAAAAAAACCAAAATTGCCCTTCTGAACTATCATGGAAATTGCCATAATGGGAGAACCTGAAACATCATATTCTATTATAGAATTTTGCATACAGTAGAAATTTTGCAAAGAATGGTAGACTGACTGACTTCTTGTAAAAGATTGTCAAGAGCTATTTGAGCATCTGACAATACAAAGTTGATTTTGTGTTCCACACCGGCTTTTTGGATGAATGGCAAGCCAATCTCATATGCATTCCTATCAACATCAATTGCCGTAATCTGTAGCCAGATTAATCGCCAGAAGAAGGTGTTAGCCCTATATTGATTACATAAATGAATGAATAACACAATCATGTAGGAACGATGCTCAAAGGCTGAATTCAACTGAACCTTTCCATCATCCGGGATCGAAAGAGCAGTAAGTAGGAGGGAGTATCCTGTGAAAACCCCAACCTCAATGGTCTTCTTTGCATTTGTTAGCTTTAGAATCAGTGAAATCAATTGCCCAGCAAGTGGTGAAGTAGACATGAAGGACCTGGAAAATTAGGTGCAAAAATGTACTGTTACAGCTGCTAATATATTGAAGATTTATACTCAGCTAAAAATGGAAAAAAAAGAATCTTGAAAATCTATGGCTGTGAAACTTGATCATGCAAAAAGAAGACAAGATTCTTGTGTTCCTTTTTTCCCAAAACATAATTCTGTGCATTGCAGAATTCCATGGAGCCAAACAACATAATTTGTAATTCCGGTACCACCGGCGGCAGCCAAGCGTCTTGCCGGTCGCTGTTTACAAACCCTATAGTTTTTCATTCTGCTCATGATCACCAATGCCCAATAATTTTCATTCATGGCTCATTCTTTTCAACTTATCATAAATAACTCATTGCACATATATCAGTGTTGATCATTGCAAATGACTTCTAATCAATGTTGATGAGTGCTCATCAATACTGAGTAGTGTTGATTGGTACTGGTGACTATTTGATCAGTGCTAATGATGGTTTATTAGTGCTAAATGTTGATGATAAGTAATTATAATAAATTTAAAAGAACACACCCTTAGATGAAAACGTATAACTTTTTTAAAAAAATTTCTAAGTTAAACCAACATGTACACTCAACACTCCAAATGGTTATGGCCAAGTTTGAGTGACATAACTAACACAAATGTTTATCCATATCAAAAGTTTCAGAACGTCACCTTTGAATTTTGGCACTATGGCCTTGCTTCATATGTATGTTGCACGTGCAAACAACTCTTCTAGTCTAATCTATTATGCCAAATATATTGCTATATAATGGTATTATGTTATAACTTGCTGACATACAAAAAAGACATTATGTTATAACTTGCTGCCATACAAAAAAGGCATATTGACACTAAACGATTTGGTTTATGATTGAAATGATGATATGAGTTCAGAAATGAACATTTGTATATCATTTCAACCGTCTTTTTTTCTCACCATTCACAAAAATAACCAAAATTTGTTATCGAAATGACTAACAAGATTTCTATTTTTTGTTTTTGGTTTTTGATCCTCCATGTAATTGGGCTTACGTTATTGTTGGCCCATAACAGGTGAGCTCTGCCTCTACCATTACATTTTTTTTTCATTCACAAGATTCGAACATTTGACAATGACTGACAAATTAAAAGGGTTTTTTTGAGTTCTTTTTTTGGCGCGGGGGGGGGGGGGGTGATAAAGTGTCAAATAGAGAAGAGACAATTACTTTGGGTGACTTTCAGTTGCTTCCCTTAGCTCCTTGAGAGGCTCTTGTTCTCGTGGATATACGCTCGTTTTCAGAATATACTGGCCCCAAAAATAATAAATAAATGTAAGCATTCGTCACGAAAGGAAGAATTTGGGCATCGTTTTCTCGTTTTCTTTGGGGGGGGGGGGGTGTTGCGAGTTTACGTGTCATGTGAACAACAACAAAAACATGTAATGTTAATACAAACGAAATGGTAAGTTAACCTGATGTAACTCCTCACTCTGCAATAATCCTGTGTTTTTGACCTGTTTCAGTACTCTAAATTCCATGATTTCACCTCTATTCTCCTGCACAATTTCATGTCATATATGCTTGCTATCAGAGACACAAACAACAGTTTTAGAGAGGTATGTCTAACTTTGAGCTTTCATAAATGCCAAATCAACTTTACGGATATACACAAACCTGAAATATGTGATATTTGAAAAATGATCTTTGAAAAAGAAAAGATCAACCAACCTTAGAGAAGATGCATGCAGGGTAAGTTGGTGTGGACAGGGCAGGACAGAGAAGTGAGTGGAACTTTTCATATAGTAATGGCAGAGGACCGAGAAGTGAGTGGAAAATATGTCAACTTCATTTTTAGGCAAAAATTGCCAAAACCAAGAGTTTTCAAGTTCATCCCCCCCCCCCCCCCCCCCCCGGCCCCAAAAAAAGAAACAAAATCAAGTTTCCTCTATTCAGTCAAAAACATATTCTAATATAACTCTGAGGGTATTCTCAATGATGAGCCATTTTTTTGGATCACCGGTGGATACCTACCTTTATCACATTAGCTTCCAATTTTTTGGCTCACAATATTCCCTATCTCCAATAAAAGGCTCACTACTTTGGCTCTTCAAATAAAATAATACTTCCGCACCCACACTATAATGCACAACTTTATTTTAGAACAAAAAAAAAACCAAAAATTAATTAAAAATATTTTAAAAAACATAAAAGCCCTCACGAGTAGGCTCTGGGCGCCAAGGAACCTTGTGAGGCACGGGCGCCAAGGAAGCTGCTGCATGAATTCCCTCGCCTCACCCCCTCTTCTCTCTCCTCTTTTTTCCTCGTGAGGAAAGCGCTGGACATGCTCTTAAGAGCACGTACTCTCACGAACCACATCAGCAAATATACATTATAAAATTAACACATGACAAATACATGCGTAAAAAATATATATATGTAGACAATAAGAGCATGTTCTCCTAAGAGCACATAAAAAATTAGTGACGATTAATACAGTTTTGGGCAAATTTCTTTTGCCACTAATAGTCACCAACTCACTATCAAGTATCAACGGTAGACTTTTCTCATAGTACAAAACTTTAATCATTGAACAAGTACACTGTAATATCATATCATAGTCCTAAATCCAAATATAGAAAGGGAGCCTCCAGATAAATGCAGAAGTTTTGCCCCAACAGTTATTGGGCACCCCATGTGGCTGCTGTGAGTCTACCAACAGTTCTAAGTTGAGAAAACGATATTCAACCTAAATTTGGAACCCAAACAACAAAAAAGGAGCAATTCAAAGCACCTCCCTCGATCAAAGACTAAGCCAAAAGTTTTGGGTTCAGATCCACGGCTTCTCTTACTAAAGTATTCCCATCAGATATGAATCTCTAGATTTAAAATTGAAAATTAAAGCACGAAGTAAAATTAAAGAGCAAAAACTGAAGATGAAGAGGAGAGAGAAAAATGTTACTTGAACAAGCTAAGCAGCAAACAATCCCTTCCCAGTAGAACTTGCTGCTGTCGGTCCAGCGAAAGACGTCTCGATGGAAGCTGATGATATCGACTCCACAAACTCAAGTGAGCTACGTCGGTATGTTGCTACTATATGTGTCATCTGTCCGTGATAACTCCAAATTAATTATTGCCAATTTTAAAATGAAAGTGCAAACTCAAGTGAGCTGTATGTCAGTGTCTGTATCATATGATGTATAGTATCTCCGAACTACTTTTTTCAAATTTTAAAATGAAATGTGGTTCTAGGCAAGCATGGGTGAAGGATCCGAAGTTAGAGATTTGGATACAAATTTTTAATTCGTTTAAGTAAATGATTGGATACGTTCAACTTATTTAATTAAATGGGTTAAATTTAGGTCAAGATTCTTGGTAAGAAAAAGTATATATTTAATACGTTTAGTTAAATAGGTTAAACATCTCAATTCTTTTCCTTATTATCATTCTTATTTTTACCCTTTTATTAAATAGTTAAGAATATAAAAAATAAAAATAAATATGAAAATGTGCATTGTAATGAAGCAGACGACTTTCGAGTGTAATTGCTTAATGTGATATGTAAAATTGATTTTTAGTGTTATATAATTACATATTAGTTTAAAATGTTAAACGGATAAATCGGTAATTAAATGGCTAAACTCAACTTAATTATTTTAAACAAGCTAAGTCGATCAATCTATTTAAAAATTAAATAAATACAGATAATAATTTTCTAACCCATTTAATAAATAGATTAAGTTCGAATCAAAAATTTTCAACCCTATTGCATGCATATCTGTCTCCAAGAAAGTTGCAATTGCCCGCAGCCCCACAGATCCAACACGAATGCATGCATGCCTTGGCTTGGCATGCGACAGGTACGCATTGTTGCTGCCACATATGCTTTTCTGCTTTGTAGAAAAATATAAAGATCTTGTTTGGCAATCAGCTGTTAGCTGTTAGTTATTTGAATTAGTTGTTTGAATTAACTGTTTCTAGATAAGGTGTTTGGTAAAATTAGTTGTTTCTGATAAGGTTGTTTGTTAAAATTTCATTTATGCCCTTTCTATATATTACTTTTTAGTTGAACATAATTTTTTATTTATCGGCCATTTTATTTTCTTTTCAAAATGAATTGAATTTATGTCATATCTAAAAATTAATTTAATCCTTTGAACCTTATTTTGTATTCATTATATATCTTATTTTCGGTTCAATTTATATGTTATCACTACTATGCCCACGCCTTACAACCTTGTTTTGTTAATCATTTTATATGATTTTTAATATCACATCATTTTATCTTCATGAGATTCAATTCAAATAAAACATATGTCACTATTAAACAAACGGGAAGAGGGAGAGAATGGCCAAATAATCTAAAGCATAAGAACTAAACATTGACATTACATTCAATTGTATATATAAAAAAAAAGAACTATTACCCAGATAAGTTACAAATGTAAAAAAAAAAAAGAATTCTTCATTAGAACTAATTGCACAACTTGTGATTTTAATAAAGTTTTGGATAGTTTTATCATTTAAACAAACAACTGTTTACAAAAAGCTACTCTAGTTAGCTTTTTATAAATTGACCTTTTGGGGGTAAAACAGCTATTGCAAAAGACTGTTTACCAAACACTAATTTAGCTTTTTTGACTAAGTCAAAACAATCAAAAAGCCCAAAAAGTCATTTTCTATCAAAAATTCATTGACAAAGCCAACAACCAAACACCTCCAAAATTAATCTCCATGCAGGCCCCTAGCAAATTTTCAACAGGACCTGACAACTATTTAAATATTTTAAAATACAACTTGGGTACGATTTGGGTCTGGTATATTAGAAAACAATTTGGATTTGGTTCAGATTTGACTCGAACTTATCAGACATTTTTTAAAATTTGGACAAAATATTCATGATGTATTTCTTTTTTTGGGTTAGATAGATTAGATTAAGTTATTTAAAGATCAAAATTAAGTTCAGCCAATGGACATAAGAAAAATTTTGTGTCTGAATTTAAATTTGGAACAAAAGTTAATTACTACACTGTGTCCATTGGTCTTATCTCTTAATTTGCATAAAATAACCACAGGAGTAATTCGATTTTGCATCTTTTGAAAAATCTAAACACTGTTTAAAAAAAGTGAAATGCAAAGAAAGATTTTATTATTTAAAAAAAAAAACAAAAACGTTTGTTACGTTAGAGACCTTTAACAATGGTTCTTCTTTGTCATCATACATGAAAGGATGTCTTATTATTGAAGGTCATCTAAACGCACTGCCTTGAGAAAAAGCCTCATGTTTCTATGTTCAAATTATGATACCATTGTAAAAGACTTTACGACTGTTTGGTTCATCATGTTTCTGATCTCGGTATCGGAATGGAATAATTTGATTTCTATACTTGATATTTGGCTCATGTTGTGTAATTGAAATCACATTCATAAGGAATCACCCAACCCTACATATATAGGTTTGAGTAAACCTTCCCCTCCCCCCGGGTTAATATAAACCTATACCTTCATAATCAAATTTACAATTCCATGGGTTAAACTGAATAGATAATGCTAGAAATCAAAACCATTCTCACACCTGTTCAACTTTCTAAACCAAACGATCTCTTAAATATTGTTTTTCCTTTTACGGTGGTATCATTTCTCTGTCGTAAAAAATGTTAAACCTAGTACAATATACTTCACTTTAAATACTCAACTCCAGTGGATAAAATAAGAAGCGCTTTTGGAGTGTTTTGGTTAACCATCTGTTCTATTTAGGTATCAAAATAGAATTAATAATATCATACTTAAGATTTGGCCCATATCCTTTCACTTAGTATCACATAGACATGTTCTTTCCAGTGAGAAATAGTGGAAAATCGGAATTAGTGGAAAATGGAAAGTAGTGAGATGGAGTGGAAAAGAGTGAGAAGGAATCAAGACCTACCAATGAAAAGAATAGCCTTGTGAATGAGGTATCACCAGACCATTCAGGTATAAGTTTAAGTAGAACTCTCATGCCCCATTATTTTATGTAAACCAAACCCTTAGAAAATAAATTTTCTTATTTATGAATTGAACCGAAAAATTACGAACAATTGAATTTCTATTTTTTATTTTGACAAGGTCATTGTCGATCAGTTACCTTTTTTCCACAAACATGCTAATCAAAATTCTAATATATATCATGTAATTTACATGTACTAGTCTGGGCCCGTGCTTTTACACGGAGCATGTTTAAGTCGACATTATGTATGTATATAATGAAATAATAAATACAAAGTTATTGGAGATGTAATTAATATTGTAATTAAACTGATAAGAAGCGAAATTTCAATGAAAAAGTTAACTATGAAACAACTTCGTGCATAAGCAATGGGTTAATCGATTGAAAACTATGTGGTTATAGAAAACGATTACATAAGAATGAGGGGGGAATGATATCGTAAGCATGTTACAAAGCATGGTACATGGGAGGATGATAATACAATCTATGACGCCAACGATCAATCCACTTCCTTCTCTTGTACCTGCAAAGAAAATGTAGATGTAGTGATAATTTGATGAAGAGTAACTGAGATAATGGTTACATATACGCATTATCTACATAGTATAACTAACATTAGTATTTCGTATGTAATGAGCATCTTCCTCCCATTTGACCCGGGCAATAAGAACGATGGGAGTTTCTACTTCGTGGGGACGTGGAGGCTCCAAAATGAAAACCCAAGGTTTGCTTACGTAATCATCTATAATTGCATAGAGCGATAGATGGCCATGTGGCTTTGCACAGTATTAAGATAGGTTAGGCAACAATTAAAAAAAGAAGGGCTATTCATGTAAGTAGCATTGAAAATGATAGTACCTGTGATGCATATATATATATATATATATATATATATAT
>JACYFF010031958.1:96940393-96969833 GCA_017589665.1 Selenicereus undatus
CCCATTTCCTCCCTTAAAGAATAAAGATTTAAAGATTACTGTTACCGTTGCCTAGCTGTTTTGGTCACTACAATTTTGTAAACGTTATGCGATGTGCATTAGTTACATACTTACATTGATTGATGTGCTCCTATATTCCAATTACGTCAAGTGTGGTCTTGGAGTGTTGTGTTAAGTAGATGTAATTGAAATAATTTCAGTTTCTTGGTTGTGATAAATGGGTGAGATCAAACGTTACATGTGCATTAAATTGCTTGTACTAAATTGATTAACTGAACAATATTTCATATATTTAATTGCAGCGGGTAGTTCATATAAACTGTGATAGTTCTCATTCTTCTGTCTTCTACGTTGCCTATTTAGTGAGTTGTAGTTTGCATATGTATTCAGGTGGAGGATGTTAACGTTGCTTTCCTTTTCTTAATTTAAGTTTGGTTCATTTTTAAATAGCTTCAGTTTCTTGGTTGTGATAAATGGGTGAGATCAAATGTTAGATGTGCATTAACTTGCTTGTGGTAAATTGATTAACTTAATAGTATTTCATAGCCAATTGAAAGTGCAAGGTTGTGTCCGGCTTCCTCATTTCATCATATACCTAGAATTTAACGTTCAAAGTCTTCAGCCAAGTCTTATATCACATAGAAGAAAACAATAGAATAAATTAATAAGGTAAACTTGTGAGTAGGCATGTCTGTAATGGAAGGTTGCACCTGGAATTGGATGTTCTGGGCAGTCCATATGCAGTAATATATATGTTTTGGCTATTCTGGGCAGTTTTGACTCATATATATATGTTGTTGGAGGTTGCAGTTGCTGAGATTTTCTTCACCTCCCCCCCGTAGTGGCTATTGTCACCATTTTAAAATTAAAAGTGTGATTTCTGGGGGGAGGTTGTTGCGTATGTATTCAGTTGGAGGTTGTTGTTTTCCTTTTCTTAATTTAAGTTTGGTACATTTTTAGTTTTTATATATAATCAATTTCATCCCATGGCTACCATGGTGACTACATCTCTTCTATTTTGCCTAGTTTGAAGCGTTATGAAAATTTATATTCTGCTGAAGGTGGTTGTTTTCCTTATTCAGCTGAAGGTGGTGGTTTATTATTTCGATAATTTGAGTGTGGTAATTTTTGAGTTTTCATATATAATCATCTTTGCATCCCGGGGCCAGCAAGGTGACTCACTATGACCAATGCTTCAGAATATGTATTTAAGCTAATCTGTTGAATGTTCAAACTCTTCTTCCAAAGTGTGGTCTGGGTATTTCGTAGGCAAATTAAACTGTGAGGTCAGGTAAGAAGAATACCACAGAATAAATTTAAGAGGTCAACTTTGGGCAACGCATGTGTAAAACGTCTGTCTGGTAGTGTCCTTTTCATGCAGTAGTAATTCTGGTTACAAACAAAAAATAAATGAAGCAACAGAATAACGTTCAATGCCTCTATCTGCATTAGCAATGCTGGTTACAAATAAATTAATGATGTTTGGTCATCAAGAATGTGTATAAAGTTCAATGCATATGGGTGTATAACAAAACAACATAATAAATGAAGAATAACTACCGAGAAGGTCCAAAAATGAAACTCCCTGGGAGGCATGGTTGAATTCGAATGTTGTACCTGGAATTGAATGTGCAATGAACTGTGTGATTCTGGTAGTCTTCTTAATCTGCAATATAAATGATGGTTGCGAAGTGAGGGAGAATGTGTTGAACTTGAACGTGTACAGAATAAAGATATATCAGGTGTGTATCGGAAAATTGTACATGGTGCTTTGCCCACTGTGTACAGGATCCTAATAACGTAGTGGAAATTCAATGTTGCGTAAGATTGAAGAAGAAATACTCTCTGATTGTCTCTCTGATTGTGATTTCAGCTATGGTGTAAGATTGAAGAAGAAATACTCTGATTGTGATTTCGACTATGGTTTCTGTGCACTGTTGTGTTCTTCAAAGGGGGGACGCTACGTGGGTGGGGGGTTTTTGGGGGGGGGCTGTGCTGGTGCAAAGGATGAGTTAAGTGTAGATGTGGGCAGTTTTGTGAGGAAGTTGTGGGGTCAACAGTTCCACAATTGTAGGGCATTGCAGTTGCTGAAATTTTGCTCCCCTCCCCCCTCTGTAGTGGCAGTTGTCACGGTTTAAAATTGAAAACTGTGATTCTGGTCGGAGTGCACCACATTTCAGGGATTTTCATCTCCTACTTTTTCAGGGGCTTACCCATTTCGTCATTTAAAGAATAAAGATTAGTAGCAATTCCTCAATTCTTAATAACCAATACAAGAATTGTCCTAAACAAAATGTTGAATGTGACCTAAAAAATTCCTTGTCTACCCTAATTTCCTTTTTCTAAAAGAAGTGCTCGGAATTCAAGGCAAGATCAACAACTAAGATTTCTTTTTTAGGGTTTTTTTGATGACATTGTGGAATTTTATTTAAAGGGTGTTTTGCGTGTTTTGGGGGCACGAGAAAGTTCTAGTTTCCACACTTATATTTCCCTATATATTCTTATTCTAGATAGGTTAAGAAAGTGTTTGGCGAGAGAAATGGTATTTTCACTTGGGTCTCTTTTTCTTCTTGTGTTGAGATCGTTCTTGTACTCGTTTCCTATAGATAGGAAGAATGTAAGTTTTAAATTTTATAACCTCAAGTGCAATGTTTATTGCCTAATACTAGGGATATCATGCAGAAGGAGTTAAGATTTCAAGTACTAGAATTAATTCAAGCAATTCAAGTTATGCTAAATGAAAATGGATTAATTAATAAACTAAACTAAGCTAATAAACACAAAAGGAGGGTTAGAGATTGGGATTTAGCTAATTAACTAACTAACTAGCCAAGATAAGCCCTAGCCTACCTAATCTATACCGACATTTGGAGACGATCAATTGCATCATGTAATACCACCCAGACCCTCTCTCAAGGACCATGAGTTAGGCCAATTAGCGTAATGATATATTTTCATGGGGTTGCCTTATTAGACCTGAATATTGATAAACCTAGACCTAACTAGAATTTAGACTATTTTCACATTCCAAGCACCTTTCATTCTCTCTCCCACACTAGCAAATTGACCACATCTTTCAACATGATGCATGCAAACCTTTTAAGCATTTCATCAAATTTGAGGTCAGTATGACAGAAAACTCCATATTGCAATCATAAATTAGGTGTAGTGGGCCTGATACAAGACTAATTAGCTATAAGAGGCCAAGTGCAACGCAAGCTACATAAGCTAGCCACAAATTAACAAGTAAACACAAATAAATCTACCTACAATTAAGCTAGCAATCAAGCTAAAAGACATGAACTAGAAAGAGAAAATAACCTAACCCAATCTAACAAGCTGAATACATATAGATTGAGAATAAATCTAAACATTTAAACTAAGTTAAAGCAAGACAATCAGTCAATCACTAATCTAACAAGATAAACAAGCATGACAACATAGACTAGAGAGAAAAGGAAGAAGAAAGCTTAGCCACTTATGCTTGAAAGCTCCAAAGTCTACAATCTTCAATCCATAATCAGCCTAAACTAGTCATGATCTACCTAATTGATTCTCCCTAGTGGGATTTTAAAGAGGTCAATGCTAAACTCTAAAAACGAACTCAAAGCACCTAATTACCAAAAGCTGTCCTCAAAATGAATCAAGTTGGGCTTTTACAGACTCGAAAACAAGGCTTCACATGGGCTTTACCATGTCAACCTCTAGACAATAGGAAAAAATTCAACAAGAAACAAGCCAAACAATAACTCTAGTCGTTCTTTGCCTTGGTTCAATAAGACTCGGTCGGCTTCTAGTCAAACTATAATTGATCCTGGTAGGACAGACCATGCTTCGCAGGGAACATATCACTTTTTCGAAGATAGTGTTTCTTGGGGGGTATGTCGGGCTTACCAAGAATTCAATTTGTTTTTTGTGAAGTTGCTTTGATTCTTTGTTCCTGACTTCATTCTTGATCTACTGATGAAATTTCCTGTCCATTGAAGTTTCCAAGGTCCTTAAATTTTTTCAATCATCTATTTGATTTAACTTATTATTTACAAAAGTAAATAAAACAATGCAAAAATCCTAAAAACATACTATTTATGAGCAAGAAGCAGATGACAAAGGGCATATAAAATCTCACACACTTGCATCAAACATGTACTATAGTGGATTTGTTTTGCTCATGACCACCAACAGTTTTTCCTATATTCGGATTTTCCATGTAATTTTGGGTGCCATTGATTATTGTTTTTTTTTTGCATTAATTTTATGATTATCAAGTTACATCCTTTCTCGCTTCCGCTAACTTGCTCAATTTAATTTACTCCTAACAAAAATCGTAATATATAGATATCCAAAATTTGTTTCTTCGGCTTTCCATGAGCCTAGGAATTTATATTGGCCATATGACTTCACCTCCTAGTTCTTTAATCTATATATTTGTTAGATAGATGCTTCTCAATTTCATTGTTATTCAATAATTTAGGTTGAGATTATACGTCTTGTTTGTTTTTACTTGGTTGATGGGTTGAATCCAAAGCCAAAGGCATGTTCAAAAACAAAAAAGGGAAAAAAGGAGAGAATTGAGAACTATATAGTTCTGTAAGTATTATGGGTTGAATGTTAGGACACATGATTTGTGTTGAATGGTTTGTCCAAAGTTGTGTGTTTGTTTGAGTATTTGGTTCTTACAATTTGTGTGACATGAGCTGTGAAGATCTTCAATTCATTCTAATTTCATGGTATCAAAATTTTCTCAATTTGCCAGGACAGCTGCTTTCTCTACTACTGTGGAGGGAGAGAAACTGCAGAAAATTGTTAGGCATGTTCTGTGATTTCACTTGATGTATTCGTAGCTTGGACCGGAAATAAAATGATAAATTAACTTGGATGCAAAAAAAAAAATCTTAAGTTCGAGCCAATTATTTTCCCGTAACTCATATTATCATGGGTTTTAACTGTCAGATAGATGCAAAGAGCTCTTCAGCCTGTTGTAATTCAATAGAGGTTAATTCTCTTTTGCCCACTAGAATCCATCTCCAAGTTTGGCCTTCAAACCACCCCATCCTTGCAATTAGTTCCTTTTGTTTGCAGTATATGTTAAAAAGAGTGGGAAACAGTGACTTTAGTGAAGCATGTTGGGTGCATGGATCTTCCCAAAATCTAGTCCTTGGGCCATTCTCCACCTGCATTTTCAGATGTTGAAAACATGCAGAATGCATGGTTTGATGTTCAGTGGCCACCCTTTTAATTTCTTTCCAAGGGCCTCGAATATGGGTCAAGGTGCCTGAGAGGAGGGCAGCCGAGTCTTAATTGTGGATTGAGTTGAACACTCTTCTCCATAAAGAACCCTCTTCACAGGCATATCTCTACCACCACTTGAACAAAAGTGTTGCATTTTTTATATTATATGAATGTCACCAATACGCAGACCTCCCTTGTTCTTAGGTTGTTGCAGTATTCCCCATTTAACCAAAGCATTGAACCTCCCCTCCTTGCAACCACTCCAAAGGAATTTTCTTTGGGGTTTAATAATCTCTTGTGCCACCTTCTTAGGTATTCTGAAGATAGATAAGTAGTAGGTGGGTAAACTATTCAGCACAATCTTGATTAGTACCACTCACCCTGCTCTCGATAAACAGCTACTCTTCCAAGAACTCAGCCTTTTTCGTATCTTCTTGATGATGCATTGCCAAGAAGAGGCTTTTTGCATGTTGGCACCAAGAGGGACACCCAAGTAAACAATTGGCATCTGAACCAAGGTGCATCCTTGAAGACTTAGATCGCCCTAGAGGGGAGTGAATAGGGTGATTGTAAAAAAAAATTAAAACTGAAATCAAAATTCAGAATTTGAATGGAGACAATGCACAAGGATATTTTAACGAGGTTGGGCCTCAATCAGGCTTAATCCCTGCCTAGAGTTATCCAACTCTAGGATTCAACGCTCTATTTTTCTTATTAAGATGAACCTTCACACTTTCTTTCAGAGCACTACGCTCAAAAGATCTCAACTACTTAAATCAACCACTGATTTAAGTTTTAGGAGGAGTTGTGACCTCACACCAACTCTGTCGTTCACTCCTTAATAAGAATTCCTCAAGATCTCTCAAGACTTCTGATTACAATTCAAGACTCAAAGGAATTTACAAATGTATAGCTTAGTGTAGTATGATTGCAACTTGCTTGTGTGAGGGCTTGAATTGCTTCTCTTCTTCCTTCAGCCCCTATTTATAGGATTGAGTAGCCATATGCTGATTTGTCCAATAAGAAAGTTATCTCCATATCATATTTTGATTTTGATCTTATGATTTTCTCCAGTAAGAAAGTATTTGTTCATAATCTCTTCTCTTGCCTTTTGAACATGTAAATCTCTTTGAAGCTTGGCAACAAAATATATTATATTTGCAATAAAATCATGCAATATAATCTTTATGAGATCAAATTTAAAATACAAATTTGATATTGCAAGAATATTAATAATATTGCTAGAATATTCAAATAAGGGCAATATCATTTTGTCATGGCTAGAATCAAGGATATTTAATCAAATAAAATCCTTCTAATTAATATTTTCCACATTTTCCTAGCACAATGATATCTTGCCTTTAATCATATTTGCATACAATCTTTCCAATCAAATAAATTAGATATGCACACAATCTTCGATAATATTCAATAAAATAATTATGATATGCATATAATCTTTCATATTTTCTTCATAATTTTTATTATGATTCTACTACTATATATTGCTTCTCTTTTCATGTGTTATATCTTTTGAATGCAACAACTTAATTTCTAATTTTGTGTTTCATCAAAATCTGTGTAATTACTAAGTAAGTCAACAATCTCCCCCTTTTTGATGAAAGACAAAATTTAGCTTATGTCAATCTTATATTAAGCATAAGAATATCAAGTATAGATATAACAAGAATATTGTGCAACGTAGTAATCAAAAGATAAACAACCATAAATATTATTAAGCATACTTATACTTGAAAATAGCATATCATAGTCATACTTTCTCCCCCTCTTTCATCAAAAAGAAGCAAACAAGGAATGAGGAAATGTTTGAGCAGATCAACAGGGGATAAAAATTATTTTGTTTATACTTGAAAATAAGGCAGGAACTGTGACGAATGGAGAAGCGAATTTTTTGAGGCGGAATGTGGTGGGAGTTTGGGTGGTCTTGTGGGCACCTTTGCGGGTACGAGGTCCAGGTGCCATTGGGAAGATACTGGGTGGTCTATCTCGTGGGAAGAAGGTGAGGGCTGTGAGAGAGGCTGAGCTGAAAGCAGAGGAGTCTGAAATTTATATGCCTCGTGGCCGTAGATGGAGATTTGGCAATAATCTGGTGAGGCAAGGTTTGGGAAAAAATAGGCCAGTTGTCTTGGAGAAGTTGTGGAATTTGGAAGGGGAATCAACAGATGGGGCGAATTGGGGAAACTGCAATCCTAGTGCCCAAAGTTTTCCAGATTCAGTTCCTCCAAATTTGAAGGGAATAAGTACGATGTGCAGCAAATACGTGTGACTGACCAAGTGAGTAGCTGGGGCAATCGAATTTTGGAAAGTGTGGGGCGTGATTTGGAAGGTAAAGATTCGACCATGGCTCCTGAGTTTGGAAAGTGTAGAGGCGTTGGTTGCGAAAGGGACCCATACTAAGAGCAGCAAGAGTGTTTTGGAACTTACCAAAGAAGCGTCCCAAACACTGGAAGGGGGTGGGCCGATCGGTGGTCGCGACGTTAAGCGGGGTTAGCTGCCCTTTTGGGATGGTCGGAAGAAGCAGCGGCTTCTAGTTCAGAGATTGGCGTTGAGAAGAAGGCGTGAAGAAGAAAGTGGGGTAACTTACATTAAGGTGTTGGTCGACCCTGATGTTTATGGAGAAGTGTTAAATTGACGGTGAAGTGATCAAGGAAGAGGTGAGGCATTGTTTGACTTTGTTTGACTTTGTACGACTTGACTTCGACGGTGGAAGGGTTGGGCT
Organism: Selenicereus undatus; assembly: GCA_017589665.1. Classification (NCBI taxonomy): domain Eukaryota; kingdom Viridiplantae; phylum Streptophyta; class Magnoliopsida; order Caryophyllales; family Cactaceae; genus Selenicereus; species Selenicereus undatus. Next base: position 96,948,363 of record JACYFF010031958.1, read on the forward strand.
TTTCCCTTTTCTTTTGTGTGTGTGTGTGTGTGTGTGTGTGTGTGTGTGTGTGTGTTTGCGAAAATTTGCAAGAAAGGTTTTGAAATAGGTAAGATAAACCCTGTTGACTTGTGATAGAAGGAAAACTATGAAGGAATTTTCTGCTATCAAGTTTGCTCAATTTATTGTGTACTAAATTCACCTCAAGGCATTGAAATGGGATTTTCATGTCGAGTCAATAGAATCAAGTGTCCTAGGGACGTACCTCATTGGTGATGCAGTATGACCGATTTGGGTTGTACAGGAATTGATACATTCAAAAGATGCAAAAAAAAAGCACTGAGTCCTGAATTTTCACTTAGCGAACAAGGTTAGTAATAAGAGAGGGTTCCCCCTCAATTTATGCATCAAGATTTAGCATTCCGAGTTCATGTCGAATAAAATTGAATCGATCTTCGCTTAATGATTTTGTAAAAATATCAGCTAGTTGAGAGTTTGTAGGTACAAAAGTTAGGGTGACATGTCCCTTTTCAACATGATCTCGAATAAAATGATGGCGTACCTCTATATGCTTGGTTCGAGAATGTTGCACTGGATTTTGTGTGATATTGATAGCACTTTTATTATCGCATTTAATTGGAACTTCTTTGAGATTTATACCAAAATCTCGTAATTGCTGCATTATCCAAAGGATTTGTGCACAGCAAACGCCAGCAGCGATGCACTCTACTTCTACCGTTGAAAGGGCGACAGAATTTTGTTTCTTGGAATGCCAGGAAACTAGACTTGTCCCAAGAAACTGACAAGTGCCTGATGTACTTTTTCTATCGACTTTATAGCCTGCATATTCTGCATCAGTATATCCTACTAAAGAAAAATCTCCCCCTCAAGGGTACCATAGTCCTAGATTTTTAGTCCCTGCTAGGTATCTAAAAATCCTTTTTACACAAGTGAAATGAGATTCTTTAGGTGAGACCTGAAATCGAGCACATAAGCAGACACTAAACATAATGTCTGGACGACTAGCAGTAAGATACAACAGTGATCCAATCATGCCTCGATAGACTTTCTCACTAATTGGTTTGCCATCTTGGTCAAGGTCTAATTTTTCATTTGTAGCCATAGGAGTTTTGGCATGTTTGGCTTGATCCGTTTTGTATTTCTTTAGGAGTTCATTAATGTATTTGCTTTAATTAATGAATATACTATCTTGGCATTGTTTAATTTGAAGACCCAAGAAAAAGGTTAATTCACCCATCATACTCATTTCGAATTCGTTGCTCATAAGATTGAAAAATTCTTCACATAGAGAGGTGTTTGTAGCTCCAAAAAGTATGTCATCTACATAAATTTAGATGACTATAAAATGATCTCCTTTTGTCTTGGTGAATAATGTTTTATCTATAAGTCCTCTCTTAAAACCATGGTCTAAGAGAAATTTACTTAATCGCTCATACCAAGCTCGAGGAGCTTGTTTTAGACCATACAAAGCCTTTTGTAGTTTATAGACATGATTTGGAAAGTTGGGATTTTCAAAACCAGGAGGTTGTTCTACAAAGACTTCTTCTTGCAAGTAGCCATTTAGGAAGGCATATTTTACATCCATTTGATAGAGTTTTATGTTCATGTATGAGGCAAAAGCTAATAGTATTCGTATGGCCTCTAGTCAGGCAACAGGGGCAAAGGTTTCATCAAAATCAATACATTCTTCTTAATTATATCCTTTAGCTACTGATCTTGCTTTATTTCTTATAACATTCCCGGCTTCGTCTAATTTATTTCTAAAGACCAATTTTGTTCCTATAACCGGATGGTTGCTTGGTCTAGTCATGAGTGTCCAGACTTGGTTTCGTTCAAATTGATTTAACTCTTCTTGTATGGAATTAATCCAATTTGAATCACTAAGTGCTTCTAGATGATTTCTTGGTTCTATGTGTGATACAAAGGAAAAGAAAGCACAGAAATTATGCAAGGATGACCGAGTTCTTACCCTAGTGGATATATCTGTTAAGAGGTTGTCCATTTGGTGATATGACTTGTATTTAAAATTCCTTTGAGTTACCTCATGGCGTGGTGCTTTAGGTGTAGAAATTTCTTCGTTTGTAGGTTCCTCTTCTTCTTGAGAGAGAGTGTCATCTCGTGGATCAGTATTGAGAGGTACCTCTTGTAATTGCTGATCATGAGGATTTACTTCCTTTGGTGTCTCTTCTTCATCATCACCGTGCTTGTTCAAGCTTAGCTTCTGTACTATGGAGTCACTTAACACACCGTCATTTGATTCATCAAAAATCACATGAATGCTTTCTTCGATGCTTTTAGTGCGTTTGTTATAAATTCTATATGCCTTACTATCCATAGAATATCCTACAACAATTCCTTCGTCACTTCTGGCATCAAATTTTCCTAGATTATTCTTGTCATTGTTGTGAACAAAATATTTATATCCAAATGGTCGAAAGTAAGAAATGTTAAGTTGTTTTCCTTTAAATAATTCATAAGGAGTTCTTTTCAAGATTAGTCTAATTAAACATCGATTTAGGACATAATTAACAGTATTTACAGCTTCGACCCAAAAACTTTGAGGGACATTGCTCTCACACAGCATAGTCCAAGCCATATCTTCTAAAGTACGATTTTTTCTTTCAACTACACCATTTTGTTGAGGTGTGCATGGAGCCGAAAAATTGTGAGCAATTCCATATTTATTACAAAATTCAGTAAACTCTTTTTGATCAAATTCTCTACCGTGGTCGCTTCTTATGAACACGATTGGTGAATTTTTGTAAATTTGTAATTGTTTACAGAGTTTAGAAAATTCTTTAAAAGCTTCATTCTTTTCCTTTAAAAAAGAGACTTATGCGAAGCGGGAATAGTCATCAACAATCACAAGAATGTACTTACTACGTCCTAAACTTTGTATAGATATAGGTCCACATAAGTCCATGTGAAGCAGTTCTAATGGTCTGGATGTGCTGATATTATTTTTAGGTTTAAAGCTACTACGTACTTGTTTTCCTTTAACACATGCATCACATAAATGGTCATATTCGAATTTGCATGCAAGAAGTCTTCGCACTAATTCAAGTTTGGCTAATTTCTTAATAGTATGCATGCTTGCATGTCCTAATCTATGATGTCATAGCCAATTATCCTCTATGCAGATCACTTTAAAGCAAGATAGATTGTATGAGGGGATATTATCAATGTCTATGGCATAGATGTTTTCAATTCTAGGTCCATGGAGGGTAATTTTTCCAAATTTTTTTTATTTTTAACAATGCAGTTTGTTGAGTCAAATGTTACAAGGTTTCCCTTGTCACATAATTGAGATATGCTTAAAAGATTAAACTTCAAGTCATCGACAAGATAGACATTATCAATAGAGTTGGAAGGATCTTTACCAATTTTTCCAACACTGATTATTTTGCTTATACCTTTGTCTCCGAATGTAACGCGTCCACATTCTTTCTTTTTGACTTAAGTAAATAATGGGGCATTGCCACTCATGTGCCTTGAACATCCGCTATCAAGGTACCATAGATCTTTCTTGGATTTCAAGCACACCTACAAAACAGGAAATCAAACCTTTCTACCTCCTTTGGCTTTAAATCGAACTTCAAAATCATTAGCTACCAAGTTAGGGGGTCTTGTTCCCTTGGGAACCCATATTTGAACAATTCTAGTTGGTGGTTTCTCAAATGAGCGAGAATATGTAGTATGTCTAATCTTGGAGTAATAACTACATGTTTTTGCATCCTTTTCATGTGGAGTGGATTTGACAAAGAAGTTTTTATAGATTTTCTTTTTGTTTGCATAGTTATATCCAATTCCTTCTTCATTAAATGATGCTCGTTGGGTACAAAGCAACTTATCCAAGTTTTCTTGATCTTGTGTAAATTTTAGGATTATTTTGTGATCTTCATCACATTTGGCTTGTAACTTCTTATTTTTAGTTTCTAGGTTCCTAACTTCAGCTTGAAGGTCATTGTTTGATTTTTCAAGAGCCATATTCTTTGGATTCAAATCTTGAGCATTCTTTTTGACACCTTTATATTTAGATAGATATTTCCGTTCAAGTTTGACAAAACTAACTAAAGCGTTGATTAATTCTTCTTTAGAACAATCATAGAGAGCTGATATGTCTACCTCGTCGGTACTTTCGTACTCAAATCTTTCATCATTTTGTACTTCCTTTGCCATGAGACATATGTTGGCGGTGTGTTCTTCATCGCTTTCACTTTCATTGGTGTCGCTATCGCTCCAAGCTGCGATCATTGCTCTCTTACTATCTTTCTTCTTGAATCTTCGTGATTCTCCTTTCTTTTGGATTAGTTGACAATCCTTCAACAAGTGTCCTGGCATGCCATATCCATAACAAGAGCTAACGTTAGTATTGTCTCTATGAGAGAACTTACTTTTGGAGAATTTTTCATTTCTTTTTAATGAGGGTCCCTTTGAGTTGAATCCTCGTTGATTAAATTTTTTCTTTAACCATATTTTGTTGAGGCCTCGAACGATCAGTGAGAAGGCCTCATCATCATTGTCGTTGGGTTCTTTCTCCTCTGATGTGCAACCTTCTTGAATACCTTTTAAGGCTATTCCTTTCTTTGAGCTTTCTCCATCGTCTTTTTTGAGATGAATCTCATGTGTCAAGAGTTTCCCTAAAAGATCGTCTAGTTCCAACTTTTTGAGATCTTGAGCCTCCTCAATTGCGGTGACCTTTGGTCCCCACTTGTTCTTTGGAAGACATCGGAGGCTCTTTCTCACCATTTCCTCCTTTGTATAGGTTTTCCCAAGTGACTTTAGATTATTTGTAATGTCCGTGAATCGTGTAAACATGTCTTTTATCGATTCATCTGTCTGCATTTTGAATAGTTCATATTGATGCATGAACATATTCATTTTGGTTTCATGAACTTGGCTTGTCCCTTCATATGTAACAATCAGCTTGTTCCAGATTTGCTTAGTTATATCACAAGCAGAAATTCGGTTATATTCATTAGCATCTAAACTACAATAAAGAATATGCTTAGCTCTAGAATTCTTTGTAAGTTTTTCCCAGTCAACACTCGTATGCTGATCTTTAGGTTTATCAATCATTTCACCCTTGTCGTTTTTGACCTTAGGAATAGTGTAAGGGCCATTGTTCACAATTTCCCACGATCCCATGTCAGTTGATTCAATAAAAATTTGCATCGCATTTTTCCAATAAGAAAAAGTTGTTCCTTTAAATAGGGGAGGTCTAACAGTAGAGCGTCCTTCAATATTAACATCTCCTGATAAGGCCATGATCGTCACCCACTTGACTGCTAAGTCAAAAAAAGTGTGGGACTGGCTCTGATACCAATTGAAGACTTCGATCGTCCTAGAGGGGGGTGAATAGGGTGATTGTAAAAATAAAATTAAAGCTGAAATCAAAATTCAGAATTTGAATGGAGACAATGCACAAGGATATTTTAACGAGGTTGAGCCTCAATCAGGCTTAATCCCCGCCTAGAGTTATCCAACTCTAGGATTCAACGCTCTACTTTTCTTATTAAGATGAACCTTCACACTTTCTTTCAGAGCACCACACTCAAAAGATCTCAACTACTTAAATCAACCACTGATTTAAGTTTTGGGAGGAGTTGTGACCTCACACCAACTCTGTCGTTCACTCCTTAATAAGAATTCCTCAAGATCTCTCAAGACTTCTGATTACAATTCAAGACTCAAAGGAATTTACAAATGTATAGCTCAGTGTAGTATGATTGCAACTTGCTTGTGTGATGGCTTGAATTGCTTCTCTTCTTCCTTCAGCCCCTATTTATAGGATTGAGTAGCTATATGCTGATTTGTCGAATAAGAAAGTTATCTCCATATCATACTTTGATTTTGATCTTGTGATCTTCTCCAATAAGAAAGTATTTGTTCATAATCTCTTCTCTTGCCTTTTGAACATGTAAATCTCTTTGAAGCTTGGCAAAAAAATATATTATATTTGCAATGAAATCATGCAATATAATCTTTATGAGATCAAATTTAAAATACAAATTTGATATTGCAAGAATATTAATAATATTGTTAGAATATTCAAATAAGGGCAATATCATTTTGTCATGGCTAGAATCAAGGATATTTAATCAAATAAAATCCTTTTAATTAATATTTTCCACATTTGCCTAGCACAATGATATCTTGCCTTTAATCATATTTGCATACAATCTTTCCAATCAAATAAATTAGATATGCACACAATCTTCGATAATATTCAATAAAATAATTATGATATGCATATTATCTTTCATATTTTCTTTATAATTTTTATTATGATTCCACTACTATATATTGCTTCTCTTTTCATGTGTTATATCTTTTGAATGCAACAACTTAATTTCTAATTTTGTGTTTCATCAAAATCTGTGTAATTACTAAGTCAACAATCCTAACTAGTTTGCTGCATTCTGAGCCCAAGTGCCATCTTTACGCATGACAACTAGCCCTGACTTACTGTAATTTACTGACAGCCCTAAAAATGATTGAATGTTGAGCAGTATTCTCTTTATATTACTTTCAAGTATTGGTCATTTGCTTCGCAAAAAATCAGGGCATCATCTGCAAATTGTAAGTGCGATATCTGTACTCCCTTCACCCCAATCATTATACCTCTAAACAAACACTTAAAGCTCTTTGAAGCATTTTGCTTAGCACTTCAGTCATGATCATAAAACGGAAGGGTGACAGAGGATCGCCTTGTTTGAGTCCTCTACCCATCTTGAAAAGCTTAGATGGCCCACCATTAATGAGGATAGAAATAGAGGCACTCGTCAAACAAATTTGCATCCAATTTCTCCATTAATCTCCAAAACCCATTTCTTTTAACACTATGTCAAGAGATGCACTCGTCAAACAGCAATAGTAATACTATATTGGCAATTATTTAGAAGTCGAAAGGCATGGTAGACTTTGCCATTGAAGGTGACGACAAAGGGCTGGTATAAAATTTAATGAGGAGGTCCCGCGTAAGAGGCCCATTTTTGCTGTTACTAGAACACATTTGAGACCAACTGGAGGAGAATCATTTTAAATAAATTGTTGGTGGCAACGATCACTAAGCAGAAAAAAGGGGAAAGTTGAGATGAATTAGCTGCCATTTTTAGTAAGTGGCACTGACTATTTTTAGTAAATGCGTCATCTATATAAATCCAGCTTATTGACAGAAATAAATACACAACACAGTATTGATTCAGTCATTTCTGCAAATTCCTAAACTCCCATTTCTCCTAATTCCATCGTGTCTCGGGTTTGGGCGGTGGTCACACTACCGGGACTCTTGTAGCCGCCGTGTTCAGATCGTGGAGCAAAAAGGGCATCATAAAGATCTGTTCGTTTCCGTCAGTTTAGGTACGTCCTAAACCTAATTGTTTAACAGTGGTATCAGAGCACAGAATTGATGTTTTTGCTCTCGGTTAATAGGAAATGCGTGCCTAATTTATATGTTAAATTCATGCATTTTTTTTCTTCCTCCTGCCGTGAGATAAACAGTTTAGTTTAGGCCCCCCCCGACCCTTGATTGTTTTAAAATAAAATAAATAACAAAAAAAACGAAAAAGGGGGAAAAGGGTGGTGATAGTCATACCATCAGAACGCCGCCAAGACCGCCCCAGAGGGGTGGCGCGTGGGTTGCACGCGCCGCCGAGAGAGATACGTTTTCTCTCTTTCCTCTTCACTTTTCCCTACCACGACCCCCGATCCGTCGCCCGAAGTTCACAAAACGCACAAACCACCACCCATGACGGCGCGTGGGCAACACGCGCCACCGCCTGAGTGGCGCGTTGCGCGCGTGTTACCTACCCACGTGACCGTCGTCAGCCGATCTATGTGGTTTTACAATGGTTTTTTCAATGGTTTTAATTTTAAAATTTGGTTTTAAAAATTAAAATCATGCTTAGCCTCGGAAAATTATAATAATGTGTTTATTTTAATTTTATTTTCCTAGGCTATTTGTTTGTCTAACTGTATCATTCTAAACATGCCTGGTTAAATGTTTTAACCCGTGAATGAGTTTCATATTTTTTTTCCTATGTGAGTTTATGGCATGAAAAATGATACGTATTTATATATATGCCGCTATGTGTTCGATTTATATATAAGAGATTAGTTCTTCAAACGTAAATAAATGTGTTTTATATTATGTTCTAAAACGTCTATGTGATGATAGATTATGGAATGTTAATGTGTTTAAACATTGTATTCATAAGAATGTGTTTTTTGTGAAATATTAGTAATCAAAGTATCTCATTTTTGGATTCATGGAATATGTGATGATTATGAGCTTAGCGAAATTTTCGAACATATAACATGAATTTTTAATTTTTGAGTTTTCTTTGGTTACGTACAAGATGTGCCTAATGTCCATTTTTTTAATTGTAGATATGGCTTCTAAAACTTCAATGATTGGTGAGTTGACCACCAATGAAAAGTTGGATGGGTCCAACTATGACATGTGGCGCCAGAAGATTCAGTATCTTCTGGAAGAATGTGAGGTATTAGAGCACCTCACAACCACAATGTCCGTACCCTTGACTAGAGACAACGACGACAAGGATATTACTCATACTGATGAGTATAAAACCAGCTTGGTTGCGTACCAAGATTGGTGCAAAAAGGACCGTAAGGCACGTTATACAATGCTTTACTGCATGCATAACGACCTTATAGGTGAGTTTGAAGTTTATCCCACTGCTAAGGAAATGTGGGATAATATCCGCTTCAGGTATGGTCAAACTTCGGAAACGAGACTTCGTGCGTTGCATCTTAAGTGGATGACATACACGATAGACTCGAACCGAAGTATAACCGAGCATGTGCGAACTTTGCAGGCCATGCTGCGGGACCTAAAAGCTGCTGGTGTGGACATTTTCGAACGCGAACAGTGGACAAATGTGCTCCGTGCACTTCCCGCTGGGGACGAAAAATGGAAACCGTTCATCACCATGATGACTCACAACGAGAGCATCAGAACTTTCGCCGATATCACCAAGCATCTTGAGCTGGAAGATGAGCGCTTGAAGGCCTGCGCTCCTCCCCCTATAGCGTTAGTAGCCAAGGTGGACAGGCCTAAGGGCAACCAGTTCAGACGAGGGAAGAAAAAGAGTCTTCATCCCTCCAAGAAGCTTGGCCCTAGGGGCAGTATTGCTAAGAAGCAATCAAAGGCCAAGGGCAAGGTGACGGATAAAATGGCACGAGTGACATGCTATAACTGCAGGAAGAATAGCCATTTTGCTCGGGAGTGTCCCGAGCCTGCTCAGGTACCTTCTTCATTTCCTACTGTTGAACTACTTGTATGTTCCCATGCATTCGTTGCTAAATCCTTTCCTAATTGGATTGTAGATTCGGGAGCAAGCAAGCATGTAGTTCGAGATCGAGTTGGGTTTGTGGACTTTCACCCTTGTCCGGTGGGGTTACAAACTGTGACTCTTGGAAATGGCACTGCAGAGGACGTTCTAGGAGTCGGAACGTATCGACTTAAGTTACGTGGAGGGAATTCGTTGCTTCTTCACGACACTCTCTACGCGCCTGGAGTCCGATGTTCCTTAGTGTCTTATGTCTCTTTAATGAAATTAGGTTTTCAGTTTGTTTCTTGTATTGACGATTTAGATATTTTTTATAGTGGCAATTTGTTTGGCCACGCATCTTTGGTAGATAATTTCCTTGTTCTGGACTTGGATAATGAGTATTATAGTAATAATACGTCTTCTGTTTTTGTGTCATCTGTTGATTCAGACCATGATTCTGTTGTTTGGCATGCTAGACTAGGCCATATTGGTCAAGTAAGAAAGACTAGACTAGCTAAAGAAGGTCTATTAGGATCACTTACTAAAGTTAGGCTACCCAAATGTGAACCTTGTTTAGCTAGCAAAGCAACCAAGAAACCTTTTGGTAAGGCTTCTAGGGCGCTTGGTGCCTTAGATCTCATTCACTCCGACATTTGCGGACCTATGAATGTAAATGCACGTAATGGTGCCATTTATTTCATCACTCTAATTGACGATTACTCTAGATACGGATATGTTTATCTGTTATATCATCGTCATGAAGCTTTAGATGTGTTCAAACGCTTCGTATTAGAGGCAGAGACTAAGTTGGATAGAAGAGTTAAGACTCTTCGGACCAACCGTGGTCGAGAGTACCTCTCTGATATGTTCAAGAGTTTTTGTGAGGAAAAGGGTATAGTTAGACATCTTACGATTCCTTACACTCCACAACAAAATGGTGTTGTCGAGCGTAGGAATCGTACATTACTTGACATGGTCAGGTCAATGATGGCTCAAGCTAATCTCCCAATTAGCTTCTGGGGTGATGCGTTGCTTTCAGCAACTTACATCTTAAACAGAGTACCCAGTAAGAGCGTTTCAACTACTCCATATGAGTTATGGAACAGTCGGAAACCTCTTTTGGACCATTTACGACCATGGGGGTCGGCAGGCTATGTGCATAACCCGACTCATAGATATGGCAAACTTGGTCCAAGAGCCACTAAGATGGTCTTTATTAGATACCCTGAACATTCAAAAGGTTATGTGATGTACGGAGAACATCCTAGTGGCGGCATGAAGGAAATTGATTCCCGAAATGTCGAATTTCTTGAGGATGAGTTCCCAACTATTGGTGAAGTCAAACAGGACTTACAGTTGTATGAGTCACAACTAAACCTACCTCTCGGTGAAGGGGAGGATATGTACACTAACCGTATCACCGAGGATAAGGAATTTATCCCTGATGCTGGAGATAGTGGGAGTGTACCCATTATTCCTGCCGAAGGGAACCTGCCTGCTCAGGACACCCGACTTGAGAACGAGGAAGACCCTCAATCTCCCGTTAACGGAAATAAGGGTAGTCCTCATACTCACCGGCCCATACCCCAAGGGGGTAGTGGGAGTGGCATCTCCCCTATTCGAGGTTCTGTGCCTCGAGGGACTTCTCCTATTCAAGGTTTAGTACCTCAAAGGAAAAGGGGGAGAGAAGATTCGGAACCTGAACAGACAATGCAACCTGGTCCTAGCATAACCCGAAGGAGTGAGCGCGGAAGAGTTCCTCGCCGATTTTTCCAAATCGAAGAGAACATTTTCTTCTGCATGCCTTTGGAAATAGAAAAGCCCACCTCTTATGTAGAGGCTGTTGACTCACCAAATAAGGAAGAATAGATGGATGCCATGAGGGATGAGTTGGACTCAATGGCCAGGAATGAAGTTTGGGATCTAGTCAACCTTCCTCCCGAACGTAAAGCCATTGGAAACAAGTGGGTTTTCAAAGTAAAACGTCGGGCGGATGGGTCAATTGATAAGTTCAAAGCCCGGTTGGTGGCGAAAGGCTACACCCAAGTTGAGGGAGTAGACTATGAGGAAACCTTTTCTCCTGTGGTGAGATTAGCCTCTATTCGCCTACTTCTAGCACTAGTTGCCCATCTGGACTTAGAACTATTCCAGATGGATGTGAAGACTGCTTTCCTAAATGGGTCCCTTGAGGAAGAGATATATATGGTACAACCTTTTGGTTTCGTATCAAAAGGGCGAGAAGACAAAGTTTGTCATCTCAGAAAATCCATATATGGCCTCAAACAGTCTTCAAGAGCATGGTACTTCAGATTCCATGAAGCCATTACTGCGTTTGGCTTAACCATGGTCTCAGAAGATCACTGTGTAAATGTCAAGAAGACAAAAGTAGGAATTATGTTTCTTACTTTGTATGTCGATGACATTCTACTAGCTGGGAGTGACTTGGAGATGATCAATGCCACTAAGCGGTGGATGTCCTCTGTCTTTGAGATGAAGTACATGAGTGAAGCTAGGTATGTCCTAGGGGTGGAAATAATCAGAGATCGTTCTAGGAAACTTCTCGGTTTATGTCAAAAGGCATATATTGAGAAAGTCTTAGAACGGTTTCGGATGCATTATTCCAAACCTGTTGATACCCCGATCGACAAGGGCTTAACCTTAAGTCTAGAACAGTGTCCAACAACAGATGAGGAAAAACAGAAAATGAGTAGTGTCCCTTATGCTAGTGCAGTCGGAAGCCTAATGTATGCCATGTTATGTACACAGCCTGACATTTGCTTCGCGGTTGGTTTGGTAAGTCGTTACCAAAGCAACCCTGGGAACGCTCATTGGAAAGCCGTCAAGAGAATAATGCGTTATCTTCGAGGAACTACTGACTTGGTACTTTGCTACCAAGGAGGAGACCTAAGATTGAAGGGGTACACTGATGCTGACTGGGGTGGAGACTTAGATGAGTCTAAGTCCACCTCTGGATATGTCTTCACCCTGGGTGGGGGAGCCATATCTTGGTGCAGCAAGAAGCAAGATTGCATAGCCTTATCGACTATGGAAGCAGAATATGTCGCTTGTTGCCTCGCCACTCAGGAGGCAGTTTGGCTGAGGAGTTTTCTCCAGGATCTTGATCTTACTCCACGAGTTAATGATCCTGTAGAAATTTGGTGCGACAATACGGCTGCTATCCAATATGCTAAGGATCCTAAATTCCATAGGAAGGCCAAGCATATTAAAAGGAGTTATCATTTTGTAAGAGACGCCATAAAGTCGAAAGAAGTTATTGTAAAATACTTATCTACTGTTAAGATGATAGCGGATCCATTAACTAAACCTACTCCAAGAGATGTGTTCAAAACTCATATGATGAGTCTTGGTCTCCGTAGAGTTTAGTTAATTAGAATATCCTGTTTTTGGTTTAGACAAGTATGTAATGAACATTTATTTTGTATAAAATGGTCATTATTTTACTCTGGTTGTTTGATTAGGCATATCTAAATGTCACTAGGCTTTTTGATTATCTTGTCACACGGATAATCAATCCTAACGCTTAAGTAGCGGGTAGGGTAAGACTTGATCATATTGGCACTAGGTGTGCAATATTGATTATCATCGTACCTTAGGTGGTACGAGTGATGTGGAGAATTAGTCGCCTTAGTAAGTCTAAGATGAGATTCTGAGTGAATCGGATATAACACAACCTTATATCAAAGCCTAAAGCTGAATTTTGAGTGTCCAGGTTATGTTAAGTACGTTAACCGAGGAACTCGAGTCAGTTCTGAGAAGGAACTGGACTTGTAATTCGCATGGTATAAATAGTGACAGTCTCACCTCAGTGGGAGTTATACCATGACTGTGAGTGCTTAATTCGACCTAGTGGAGTGACAACTGATTCCCTTCCTTGTCATTGTGTGATCCCTGAAACATCGGTGTTTCATATAACAAATCCCTTGGACTTAGGGCTATGACATGAATCCCCGATGAGATGTTGCTACTTTAATACGTACTCCAAGAGTTATGGATTTATGCAGCTCAGCGGAACGTATTAGGAAAGCAATCTTATTGAGATGTAATGTTATGAGTCGCTAGAGGAAAACCATTGCATATTCACCATATCAGCCTGGGCGGTTATATTTCGGAATATAACCATGATATATCAGCAGGCATAAAGGGACAGCGTGTGCCTCTGGTGATGTCTTGAATGGTTTAGGGAATTGTCTGCCTTGAAAGTGTTTTTGTTAGACTGATGGTGTCTTAACAAAAATCACTACTTATTTTTGGTCGCACGTCTCATTCCTGGGATGACACGTTTAGAAGAGAAAACGATGTTGTGGAAACATTGTTACGGCTTGAGTGGCCGAGTGGGAGATGTTGGTGGCAACGGTCACTAAGCAGAAAAAAGGGAAAAGTTGAGATGAATTAGCTGCCATTTTTAGTAAGTGGCACTGACTATTTTTAGTAAATGTGTCATCTATATAAATCCAGCTTATTGACAGAAATAAATACACAACACAGTATTGATTCAGTCATTTCTGCAAATTCCTAAACTCCCATTTCTCCTAATTCCATCGTGTCTCGGGTTTGGGTCGTGGTCACACTACCGGGACTCTTGTAGCCGTCGTGTTCAGATCGTGGAGCAAAAAGGGCATCATAAAGATCCGTTCGTTTCCGCCAGTTTAGGTATGTCCTAAACCCTTAATTGTTTAACATAAATAAAGCAAAACAATGAGAAAATTAGTGGGAAAAATGAAAGGTAAACAAAAACAATTTTAAGTGAAAATTGCAATTTTGTGAGTGGCAATAATATATTATTACCAAAACAAAAAAGATTAAAGTGAGAATTTGCCTTCATGGGTTCAAAGCCATGAAGACCTTCAAAAAGTATTTCAAATTGCAAAATGACAAACTTCTAATTATGTTGTTTTATTCCCTTTACTTCACCATTGTTCCTCACACATTTCCTGGATCTAGTGACGAATACGATTATTCATAAATATGTTATTTGGATTTTTTTGGTAGGCATTTTTGTCTTAATTTGACATAATTCGCAGTCAATGATTAGAGATGAGCAAGGAATAAAAAGGTTCGAGGAGTCAACAAGGTCATCCAACAATGCAAGAATAAAGTTGTAAGCATTGCATGGGCAACCGCGTACATATGCATAGCTATACAAAATTTCTAAAAGGCAGCGAAAAAGTTGAACGTTTGCATGGCCGTGCATGTCAGTCAGCAACAAGGCCCGAAGAATGCATGGAATGCTGTGCATATCTACATAGTCGTGCATCTCCACGCATAGAGTTTCTACAGGGCAGCACGTGCAACTTTAGATGTCCATGCATCCCTGTATCTCAGCCAACGAAAGTTTTATTTGAGTGTAATGTTTTTAGAAAGAAAAAACTTGAATTTTTTACTTCGTAAAAGAGAGAGAACTCTCAAGAGTACTTTCTTAGGATCAATGTTAGGCCCTAATTTGTCATATTTTACGTGCCTCTTTCACCTAATTTAGCTCATATAATACTATAATCTTTAGAATTTTTACTTATTTTATTTATTTTTGTAGGTAATAAGTTTAGCCGAGCAAGAGCCACAAAAAGGAGGAAAAAAGGAACAAAAGAAGACAAAACAATGCGCGACGGGGGGCCGGTCGACTGCACGACAACCGTCGGCCCAGCCAGCAGCAACAGCCACCAACCAGGGGCTGGCGACCGCCTGCCGGTCGTGGCCGTCGATGGTTGGCCATCATCCACAAGACGGTCGTCGCCCCCTGACCTGCTCTCCTTTTCTCGGCTTTTCGCGATCCTATTAGGGGGCCTTGTTCGGGACTTTAATTAGAGGGTTCTTTTGGGTGGTTTTTTAGGCTAGTTTATCTTAGAATTTAGCTTCAAAAACCTCATTAGGAGGAAATAAAGTCGGTAGATTAAAATTAATTGGGTTGTATTTTGGATTCAAGCTTTGGATTTGAAGTTCACGCAATCAGGCATAAGTTTTCTCTCTCCTCTCTCTCTTCTTATTTAATGTTTGTTCTTGTTTCCTTTTCTTGAATCTTGATGGTTTAGATTATATTTATCTTAAATGTTTAGTTTTTATTATGATTTTGTGTTCATTAGTTGTTTTAATCCTTGTTAGATTAGTAGTTCTCTTAGTTCATGTTTGTTTCTTTGCTTTGCTAGTTTTGGTTTAAATTAGGGCTTTTGTGTTTTTGTGATGATTAGTGATTAGTTTGGTTGGCTTGGATTGCGATTAGCCTCTTGATGGCTAATTAGACTTGTATTAGGCCTAACCACATCTAATTTATGCCTAGAACTTAGAGTTTTCTCTCATACTCGCCAAGTGTTCAATGCAATGCTTGAGAGAGCTTTCATGTATATTTTTGGGCGATTGGCCTATGCCAAGAGGTGAGGTTGATTTGCTAGTGTGGGGGAGCGAGTAGCCGGGTTCGGAGCATGAAAATAGTTCTGATCCTATCTAAGTCTGAGGGTTGCTAATTTTGTGGCCTAATTGGGCTAACCCCATCAAAATAGGTAGTTAGACTAATTAGGCTAGCTCATGACCCTTGAGAGAGGGCTTGGATGATCTTTGATGCCGCAATCGACCATCTCTAGTTATGGGTACGAGTCGAGTAGGTTAGAACTCATCTCGACTATTTAGTTCGTCAATTGGTTGAATCATAATCTCAAGCCACCTCTTTTGCTTTTATTAGTTTAGTTTAGCCTTGTTTTCATTTCCTTCCTTCTTGGCCTAGATTGAGTCGCTCTAGCTAATCCCGGTAATTAAAACCCAACTCCCAGTGGACAACACCCCGAGTACTCGACGGTACAACCTTACAATTGGGGTTATAAATTTAAAACTAGAATTCTTCCGTGTTTACAATTGCTATCATATTTAGTGGAAAAACTGTCGGACTTCGGATTCATTTATGCTTAGTTAATCTTGAATTAGCCCAAATCTTGTTTATTTCATACTTGCGTCTATTGAATTCTACTTAATCACCACATGCTTGATGAATTGAAAAAGTGTTCATATACTTTTATTAAGATTTAGGAAAACGTTGAAAGACGAAATCTTTATCTTGTGTGACTTTGTAGACAATTAGGGTTTTAATATGAAAGTATTTTGGACCCCCATTGGGATTCAACATTGTTTAGCACGTAATCTTTAACTCTTAGTCCCATGAAAATAGGTGACTATAGTCATAAGATGTGCCCGTGACCCTTGAAAGGCGGAGAAAATGGGCTTAGTTGTTAATCTTTCCATTCACGATGGTTGCTTAAATAAACTTTATAGGGTTTAGCAGGTGATTGTTTTAGTATAATCATCCCGCTAATTCCAACCTGAGTATTTCAGTAATCTTATTTCTAGATCATATCCTTGATTACTTATCATATTCTTAGTAGTCAATTCAACCTTAGAATTTATTTCGCTTAGATTGAGTACTTTGCTTAGTTGTGGTTCTTGAAAACAAATTGCTTGCGGATTCATCTCATACTCACTGTTTGCTAGCTATGGCTACATCGTGTGCCTGCGGTTAAGACCATAACACAGAATTTATATATGCTTACATACCAACAATGAGGAGTTGAATAGGAATAAACATCATATTTTCTTTTGTTAGATTTGGATCCTACCACAAAGAATTGCAAGCAATCAAGAGACTATAAAATTGTCAGGAGCTTGCACAGAACGGTCGTCCGCCCCCTTTTGGACAGAACGGTCCACCAGCAGAAACTGGTAGCCGGCGGTGTTGGTCGTCCACGGTGCGTACCGCAGCCCAGTCCCACCTCGATCCCTCTCCGAGAGCACTCTGTTTTCAGGGTACACCGAGCCCTGAGTACCAGAGCTAGCAACTGAGCCCTGAGCTTTCCACACCTGGCAATTGTGGCGTAGCAAAGTTTGTGAGCCTCAAGCAGAGTTTCTCCTGTTCATTCCCGTGTTGAAAGTGGGTTGCAGTGGCAGAATGGGAACTCGCCCTTCTTCTCTGTAATCTCAGGTTCGCTCACTCCCCCACCCCAGTTTAATTGCCTCGCATAGTTGGTCTCTGCTGGATTTCTGTGTATCTTGGTGCTGTCCAATTTTGCTTCGTCCGAGCTGACCGAGCATCAGGTGTTGGTCTCTTGCCCAATTTCAGGTCGTTCGGGTCCTTTTCTTTTTTGAATTGAGTACCGCGTTTAGAGTATTGAGGGCTAGATTGTTGATTTGAGTACTGCGTTTAGAGCTTCCAGGTCTCGGTCTCCTTATTTTCGAATAGAGTTCTGAGTTTTTGTATCGAGGGGCAAGGTTTTTGAGTGTTTAGAGTTCAGAGTTTTGTCAGTTTGTTTTGCCTAATTGAGGGCCAGTGGTTGTTTTGAGGTCTTGGCCAGTGGTTGTTTTGAGGTTTTTTTGCGTGTCTTTGTTTGCAGGTTTTGAATTGAGGGCTTCGCATGTGTTTTTTTAGGGTCAGGGTTTAGAGTTCTGAGGATTAAGTGCTGAGGTGCAGTTGGAGGGTTTTGATTTGGGTGGCGTGTTAGGGTGTTGAGTTTGGATCTTGTTAGTTCTAGTCCTAAGTAGCTAGTTCTTCAGCCCTTCCTTGACTAGTTTTGGGGAGTATTTCTGGAAGACTGCTCCCGCATCCTTTTACTCTATTTGCCCTTGGGGCTGTACATTAGTATTTGAAAATTGCTATTGCCTGGTAAGATTCTTGGCTTTTTGTTATAGTTGTAGTTTGTCTTTAGCTGGTTGTAGTCTGTTTTAGTTTTGTTTAAGTTGCTATAGTCTTGTAGTTGTAGTCTGTTTGTAGTTTTTAGTTTTTAGTTTTTAGTCCTTAGTGTAGCTAGTTGTCTGTTGCTTGGTTTGTGGCTTTTCGGGTGTCTCTTAGTTTTGTAGGCGTCTGTGCCTGTGGCGAGCCATGTAGCGATTTCAGCCTGTCCTCCGGGGAGCTTTGGGGTTAGGAGGGGGTCAGTGCTGCGGAAGGTACGCCTAGCGTCCTGGAATATTGGGTCCCTCACGGGTAAGTCGATAGAATTAGTTAAGTCTCTGCGTAAGCGTAACATTAGTATAGCGTGTGTCCAGGAGACGAAGTGGGTTGGGATGAAGGCTAGAGAGATTGATGGGTATAAGCTTTGGTACTCGGGGTCATCCAAGGCGAAAAATGGAGTTGGCATCCTAGATGTGAAGGATTTGGCGGACCAGGTGGTCAAAGTGAGTCGTAAGAGCGACCGGATTATGGCCATTAAGGTTTTGGTGGGTTCAGTTTTTGTGAACGTGGTGAGCGTGTATGCGCCACAAGTAGGCCTGTCAGAGGAAACTAAGAAGCTCTTCTGGGCGGACCTAGATGGGGTCACCCAGAAGGTACCTCAGAGCGAGAAACTTTTCATAGGAGGAGACTTTAACGGCCATATCGGCATGGAGGCAGCGGGATATGATGGGACCCACGAGGGCTTTGGTTTCGGAGAGAGAAATGCGGGCGGGGTCTCGATGCTGGACTTCGCAGTGGCCTTTGATTTGTTGGTGGCCAACTCCTTCTTCAAAAAGAAGGAGGATCACCTAGTGACCTTCAAGAGCAGTTCTTGCAAAACCCAGATTGACTACTTCCTAACAAGGAAGGAAAATCGGGGATCGTGTAAGGACTGCAAAGTGATTCCCAGCGAGTTATTGGGAACTCAACACAGGTTGCTGGTTTTAGATACAGAGTTCAAGTATCCTAAGAGGTCGAAGAGGAGAGCCGGAGAACCCAGAATTAAGTGGTGGACCCTCACAAAGGAGAAGGGAGGGTTAATAGCAGAAAGAATAGCTGAGGAGAGAGCTTGGAGGAGGGCAGAAGACGCCGACTCGATGTGGGATGCTGTGGTGGATTGCATCCGAAGGTCGGCTAAGGAAATCCTAGGTCTTTCCAAGGGAGGCAGCAACAGGATGGATGGCGCTTGGTGGTGGAATGAAGAGGTAAAGGAGAAAGTCAAGGCAAAAAAAGAGGCTTACGCGGAGTTCATGAGCAGAAGTTCGGAGGGTGAGAGGGAGCTTAAGAAGATTGGATACAAGGCGGCCAAGAAGGTAGCCAGAAGGGCGGTGGCAGTAGCAAAGACCCAAGCGTTTGATAAACTGTACCATAGATTGGGGACGAAGGAAAGGGAGAAGGAGGTTTTTAAACTAGCTAGGGCGAGGGAAATGAAGACTAGGGATTTGGGAGTGGTAAGGTGTATCAAGGACGAAGAGGGTAAGGTGTTGACTGAGGATGTTGAAATTAAGGAAAGATGGCGAAGGTTCTTTGCTAAACTCCTCAATGGGGAAGGGGGGGAGACGACTGTAGTAGGGGCGGAGAGTGTAGCAGTCAGCATGCAGACGACTTGATAACAACGGAGGAGATTAGGGAGGCCTTGAAGAAGATGACAAATGGGAAGGCATTGGGCCCGGACCAGATACCAGTGGAAGTTTGGAAGTTTATGGGGGAAGTGGGTCTAGACTGGCTCACGGAGTTTTTCAATATTATTTTCAGGACCGCTAAGATGCCCAGAAAGTGGAGGGCCAACACAGTCATCCCACTGTACAACAACAAAGGGGATATCCAAGACTGTAATAACTTTAGGGGCATCAAGCTGCTCAGCCACACTATGAAACTGTGGGAGAGGGTGATCGAGAGAAGGCTGTGAGAGGAAGTACAGATTTCAGAGAACCAATTTGGTTTCATGCCAGGCAGGACGACCATTGAGGCGATCTACCTCCTCAGAGGGCTCATGGGCTTGTTTAGGGACAGAAAGGTGGATCTCCATATGGTGTTTATTGACCTGGAGAAAGCGTATGATAGAGTTCCAAGGGAGGTATTGTGGAGGTGTTTGGAAGAGAAAAGGGTGTCACCCGCATACATTCATGTAATCAAGGATATGTACGAGGGAGGGCGGACGAGTGTTAGGACTCCGGGAGGGGTCTCCGATGACTTTGCTGTTAGTTTGGGCCTGCATCGGGGCTCCGCCTTAAACCCGTTTCTTTTCACATTAGTTCTGGACGAACTCACTAGAGGAATCCAGGACGAGGTGCCTTGGTGCATGTTATTTGCAGATGACATCGTTCTTATCGATGTGACCAGGCAGGGGGTGAATCACAGGTTGGAGAGTTGGAGGCATACGCTGGAGGCTACCGGTTTTCGGTTGAGTAGATTGAAAACGGAATACCTCCACTTCTGTTTCAGTGAAAGAATAGAAGAGGGGGGAGAAATCGTACTGGATGGGAAGGCAATACCGAAGGTCACTAAATTTAAATATTTGGGCTCAATCATCCAGCAAAATGGGGACATTGACGAGGATATTAGCCAGCGGATTAGAGTGGGCTGGCAAAAGTGAAAATCCGCGCCAGGGGTGCTGTGTGACAAGAGAGTGCCCATGGGTTTGAAATGCAAAGTCTATCGGATGGTAGTTAGACCGGCTGTTCTCTATGGATTGGAGTGTTGGCCTCTAAAAAAGGCGCAGGTCCAAAGGTTGATGGTAGCTGAGATGAGAATGGTCAGGTGGATGTGTGGTTTTACGAGATTGGACAAGATTAGGAATGGAGTAATCAGAGGCTTAGCTGAAGTGGCCCCCATATAGGAAAAGATGAGGGAATCGAGGCTCAGATGGTTCGGCCACGTGAAGAGGAGAAGTGTGGCCGCCCCAGTGCGAAGGTGTGAGAGGATCAACCCCCCGGTGGTAAGAGAGGAAGGGGTAGGCCGAAGAAGAGCTTAGAAGAAGTGGTTAGAGAGGACCTGAGAGTTGTCGGTTTGACGGAGGACATGGCTCAGGATAGGAGGCTGTGGCGAGACAGGATTAAGGTCTCCAATTGTAGGGGACCAGCTCCGTAGGGAGCAGTAGCTTAGGCAGTGTGGGGTGGGTTGGGTTTTTTTGGCATTGCTTACCTGCAAGTCGTACATTTCTGAGATGTGACGGCAACAAGCACCCCTAGTCTGTTGAGGTATGTCTCTGCTCCCTTTTTATTTGATATCCGAAACCTTTTCTCTTCCTCTTTCTCTCACTGGGTAAATGGTTTTGCAACCGTTTTTGCTATAACCCTTTTTCACAAACCTGTTTTTGTGGGTCTTATGAAATCAACCTCTCTATGGGTGGGAATACCGGTAGAGGTAAGGTTGCCTACAGCTGGATCTCCCCAGACCCCGCGAAAGCGGGACCCACACTGGGAGTTTGTTGTTGTTGTTGTTGTTGTTGTTGTTGTTGTTGTTGTTGTTGTT
>JACYFF010031958.1:96969843-97007836 GCA_017589665.1 Selenicereus undatus
TTGTTGTTGTTGTTGTTGTTGTTGTTGTTGTTGTTGTTGTTGTTGTTGCAAGAGACTACAAAATGCTTTCATTGACAACAAGAAGGTCGAGGTACATTGCACCAAATTGGCAAAGGAAAGAAGAATTAAAGAAGCAAAACTAATTTTGAAAGAGGGTATTACGCTCTTAAAAGGTTGTGTAATAATATTACAAGTGTATGGTTGTCAGTTGCAGTACTTAAGGGTCAAATCTATAGGGATGAGATCGAATCTAGACCACTTGGACAATTAACCCATACTTTAAACTGAAAGCACTAAACAAGTAGAACTGAATTATTCAATCTGTAAAATTTAATCTAACCTAAACATGATTAATTCTACGAACTAAAACAATTACCAACAAGTGATCAATAGGACTAGAAAGTAGCAAAATTTAATCAGCAGAAGGGAAGGGGGTGAGGGAGAAGGGAAGAAGTTGCCAAGAACACATCAAACTAAAAGTAGGAACTAAAAGCAAACTCAATGAATAATCAAAACTTTAACTTGATTACATATAAAGCAGTTGAATCTAAGGTTTTGAGAGAAAATTAAACTAAACTAATCTACCCCTAAAAACTTATCATGACTTGAGCTAAGATGGGGAAGAATTGATTGATGAATTGTGGTTTTGAAGACCTCTATTATACTAGAGCTAGTCTTCAAAACATTTCAAATTACATAGTTTCTTATCTTCCAAGCCTATATTTCAACTTACTTTCAAAGTTTTCCACATTCCAATCCACCACCTTATTTTCCAAGCTTCACTTGATTTGCCATTTTTTTGCCTTGTTTAACTATTGCATGCCAGGCTTGGAAACTTGCCTAATTGTGATAGAAGCGATCTTGAAACTCATGCCTGAGTGATATTTTTCTCGTCCATCATCTCTTTCATATTCTCTTGTCATGCTTGTTTGTCAATATTTCTTCAAATAATTATTCTTTGCACAAACACACAAAAAATCAAATAAAATCCAAAAATAATCTCAAATATGATCAGAAAACAAGTGATGCGAAGTACTTAAATAGTTGCTTTTCATGACCAAATATGTGAGAAACAGGAAAGAATGGGAAGAGACCATCAGTACAATTTGGGTGTGGAGACCAAAGGCCAAGGAGCTATTGACAACACAATTATTCCCACTCAAGGTAAACCTAAAGGAAGGGTGCATTTGAGTAATGTAGCAGGATCGTCAATCAAGGGATGTTAGGTTAATGTAAATGCCTACAAGTGTCTCCTTTTTATATATAAAAAAAAATGACGATTTTGAAATCTAGTTTGAATGCTCATGCCCTAAGTGAAAACTACAATTCACGAAATTAAACCTTTACATCATACTTTAGGAAAGCCTAAGAGCTTGGTCTAGACCAAGATTGTGAACCTTGCAGTTCATAGTGGAAACCCTGTGATTTACGTACCTAAGCCCAGAGAAAGTTTAGCCTGGCAGGTCCAAACCTCAAAGTGTATGAAGTAACCCTATAGTTTTGGCATAAATTAAAGGGGAGATATAATTAGTTCTCAATGGTACATTTTCCTTGCCCCTATACTTGCCATTATATATCTAATTATTTTTATCAAGGGGGAGAGAAAAATTGATCAATATGACATATTTCTAATATGTTGTTACCTCCATGGCTATATGATTTTTATGATCTTAGGCACTGGTCATACGGCTTAACTTACATTGAATTTTCACATGAATTAGATTATACTTTACCTCTTGAATTATCCTAGATTAATTATGAAATGGGCACAGATAATGTGTTTTTAATGGCTAAAATTTTTGTATGCCTTTTGACCATACGCATGAGTAATATAGAAATTTTATTTCTTGGATATTGGTATATGTATTATAGATTTTGATGATAATATTTATTTTGATTTTTAAAATTTACATATAAAATCTGATGTTTCTTTTCTTGGGGACATAAAATATTTTCATATATGATATGATCCCATGAGAAAGATTGATATTATATGCTTCAACTATACTTATGCGGAGATAAATTTCATGCTTCTATTGATATATTTTTGTATAAGAACTATGCCTATATCTTGATATGAACCTATGACCTCATAAGCCATGTATACATCCATCGTTTGATTATGGCTTTGTGTTGGCATGACTTTAATATTTTATTGCATGACAAAATGTTATTGCATCTCTCTTGCATACGATATTATATATGCTTTAACTACTTTTGTAAGGAAAAACAACTTGACTATATGGTACAATACCTAGACATTACACCTTATGCGACTATAAATTGTTTTAAACAAAAATGGTCCTATCAAGATTGTAGTCATTAATATGAATTGGCGTGAATACTGTTATATATGCTCAACTTGTATATCTCACGCCTCATGAATTACCTTGGATTAATGATTTTCGAAAGGGGAAGATTTTCTTTATCATTTTATCTATGCCCCATTTATAATTGCCTTAGGAGGAGAGGTATTTTACTCTAAATTATTGATTTTATTTTTCTTTCATATACTTGTATCTCTTATAACCTTAGCATGTCATTTTTGAGATATCCAAGTGAACTGGTTGATTTTGATGATATGTTATTTGAGCTTGTGAGGTTAACTCTTCCTTCTTCTTCATAGGTGTCATACTAAGAGCGAGCTATGCTACTAATTGGTTAGTTTATATTCCACATTCCTTTTTAATAATGACAAAGGGGCAGAAGAATGAGTTTATGATAAGTGTATGCAAAAATCAAGGTATGTATACAAATATCACTTCCTATTAGTATTATTGTTTATCATCATCAAAAAGGGGGAGATGAGTCACATAATGATTTTGATGATAACAAACAATGCGGATAATAATTATATATGAAATAGTCATTTATTGAATATTTAGATTATTTGTTAGTTTCATATACAATGCTTTTATTGACCCAATTCATCAAATTGGTTACATGTTTGATTAATACATGCGCTTAGCACTTGAATGGTTTAAGGCTTGGACGAAAAGCTTTGATTGATTATTAACGGAAGTGATATGATAAAATATTTAGTCTCTATGGATATTTATCCATATAATCTAAGTGAATAATTTAACGGATTTGATTGGATTAAATTGTCTATCCAAATATATGTTTATGGATAGAAAAATATGTGGGCATCATATAATATCTAATGATTTTATTTGATTTGGAAATATGCTCTAGCCTATTCAAAATTGAATTTCTAATTTGAGAATCATATAAAATCACTTAAAGATAATATAACTTTGCTTCAATCTTACATAATTTGATCTTGCTGAATTAACTTATATAATGAAATATTCTGCAAAATGAGACACAACATCGATTTGCAAAATAAGATCAAAATGATGATCAAAATCTCTTGTTGCTTGTTTCTAAGTGATTACTAATATCATTTACATTACCAAAGGCAAGAAAAAGATCTTATGCAGCTTATTCATGGTGGCTGATTTGCATAGAAAATCAAATCAAAATATGCAGTTTATAGAAAATCAAATCAGAATCTATAGATCATATTTCAAGGGTCTGAAATCATATTTCATGATAATCTGGCAGAAACTTCCTTCTTGGCTAGGGCTGTCAAAAGCTGACCCGACACGATTACCGACCCGAACCGAACACGAAATTAGGCGGGTTTGGGTAACGATTTTCAACCCGTTTAATTAAATGGGTTAACACGATTAACCCGTTTAATTAAACGGGTTAGGTTCAGGTAGAAATTTTCGACACGAAAAAATACCTATTTAACCCGTTTAAATAAACAGGTTAAACAGGTCAACCCGTTTACCCATTTACAGTAACTCATTTCACCCGTCTATCGGTATATAATTATGTGTAGTTTTTTTTGAACATTTTTGGGGGCCATTAAAATTTTAATTTTCAGATTTTTGGCTAGGGGGTGGAGAGTTCAAATTTTATATTTTTCACATTTTTTGTTCCTAAGCCCATAAAGCCCACCCTATCAAGTGAAAATCCTAGATATAAAAGGCTTCTTGCCTTCTTCAGTTCTTCATTCGCAATACCACTCCTCCTCACAGAGCCAGAGCTTGTTTGAGTTGCTTCAGCCTTCAGTCGCCCCTCTCTTATCCTCTCTACTGATCCGATCTCCCCATGTCCTCTCCACTCCCCTCGCCCCATCTCCTCGCTACTGATCTCTAGGACTTACTGATCTCCTCAGAAGTTGGTTCGTTCAGTAGTTAGTATACCAAGAATTCATGTAATCATGTATTGTTTACAAAGTGTCCAGCTGCAGTCTCAGGCTCACACACATGTTCATTTAAAGTTTGAAACTTAAGTGTGTTAAACAGGTTAAACAGGTAAGTGGTACCTGATTCTGACCCGTTTAATTTAAACGGGTTAAACAGGTCAAAATCAGGTCGACCCGTTTAAATGTTAAACGGTTTCAGGTTGGATTTTTCAACCCGTTTATTAAACAGGTCAGGTTCAGGTCGGGGGTTTTTCAACTCGTTTAACTTCGACCCGAACACGAACCCGACCCGACCTGACCTATTTGACAGCCCTATTCTTGGCTGATTAGGATCACAACTTGCAAGTGTAACACCCCGACCTCGTCGAGTCGTGTTACACGCCACAGTCCTTCCCCGAGAAGGACTGTTAAGGCAACATATTAAGACTTATTCAACCTAACATGAAAGGAACTCAACACTTAAGTCACTATAACATAATTGAGTCTCAATTTTGACCCTCGGGTTACAGATGCCATTTTTTTTTTCTAAAATTTTCGGGGGCAAAACGGGCAGAGTTTCCCCTGAAAACTGACCGTTTCCCAGGCTTAAAGCCCTACATTTCAACCCTGCAATACAAATCAACAACCACAACAGCTCAACGGCTACACGCCGGAGTCCAAACTCTACGGGCCACACGCCCGGAGTACACAGAGTTTGCTATCATTCATAAACTTACAAGAAACAGGTTATTTACATAACTTTGCAATCTTTCCAACCACAATTGACAATACACAACAAAATCATAATTGTGGCAACCAAGACCAAGTAAATCTACCCTGGGCGCTCCACGCAGCAGTTACCTGAACCTGGGAAAAGGGGAAAGTAATGGGAGTGAGCAACCACCGCTCAGTGAGTAAACCCTCTCTCCCAAAACATACTTAAAATACATATAACTTACCAAAAGCCTTTCGTAATTCATTTTAGTTGAAGACTTACACATCATACATCATATTCATTCCATAAACCAAAAGAAATCATAGACATACTAAAAAGTTAACTTCAATGAAATCATAAAGCATAAACCGTTGTGTGAAATCGTAAAGCATAAACCGTTGCGTAAATCCATAAACATAACAAACATAAACTTACTGA
The DNA here is from genome assembly GCA_017589665.1 of Selenicereus undatus. Classification (NCBI taxonomy): domain Eukaryota; kingdom Viridiplantae; phylum Streptophyta; class Magnoliopsida; order Caryophyllales; family Cactaceae; genus Selenicereus; species Selenicereus undatus. The sequence continues at coordinate 96,975,195 of JACYFF010031958.1, forward strand.
AAACATACGTAGTATCTTATTCACGTAAATGAGGAGACTAGACTCTTAGAGGTACTTTGTTACTGCCATCCCGAGTCGGCCAAACTCGAGTGGCAACATACGCCTATCCGGACAGACATCATACTATGCTGAGACATAATTTTCATACATAGACTTCAGGCGGGAATCAAACCACCATCCCTGAATCTACCATAACATAACATACGTGATACCAGGCGGGAACTAAGCCACCATCCCTGGATCTCAGACTTAAGCTTAAAGTTTCTAGAGTAGCTCCTCCACGTATACATACACATAAACTTATACATAAACATAAACATAATCGTTCGGACACGTACATACTCATACTTATGCATAAATTTATCTTAGGAGCTTATAACCTTCATACACGTAAATACTTACCTACACACTCATACTTAGCAGACAAAACATACTTAAACTTATCCATATATAGGTTTTATGAACTTAAAACCTGAAAACATAATTTTCTTACAACTTTAGTTTTAGGCAAACTACAAGAAAGACCTCTTAAAATATGGTGAGTATTCTAACTCACGATTCAAAACTTGGACACTTACTTGCATCAAAACTAGGATTCACAATACAACTCCAATTGCCCTTTTTAAGGCCGTTTCAACTCTTTTAAACGCAAAAGAATGAAATTGATGCAAAACCGATTTGTTTATGCAAGTTATGTAAGTTTAAATCATAATATCCGCAAGAGATAACGTGTTCAAAAGCTAGTAAAAGCTTTAGTTACTACTCATAAATCGATTTTGCGAAAGGTTTAAAAACTTTCCATAATCGAACAATTGCAATACTATGTAAACTACTTTATGGAATACGTTTACAAGTTCATTCCTATCTTAAAAGTTTCATAAAGACGCACTTAGTTTGCTAAATTGTAAAAGGAGTTTGCTTCTTACTTAAAAACGTCGTAAGAACGTAATTCGTTTGGTAAGTTGTAAAGCGATACTCGCTTCTAACTTAAAAACTTCGTAAAAACGTAATTGGTTTGCTAAATCGTAAAGCAATACTTGTTTCTAACTTAAAAGCTTCGTGAAAATGTAATTAGTTTGCTAAATCGTAAAACGATACTCATTTGAAACATAACGGGTTTAGTTAATGCTTAATTCAACTTAAGTCAAACTAAGTTCGAAACTCAAAAGCTTCTTATAAAAGTTATAAGCTTAAAAACTTCTTATAAAAGTTATAAGCTTAAAAAGCTTCTTATAAAAGTTATAAGTTTGTTATTCCATAAATCGACTTCCTTTGAAACTTCAAAGCTTCTTAAAAGCGTAATAAGCTTGTTAAGTCGTAAAACGACTTCGTTTTCAATTTAAAAGTTCCATATAAACATAATACGGTTACTAATTCGAAAAATAACTTCGTTTTAAAGTTAAGAAACTTCCTATAGACGTAAAACGTTTGCTAAATTATAAAACAACTTCATTTCTCGCTTAAAAGCTTAATAACCTCATTTTTGACTTAAAGGCTTCTTATAAAGGTAATACGTTGGTTAATACTTAAAACGATTTCACTTCAACTCGAAAGTTCCTTATAAACGTAAATCGTTGGCTAAATTATAAAACGACTCCATTTGTAACTTAAAAGCTCTTTTTAAACACGCAATGCGTTTATTAACTTGTGAAACGACCTTACTTTGACTTAAAAGCGTCTTATAAAGACGACACGTTTACTTAGTCGTAAAACGACTCAGTTTGTAACTAAAAGGCTCTTTATAAACATGTTAAGGTTGCCTAATCACAAACGACTTTGCTTCTAACTTGAAAAGTTTACTAAATCAACAAACGACTTCTTTTGCTCACAAACATAATAAGCTTGCTTATAAACATAGTAAGCTTAATCCCTTTGCTCATACGCACATAGAATCGAATTCATACAACTTCGAAGTTGCATCTCGAGCTTAACTCACCACGGTTGCTTTAAATCTATGCTCCACACATAGAACTCATTTCGAATTATCACCTCAAGCATAACTTACCCAAGTTGAATCGCATCGAGGCTAAACGTATATAATTCATTTCAAATTCACCCAAATCGATTCGAATCGAGACTAAACGTTTACAACTCACTTCGAATTGATACCTCAAGCATAATTCTCTTAATTTGATTCGAATCGAAGTTATAACTCACTTCGGATTAACCTCGTTAGCATAAGTCACCCAAATTGATTCGAATTGAAGCTAAACGTATATAATTCACTTTGAATTAACATTTTAAGCCTAATTCACCCAAATGGATTCAATTCGAAACTAAGCATACATAATTCACTTCCAAATAACCTCTTACGCTTAATTCACTCAAGTTGATTCGAATCGAAGCTAAACGCTTATAACTCACTTCAAGTTAATACCTCAAGCATAATTTACCCAATTTGATTCGAATCGAAACCAAACGCTTATAACTCACTTCAAGTTAATACCTCAAGCATAATTTACCCAATTTGATTCGAATCGAAACCAAACGCTTATAACTCACTTCAATTACATAACTCTAGCATAATTCATAATCATTAGGCATAAATACTTAGAACTACCAAATCAATAAACTCATTCATATAATTATCATTCGAAATGCATAAAATAGGTGGGATTGAAGGATTACCCACTTGAATTCAAACAATTTGCGTGCAATGGCTAGGTTAAAGCTGAATTCGGACTCCACACACCCAAGAAATCTGTTTGCTTTCGCGTGGGGGGGGTCGGGCTCCTCCAAACCGAAACCCTAACTTGCAATTTCTGGAGAAATCAACCACAATTAGGGAGAATCTAGGTCACGAATACACTTATAGATGAATGAGGGGTTCGAATTCACCTTGCATGCCTCAAGTTCACCGGCGTTCGACCGGTTCTTCGCCGGGCTTTCGTTCCTGCCTGTGGCCGATTCTGGCCCAGCCACGCGTGGGTTGGGTCGCCGGCAGCTAGGTGGGCGTCGCCCGGGGGTCCGGCTAGGCCTGGGCGCGGCGTGGCAGCGAGGGAAAGCAGCGAGGGTGTGTGGGGAGCTGTAAGGGTGTCGGGTGAGGAAGAAGGAGGAGGAGAGAGAGAGGGGGCCGGTCGGGGGTTTCACGCAGAGGGGGAAGGAGAAGAAGAAATAAGGGGGGGTAAAATTACGGTTTTGCCCTTCCCTTATTTCTATTATTTACGCGATAGTCCCAACCTTAACACTGCTAGTCTAATTCGTAACCGATTCCTAAACCCAAATCCATAATATGGTCCTTCATCAACTATTCGTTCCCAAATCTATCCAGGTTCGATTTAATATCATCGAATTACTTTCAAGGCTGAAGGGTATTTAGGTAAACCACTTCAACCCAACAGGCATAAAATTCATTAAACGATTACGACAAAACTCTGGGCCTCACAGCAAGCCTATAAATAGTGACCACAAGAGCAAAAGCAAGTACCCAAGCAAGTGGAACAAGCATTGAGAGTACACATTGAGTTATTGTACTAAGCTTTGTTTTGAGAGCAAAGAATTGAGGTGTGAAAAACTATTAAGGAGTGAACTTGGAGTTTGTGAGGTCAACTCTCCCCAAAGTTAAACCAAGAGGTTGGTTTAAGTGATTGGGATCTCTAAAGTGAGGTGGCTCTAAAAGATTATTGAGAGTTCATCTTAATTAAAAAAAAATAGAGTGTTGAATCCTAGAGTTGGATAACTCTAGGCGAGATTTAAGTCTAACTGAGACCCACCCTTGTTAAAATATCCCTGCGTATTACTTCTATTTAATTTCCGCTTTTGCATTCAATTTTGATTTTAAGGTTTTTGCAATCACCCTATTTACCCCTATATGGTGATCTGAGTCTTCAGTTGGATTAATGAGATTATAACATTTCGTACTTAAAATCAAGATTCAAACTTCGCTTTTCGTAATTTTTTTGATATAAGAGAACTGTTTTAGGGGCTTTAAGCCTCAATTAGGTTTGTTATTCTCCTTCTCTTCTTTAGATTCCAACTCTCCAAGTGGATTGGATGAGAAACTAATACATTTCCTTTTTTTTTCATTGGTAAACAAATCCATCTAGAAAGTCATACTTCATGAGAATATCGTAAGAGAAAGTATCGAAGAGAAAAAACGAGACCAATAATAAGAAAATTCCTCATTTTTTCCAATGAAATTTGAACTCACACGTCCTTATTGAAAGGTTAGTAACTTCCTAGTTAACTATCCCTTTGATGGTTGATACATGCTCATTCTTACCTAGGGATGACAGTTATATCCGAATTTGAAACAGATCCGATTCAATCAGAGATAAAATTATCTGATTCGAGTTCAAGATAGAAAAATTCGAGTCCGAATCCGATAAAAATAATCCGAATCGGAGTTGGATGCGAATCGGATTTGGAGGAAGGATAAAATCCGATCTGACTTTCAATCTGATCCGACTAGTTTTTTAAATATTTAAAATTTAAAATTTAAGTTTAAAATTTAAAATTTTTAGAAATAAAACATACCCAATATACCGCCCACCCCCAAGTCGCTAGCCAAGCCTGGAGTTATTTTTTTTGGTCTGCAAGTTTTTTTAAACATGTAAAAATTAAAATGTTGAAACCCTAATACTCGCCCCCCAGTTACTCTCTCTCCTCGCCACTTCGGCAATTGCTCTCGCTAGTCGCTCACGGGTCTTGGCCTCTCGCAACTCGCTAGTTGGGTTGTTGGTGTAGTCCTTCTTAGTCCTCGACTCCTCGCTCCAACTCCTCTCTCTCTCTCTCTCTCTCTCTGAGCCTCTTTCTTCTCGTTGGTTTCTACAACGCCGACGCCGAACATTTCATCGTCTCTCTCTGGTCTCTCGTGAGTGCACTTTTCCTCTTTCTCTTTAATTTAACAATTCCTACAATAAAATCTAAATACATATTTTTTTGACTTGGAGTGTTGTTTAGATTTTGGGGGTTAAGAACAAGAGAAGTTACACTTTGGGTTTTGACAATTTGGGGTTTGGGAAGATTGTTGATTTTGATCATTATATTTTTTGTGGTTGGTCTGAATTGATGATTCTGTTGATGTATTATGTTTTAATGAGTGTTCAGCTTCTACAAAACTCTATGATAAAGCCTTCAATTTTTACTTTTAGCAACTTAAATGTGTCATTGAAAGACGTTCATGAGGGCCCAATTGGGTAATATAGGGTGATATTATGGAATAGACATGATGAGATAAAGAGACAACATTGTATGGATTAGTGGTATGTTCAAAATTATATTCTACCACTTAATTCCAATGAAAATATCAACTTCATACAGATAATACTTATAGATATCATTATATATATACCTCTAGTCGGAAACCAATGAAGAAGAATGGTTAAATCAAGCAAGTGGAGGATTTGTACTCTTTTTTTTTTCTTTTTATGAGTCGGACATGTTATTTGTAATATTTCAAATGTATTTCATAGTTGTTAAGACTTGCAACTGTTGTAATATGTTGTCATTTTGTTGAGATTGAAATATGTTCGTTCTTTTATTCTTTGTTTAGTTCACATGTTTAGGATTTAGTTGGTACGATACACGAACGTTCATCATCGTATCAATAGATGGGTAGAATATAGAAAAATTGTATTAAATTATTGCGTGTGAAAGGAATTATTTCGGATCAGATTAAATATGACTTCGATCGGATCCGACGCGGATCGGATCTGGAGGTTCTCCTTCAATCTGTCGGATCAGATTTGAATCGAATTTTTAGATCTGAATATAATCGAATGTGCATTCGGATGTGCCAATATCCACTCCGAATCCGATCCGTCGACAGAAAAAGAAGCAGAAGCAAAGGGGAATAGGCAACAAATTTCTCGATTTTCCAACAAATGAACCTCGCATTCATCCTCACACAAGTGCACAGAGCCACATAGGTGGCTGGCACACCATCCCATATACAACCACATCTCTTACTAACATCCACTCAAAATCTGTTCTAGTCTTCTAAACAACCCCAGCAAGCAGGAAAACCGAACCCCAGAATCTCCTATCATTCCCAAAAAAAATTCACAAAGTTTAGATCCCAAAATCAAAGGTGGGTGTTGCCCTTCTTTCTCTAGAGCTTGAGAGCAAGGGAAGGGATACCAATGGCGTGTGCTTCTCGGTCAGTAATCTCAGTGGCAGCTAATAGTTGCAGTAGCAGTGGATTCTCATTCAAAACGCGTAACTTGAACAGGAAAATTGGGCGATTTGATGTTGCCAAATTCAGAATTAGGGCTTCTTCTGACGAGTCTGATGACTGCAATGTGGAAGAATGTGCCCCCGATAAAGAGGTTTCTCTCTTTTTGATCTGGTTTTGTGGGTCTCTTGTTATTTTCCCTAAATCTAGATATTCTGAATTATTCATGTGTTGGAATGTTGATTATGAACTTGCTTATGAACAGTTTACTTTGTGGGCCATTGGGGATAGAAAATGGGTGGTTACCATGTTTTGGTCTTTTCTTTTAGGTTGTAGATGTTTAGTGTCTTATTGAAGTGTGCTTTTCGTGATGGTTTCATTCTGAATTGCACTATATTATTCAAGCGGATGTGGTTTGAATTCAATTTATTTGTTCATACCTTGTTTACATGGAAGGGCCAAAGAAAATGATCTTCTAAAATTGTGAGAGAAGCACCTCATGGTTCATGATGGTTAATTGTTTAATGATATGAGGTTGTGGTTTCTCCCAGTTCAGTAGTTGGCATTGTCCTGTACTTGTTGTTTTGATTTGGGGAGAAGAGGCTGAAAATAGCTGATAAATTTGAAATGCTGCTAAAGAGAATGGAACTGAGAAGAGAGGAATGCGTGATATATGTTTGTGTATTAAAAATGGAACAATTCAAGTTGTACATATACTCACCATCTGTTTCAGTTGCTTCCTTGACTTCATGATCATTTATCATTCATCTATGCGATTCTGTATACCCATTTATACATATGTGCCTCTATGCTAGTCATCATCGTTGTTTCCTATATTATCTGAATTCTTTTTACTGTGACTCATCAAAACCATGTCAGGCAGACAACAATTGGATATGGGCATGGAACTTGGATCCTTCAAATTATGAAATTAAGTTAAAGCCCACAAAGCTGCTTGAAAATGAGTTCGGTGCTTGACCTGTATCTGTGTCAAGTAACTTTAATCTCACTTTTGGATATCGGTGATCTGCAAGTTGTTTGCCTTTATAAAATTTTTACATATCTAAGTCCCTACTGTCTAGTGTAGCAGTCTCTCATTGTGCACGAAACCATAGAAGCAATAAACTATGTATTGTAGAGGGACTTATTTATTGGCTACTTTGTGAACAGGTGGGGAAGGTCAGTGCGGAATGGCTTGCTGGAGACAAGACCCGGGTTGTAGGAACGTTTCCGCCTCGGAAGCGGGGTTGGACTGGCTATGTGGAGAAGGACACTGCTGGTCAGACAAACATATATTCTGTTGAGGTGAGTGGCATGAACTACACTGTGTTCTCTCATTCTCACGGGAATTCTACATTGGGAGGACAGAGGTCTTGAAATGATGATTATAATGTCTTCTTTCTCATTGACAATTATAGTCTCGATGACAACTCGTAATGTGGACGAGTGGATCCCTCCTAAGGGTTTGAAGTGATCTACTGATCTAGGCGTAGGCAACCTGACCTTGCAACCACAAGGTCAATTCAGATGGAAAATAAGCCACAACCCCCTTCCCCAGGTGCCAAACAAAAAAAAGAAAAAGAGGAAGCAAACACATAATTTGGAGCAGATAAATTGGTTAGAAACTTGCATAGATTTTAAACCTTGAATTTACTGGATTATTCCACCTTCTTATAGCCATCTCGTAGGCTAAGTGTTCTTTTCATTCAGTGTACTAACTCGTAAGGGGTGTTTAGCTTTTACTCCAAAATATACTTTCCTAGAACACGTGAATTGTGAACCCCCTTTCTCTCCCTTTGGGGTGGTGAACTGACAATTTGACGTTATTTATAGGGAGGAAGAGGATCCTGGTGAATTTGCACTGAATTATACTTCTTTAAAGTTTCTTTATATTTTTTTTTCTTTTTGGGTCTACATATCAAAAATTTCTTCAAAATGACTGGCACCCTGTGTATGTGTTGGGGGGGTGGGGGGGCGGGGTTGTGTTTTATTTGTTTTAGAAAACAATTTTAGCATTGGGGAATGAAAGCCACTGGGGTGATAATATAGCTGGTTAAAGTGTATGCTTACTCACTAGTGAGCCCATAGAATCAAGTTGACCTTCTACTTGTCCATGATGATGCTATATTTTCTCAATTCCTTTTTGCTGGAAAATCATAGTAGATTAGATTTACAGTGATTTGAATAGTGTCTGATTGTAAGTAACCTTGATGTACCTCTTGCCTTTGCCTTCTATTGTGCTTATGTGCCTATCTCATTGAATGGAACAATATTTAAGCAGGATTGGTAAGGGCATAAGGCAAAAAACTTGACTGGTGACTACAAAATGATAGGTAGTTCTCTCCTGGCGCACACAGCTCAGTGAGATGTTGTCTGAAAAATCTGAGTGTGAATCCAGTCAGCCACTGGCCCCTACAAAATCTTCCAGATCTTGGATGCTAAATTTTGTGGAAACTTCTATCATTCCATTTCTTGTATGCCTTGTGGATTTTGAATGATAGAGCTCATGAAATCCTTCAGCAACTATACATTTTAGCAAAATGCTGAAAGTGTTCTCATTCACCACTACAGAGCCAGAGTCATTTTGTTAAATACGTGAGGGTGGTGGAAATTGGTAGTAAAAGCATACAAGTTGGTGGACAGATGCAATCAAAGGATTAAGTGATTGACTCATGGCTGCAATGACGCTAAATTTTGCAACTAACATTCTGAAACTTTTGTAGCCAACCGTCTATGTGGCAGAAAGTGCAATAAGCTCAGGAAATGCAGGGTCATCTTCGGATGGTGCAGAGAACACAGCAGCAATAGCAGGGGGAGTTGCGCTGATTTCTATTGCAGCTGCCTCATCAATCCTCCTTCAGGTGGGTAAAAACCCACCACCACAGGTCCAAACAACCGACAATTCTGGACCATCACTAAGCTACTACATCAACAAGTTCAAACCACCCGAGATTGTCCCAGCTTCAGCCCCAAGCCCTAGTGAAAATTCCTTGGTCCCAAGCCAAAGTGAAAATCCCTCAGTCCGCGAGCCTCAAAGCTTGGCCTCTGAAACTCCAGAAGTATCAGTTGAATCTGGTAGTAAGCCAGCAGAGCCTTCAACCCTGAATGTGGAGAGTGCCTCTCAGGTTGGTTAAGCCAAGGGTTGTATCTTAACTGTGGAAGTCTCTCAAGATTTTGCATTTGACTGCTTTGTAAAGCAACTGCTAGTATGGTTGGTATACATTCTTACAATGGGAGAGGTGATCAATTACTTTGTAAAGTTACCACGTGATTGGAGGAGGGGAATCATCGTTGTTCCCTCACAAGCATGCAAATTCTTTGCATAGCATGGATGCATGTTCTCTTCGATTTAATATATCCAGAATCCGAAGTTTTTTCATTTTCCAAGTCTAATTATGGATGTTACATTGCTGACTACAACGCATGATGTTGCTAGTTGTCCACCTCAAGACTTGTTATACGTTAATGCTGAATAAACGCGATGTCTCCATGAAGAGTAAACTGAAATTCAACGCTTACTTAAGCAAGCAAGGGTAGATGTATGAGCTTGTTGCCCATGACGCTCGAAAAAAACATCTTCATTGTTTTCACCTTTCCCAGGCATTTGACTTGAAATTTTAGCACGGCATGTTTTTCGCCATAACCAAGACAAACATCTAGTAGGAACCAATTCAAACGCCAAATATCACGTACTTTGGAATTTTGATTATTAAAACAATCCACAATAAATCTGAAATATGCAATCTTGAAAATTACAAACTTGGCAACACGACAAAATTACAAACCTATCCAAAGCAATTCAAAAGAGTACAGAACAGATAATACAAGCTTTAAGAAGAGATTCTTAGGGAAGAAGAAATTATACACATCACTGATCATTGATGGTCCTCTGAAATAGGCCATGCACTCTGTGAAAGATATCATCATCTAAGATGTTTTGTCCATTTACTTCATTAAGATCCCTGCAGCACAAAAGAAGTTTTTCACAGCTACCATCCACGGAAAAAGTTGCTGAACCTCTTCGGTTCCTCCACCCACAAAGCTTGCTTCATTCCTTTTCTCATGCTACTATTTCCCCATGAAAAGTTCATGCACAGTTCCAACGTACCAAAACTATATCAGGACTTGCTGTTTGTTGCAATGGACAAAGACTGCTAGGCAAAGACACTTTCTGAATTTAGCAGGCATCAAATGCATATTACTCCGCAAAAAGAAGCAAAGAGCAGCATACGAAGACATCATGCTGTAGTTCACTATTAAAAAAGCTGGAAAATTGCCCGACAATGGCCCTTTCAGCTATGTCGAAAGGGGATACTTGATCAAGCAGTACTCTAATTTACAAAGCTGTTTTGAAAATTCTCACAAGTCAACAACCTAAACGAAAATCATATGTAATAGCTACTAGCTAGTGCTTTCAATATTACCATCAGCAGAAGCAATTTAAGAACCCAACAGCTCAGGCTTCCTTAACCAGTACTGCTGGAGCCTCTGCCTTCCATACTCCAAGTATTCAAAGTCGATTTCATTTACATGTTCCTGAATGAATATCAGAGTGGAAAAAACAATGCATATTAGTCTAGTAAATATGGAAGTGTTCACTAACATGAACAAGAATGGATATTGTAGGCCATCATCTCATGAACTGCCTCACAAATCACAAAATAACAAAGCAAGTGCAACAAGGAGCTACATCAATAGCATGATCATATATGAGAAAGTGTCATTCGGTTCAGTGCTTACTATCCATGGATTTCAGCAAAATCTTTTAGTTCAAATGATTCACCAAGGCAATCTCTTTCCCCCAAATTCATGGGGTTTCTACAGATGATTCTCAAAAACCCATCAAGATCTGGAAATAACTTATGTTGAAAGTAAGAATAAATCAAAGGCCCAATCTTCTTTTGTCAACAAGCCTCTCTTGTGGGCAAGGGATATTATGGATGACATCAGGAGATGTGGATTACTTCCGAACACATGAACCACAGCCAATGCCCAAAGCTCAATCACCAATAGATGGATGTCTGAATTGCATGGTTGAAAGCACTGATGTCATGTTTAGTTACTTGTGATGAAAATGACAGCATTGTGGAGGTTTATAGTTGTCCTCACCATTATGATTACCCATATAATATGCATGCGTTATCCCAGTGTATTCTCATCAAATGTAACCATGGAGTATTCTGGTCGAAGTCAAGTAATCAACATCATACCTAACTATCTAATGCCAAAATAATAGCGATTACACCTAACCACATGATCTTCTAGTGGTGTTTCCTGACTTTCCACATCACTCTCCCCTCATTCCTTCTCGCTTTTGTTTCTTTTGTCACATGATAATACATTACATTAAATTGTATTAACATCCAACCGACATTAATATAACAGGCCAAATTAATCTGAAATGTGATGATTAGTTGATTATTCATTCACTGACACAGATGAGGTACAAACGGAAACTTAGGCTCTATTTGGTCCTTAGAAAATTTGGTGGAAAGAAAAGTTGAAGGAAAAAAAATATGAAGAAAAAAAAAGTAGGGAGAAAAAGAGCTTTTTTTCTCTGGTTTGGATTGAGGAAAAAATACAAGAATTTAGATGAGAAAGATGAATGTCGATAGACTATTTGAATCATGTTGATTTCATCTAAACAATGTGAGGTTGGAGGAAATTGGGGTTTTCCTCAAACTTTCCTCACAATTTTATGAGGAAAATTTTATCATTTGTTTCTAACAATTTTTCCACCTAACTTTCCTAATATTTTTTTTTGTTGTAATTTTCTCCAAACCAAACGCAAGAAAAAAAGTAACTTTCCCAAATTTCTTTTCTTTCCACCAAATTTCCAAAGTCCAAACAGAGCCTTAGTGACCTCATGCTACAGCCGTAATGAGAATCAGAAAGTACCGATATAATGCCCCACAGTCCCCAGAATAAGTGACTTGCTAAAGTGTACTTTTCAACATCGTTGAGTAGCTGTTTCATATCATCATCACTGGGATGATCACCTGCATAGCAAATATGAAGGCAAAGAGGCTCTCAATCCATGCTTTCATCATATTTGACCTCAAACAAAAGCAAAATCAAGCCAATATTAGCAAGCAACAACCAAGAACTCAAAATGCTTAAATTCATTCACCTAAACCTGCAAACTGCTCCTTGCCGATGTGTGTAACAAGAAGAAGCAAGGAACAATACCAACAACCTCCTCTGAAACAAATGCAACTACCTAGTGTGCACCCAACTGAGGATGGGTGTTGAGACAAGTAACACAAGTACAACAACAATGATAACTGCACCAGGGTGGATTTCACTGAAGCAGGGTCCAGGGAAGTCCAGATGTAGCAATCTTAACCCTGAGAACAAGACAAGCCGTTTCTAAAGGACTCACAAAGCAAGGATTCACAAAACAGTTTTAGAAGGAAAAAGTAGAGTTTGCAAATAATTTTGAAGAGACACAATACTTTAAGCAAATGCTACAACCAGTGGTACATAAATGATTTACAAATGAAAGCCATACACATTCCCCATCGTCCAACCATTCTCTTCACCACAGGGAAAAGAAAGAAGCAGAGATCCCAGAAAGCACGCATTGTACCTGAGGCTAGGACTTCTAAATAAGTGGCTGCAAAGAAGGAAGCAAACTTTGCCCTGCCCAACAAAAGCATCTAAACCTAGGATGAAGGAATCACTTCGAAAGGAATAATACAAATCCTAGGGAGTTTTCTGGCAAAGTCAAACATACAGCCTCTTTTCTTATACTGTTATACATACCAAGATAACAAATATCATACAAATGTAAAGATAAAAATGAATACCTGAGAAACTCAGATATCTACGCACAAATCTCTGGCGCTCCTCCAAATCTATTGCAAATTATGAGACAAGTCAAGACTAAACAGCTTTGGTCAAGTTTCACTATAAGACCAAGCATTAACAATAGATTCCCAATCGGAAAATATAACAGCATGATAAGGATATGCGTAAGGAGTCACTCACCAGGGTATTTACTGTAATTTAGAATATGAGGTGTTTCTGTATGATAGTCAGCAGCCATCTCAGAGAAGTGATTGGCTATATCGAATGCAACAGGATTGTAACTAGCATATTCATAGTCCTACAAAAGCATACAGCATTGGGAATCAACAATCCAAGCAATAAGACTACAGAATAGAACACAGCAACACCCCATCAGCCATGAACACCAAGAATGCCAATAGCATCCCATAGATGGCAGCATCAGCACTTTAGGCTTTAGCAACCTCTAAATTAAAAAACGCGTTCAACATCAGAAAGAACTGCCTGACTGTTCAGCTCAATCCATGATAGGCATATCTCACGGGTTTAATGTCCTTTGAAAAAATCCATCACATGTATCCTATGGCTCAATTAACAGTGTGTAGTGAAATATTCCTTCCTCACAGATTGAATTACACTCTCATCTATAGGAAAAATGCTTTAAGGTTGATTCTTAAACAAACTTTGTGGTTCCTAATGCCAAAAGATGATGTAAGTAAAGCATAGTATATGGAGATGCTTCAAATATGCTGTGGCATGTTAGTAAATAAAGCACTTGACTAAGGGCAAACGTGCAAGAAGGCATACTAAACTCATAGTTCCAGGATTCATAACTTTAGCCCTTACATCACAATCAGAATGGACAAAATTCAAGGGAAAAAAAAAACCCCAGTTTGAAGAGGGGGCCTTACAATTAGAGTGATGGATCTTGTTTCTTCATCTATCATAATGTTACCATATTGCAAATCATTGTGGCAAAACCCTATACGTTGATTGGTTGAAAGCTTCCTTTCCAGTTCTGAGATTTCTTCTCCTAATGCACACAAGCGAAATTCCTTTGCTTGTTCTGGTGGACATAAGCGTTTTGCTGTACTCAACCAGTCCCTGCAAATTCAATAATGTAGTTAACATAAAGAACACTACAAAGTAACATGTTTTCCCGGCGATGTTGGAAAAACAATTAAAAAGGTACCGTAATCGATTCCAAAGTGTAACATTCTTTGGTCCGGGCATGTAAAGTTCATGAAACTCCCTCAGTTTGGCAGCTATGAGAGCAGATATCTCTGGATCACACAGATCAGATGCTGAAAGCGTCTGAAACTCCAATATTAAAGGAGAAGAAGGTGAATTAAACAACAAAATTATTCTGTTGTGAGACAGAAATGAAATATCCATTCCGAATAAGCAGAAATTTCGACAGCAAATAAATAGTTAACAAAACTATTCTCATGAATATCGGTACATGAAGAATATACTTCACATTCTCTCAGTACATGCCACACAAAATAAAAGAAGCTATAGTGGCTGCAGTTCCTATAGCATTGCAGGGATTACAGAAAAAGAAAAAAGGAACAGTCGTCGAATTCAGCCTTATATAAAAAAAGGCCAGAGCGGCATTAGATTAGCATACTTCTAAATCACACTCGTGATTGTTTCTGGAAACAGCAGAATATCATCCACAACATCTGACAGACAATGACATACTAAGAGGCAGTGCCACATAAATACATGTGCTAATGGTAGGTTCTGAGCCCTAAAGCAAATAATGGACATTTAGCATCAAAGTTTTGGGTCACAATGACAGAAAAAGTAGAACTCAACTATCAGCTTTGGTAGACAAGCTCCGGGCATAAAAGAATGTATTCCAGACAAGTGTCAGTGGTGCAAACAAGAAGCAGACGTTCATCATAGATTTCTGAGTTTAAAGCCTAAGAATAGGCTCCTTCAAATATACAGCTTTGGTATACACTATCAGGAAAAGGGATTTCTACCATCAGATATTACATATATCAGCAATTCAAGTTATTTCAAATGATGAAAAACAAAGGATAAACAAGAGGTGACTAATAGCTCCAAATGTTGGCCCCCAACAACTCAACTGATCACTAATCAACATTTAGCAAGTCTTAAAGTAACAACAAGCAGATCTATGAATACATCCAATAGGAACTAAATCAAACAAAAATCCCTTTTGTCAATTAACGTGTTGATGTGGACTGCAGAGATAACTGAGCACACATGTTTCTGCAAATTTTCATCATGCTATCCAGATTTATGCAGAGTTGTGGACTCTGAAGCCTATGTTGGTAGTACCCGTATGTAAATGACCATAACCATGCTTTTCAAATGCTATGAAAGCCAAGAGAGGAACAGGAACCATGAGTAGACTATTGCATATTGAAATAAAGGAAAAGATTGACGAGATTCAAACAATACAACAGTACAAGTGTAACAAAAAATGACCGACAATCAAACAATTAAAATTGAGTGCCATGATTCATTTGTACATTCAGGAACTTGATAGAAGAGTTAAAGTTGAAATAAACCCTACGCAACATTTCAACAGCCTAAACAAGTAACCATAGAAAGTTCCTCCCTTGAAACACATGCGCAAGAAATTTCAGTAAGAAAACTATAAGAAAAAAGTAAGGCATAAACTCACCCTTGCACGAATGAACTCTTCAATCCGTCCATTCGAAAAACGGCCCAACAAACGAGGCCCCTGCCCATTCTTTGACATATACTCAAACGTACGAATCTCATCCTCCCTATTAAAAAATACATCAACGCCTTCTCCATAGATTCTGACTAAAACCTTCCGTGACATTTCCCCTGACTTGGTTGGCCACTTGATTTGATAGACCTCATTGGTCATGGCACCTTTCAGCCTGATGACTTGTAACGCATTTGGATTAACCACATTACTCCAGTTTGAAGCTATTGAGTGCAGAATTTTCCTTGCCTCTGCTGGCAACTGATTTTCATTGCTTACATTAGCAGCACCCATAACCAAAATTGAAAAGCTTTCCTGCAAAATATCTCTCACTATTAGGTCAACGACTGAAACTCAGAAATCGGGCATGGCTTCAACAACGAAGAGTAGGATTTATCCAGATATCAATAAAACAAAGTTCTTCGCGAGCAAAAGAAAATGGCACAGAATTAGGCCAACAAAAAACTGAAAGCATAGCTGAATTTCTACCTGTCTAATTGATGTTCACAATTAACTACAGAACTACATTCCCACCTTGCACACCCCCCCCCCCGCCCCCTTTCAATTCACTATGTTACAGAAGACCAACACCTGTGACTTTGCCAGTTGGGATAAACCACCTTTTGCATATCCTAGGAGACTGTCCAGTTTAATAGTTGTCTTCAAATCACCCAAAAATTTACCAAGCCAGCCAAAGTTGTCCCTGAATAAATTTATATTATTAGAATTAGGATATTCTACACGTTATTCTCAATTTTCCAATTTTGAGAAAAGTTGAGATTGTCATTTCGCGATGCTTTCACAAAACTTTGGTTGGTTTTTCCTTTTTCCTCATCAGGAAAATTTGGGTGGGTGGTCTCCAAAAAGTGGGAGTTTTTGCATTCTAACAGATATTCCAGACAACATCAATATCTAGCTAGGGCCTATTTGGCACAACTAACCCATTTGGTAGCCCATAGTAGTTTGAATATGTGATAACTCCTTTTAGTATTTTTAACTATGCAAATCCTTGTGTGAGATCAGCTCATGCAAAGAAGTATGGTGATGTATATGTAGGCTTGTTCTTCTCAACTTATCATATGTACTTATCATTAGCATTCAAATACTCACTAGCACCGATCAGCAATTATCACTCGCAATATAGTTCATCAGCACTTAGTCATATTTCCTAGTTATAATTTCCTAATATTCAACAATGACTAGCACTTATTAACACCCACCAACATTGATCAATATTCATTAACCCCATAAATTGAAAAAACTTGCCCTTAACATGACACTTTGGGCCTGTTCTTTTCGTGAGTCAATTCCAAAATACAATCTCAACCCACCTCAACCCACTTCAACCTACTTCAACCCACCTCAACTTACTTCAACCCACTTCTACTATTTTAACCAAGTTTAATTTATCACATAAAAAAACTCAACCCATTTCAACCCACTTCAACCTTCCTCAACCTACTTCAATCCACTTCACCCTTTTACTCACCCCAATTTACCCACGAAAAGAAGAGGCCCAAATGTGACTTTTGATCAAGGGAATTTGAGGGGTGACTTTGAAAAAAAAAATCACCCCTAAATAAATCAATTCACTCACCCAGCCCTAATGATATTATAAGTTATCCTAAAGCATTCGTCTCATCATATTTTTTGGGTGAGATAGTCTCAACAAGACAAACTATTAGTTTATCTAGCCAATAGATGAAAATGTTTACACGTCTTTAATTGCTGGGCTAGCCCATAACTGCCAATGAACATAAGAAGAACATGAACAAAATTGAACGTGAAAGGATCAATTAAATCCCCTTGCTCTTAAAAAGTTAAGGTCGTTTTTTTTTTTCAACCCCGCGGGGGCGGGGGGCAAGGAAAAGAAACAACGAAATAAAGACAAAAGAAAAGGGATATGACTCGAAGAGCTTCGAGTAGGGCCAAAGGGACTTCCAGGAAGTTATCAACAAGCGGCCACTTTTGGATATGCTTGAGCATATTATGCTTCCTCAAAAAGCAAACATCGCTACGTTCCATTTGGACCTTCAAATTTTCATTTGGGCCCGTTTAATTTGATTTAAAGATATCCTTAATCCAATTTGAATAAAATACAGTTTGATGACCATCAACAAGGAAATATTTCGCACCATACTCAGACTCTTAGAATTTAAATAGTTTCTTGTCGACTTTTCTAGCGCAATCTGCAGCCAGCTCCTCTTCCAATTTTCCATTCTAAATTCACCAGATTTTCCAATCTTACGACATTCTTAGCTGATGTGGTGCAACATGATCGATAATTACCCAATTACGGATCGAATTACGTCGTGCTGCGTCAATTGCATAATAAATAATCAATTCAAACAGAAACACACATTTAACACGACTTTTCCCCAATTTTAAGATGATTCCAGAATCGCATAATCAAGAACAAGATGAATCCAGAATTGCATGCAAGCAAGCAAGAACAGGG
Source organism: Selenicereus undatus (assembly GCA_017589665.1). Taxonomy (NCBI): domain Eukaryota; kingdom Viridiplantae; phylum Streptophyta; class Magnoliopsida; order Caryophyllales; family Cactaceae; genus Selenicereus; species Selenicereus undatus. Next base: position 96,993,270 of record JACYFF010031958.1, read on the forward strand.
AAAGATCAAAGAGAAATTCACCGACGCTGACCTGAAGATCAACGAATTCAAAGGATGAGGCGGAAGAGCAGGCCGTCAGAAGGCGGGGAAAGCAGAGGCGGAGGAGACAGAAAGAGAGAGAAAACGGCGGGAGATCCAGAGAGCGGGAGAGATAATGGTGTCGGTGTTTTTGTTTTGTTTAGATTTTGATTTTGATGCGGCTGACGAGGAAATTATATGAGATGATGGAGGGAAGGGGAAATGGCTTCTCGTCCGCATGTGCTAGAAATGTCAGGCATTTACGGAGAGAGAATCTCGGTTCCACTCTCATCACTAAAACAGATCTACCGCTCGCAATGAGGCGGACACATGGCAAATTTAGGCGATCTTCGATAAAATAACTGTTTGAGTGTCTAATGACGATTTAGATAGGTGGTACCGGTTTAAATAGTAGATAGTTATTGTAATTTAAGATCGGTTTATTTTTAATATTTTGGAAGAGTAATTAGTGGATTGGAGCAGATTAAAATATGTTGGAACAAATTAAAGCATGTTGGAGTAGTGATTAGCATGTTGAAGTAGGTAGGAGAAGGTTAGTGGATTCGAAGTGGAAGCAGGTTAGAGCATTTTGGATTGTTTTTGCAGCGATTTTTCGAATGTTATAATTGTCGATGATTATGACGTGGAATACTTTATATTTTTGTAACATTAGTTCATAATATATTTACAAAAACAATGCAACAAAATAGTTAAATTTCATTGTAATACATTATTAGTAAACGTTAGTCTATGATAATCATATGCTTTTCTTCATAACAAAAAATAACACATATTAGAAGTTTAATAGTTGTATCTCGATATCGAAATCATTATGTCAGTTATTGCATCTCTACATTCATTCATGGCTTGCTTGTTTAATGCATCATACAATTCAATGTTAGGGATTGTTGTAATGTTTGCTGACCTTGATAAAATTGGTATCCCTTCTTCATGCATTCGGATGAAGTTGTATTGCGTATAACATGGCATAATTATACCAATTTGTCATTCTCTAATTACTTAAGGCATTCTATTCTTTAAGATCTTCCATGTGTTTTTCAATATTCTAAATATTCTCTTGATGGTAAACCGAAGTAACAAATGATGGAAATTGAAAATCTCTTTATCCCCAATAGGTGGCTTATAATCTTAAAAATATGGAAGATGATAGGGAACTCATGTTTCCATATACAAGGCTAAATATCGAGCGATGTTTGGATATGCTGAATTGACCGACAATATTTTCCTAATCATTACACAATAGTTAAGAATAAGAATTACATGAACTAAATTAATTTAGGCCAAGAGGCATTTAGCAGTTTTAAAAGCAGATCAAGGACAAATGTTTTAAGTCCAACCGCTCCTCTCTTTATCCCAACATATCAGATGATTTCATAGTAATACTCTCACTCGTTTCTATTTTCAAAATCATTATCCACACTCATATCCATATTCACCAGGTGTTGTAAAGTTGTACAACCGGATAGGTGGATATAGCAGTTATGCAGGTTTTATTTGGAAACATATAGGCCAAAAAAATTAAACTCATTTTATACCATATCTTTATATTATAAACAGTAGAATAATTTGGGTAAATAAGTCTTCCCTCCGTAATCCATGATCGCCAAAAATCTACCAAGCACCTATCTAGGTTGCAATTTTGAATTTCAAACCAATGATTACAACTGTTGCCAAAAAAAAAACAATCTAAGTTCCTTCACACACATAGAAGCAAAAAATTAAAAAAAATTAAAAAACAGAAGAATGTCGGAGGCTACAACTCCCCACACCTATATCAATCTCAAGTTCTCAACTACCTATCTAAAACAAATCCCTAATCTTTAATCAAAATTTAAATTTTAAAAATTGTGACTACCTCGTCTAAACATCCTAAATTTGCAGCACAAACAACTCATTATCATCATCTCAAAAAAAAAAAAAAAACCCCTGCTGTTATGATCAACAGTTTTTCCAAAACCTCCAACTCATGACTTCCGTACTCTAATTCAAAAACTTTACCTTATCTAGGGATGGCAAAAAGTTGGGGAATACCCGTCCCCGCTGGGGCCCCGCCTTAAAGTGGGGAAAAATCCCCATCCCCAACAAGAACGGGGGCGGGGGCGGGGAGGAAAATTAATCCCTGCTCGGGGATGGGGGCATAGTTCAACCTGTCCCCGTTCCCATTTTTCCGCCGGGGATTTTTCCCCATTCCCATCCCCGTCCCCGATTCCCTGAATGGGGAAAAATCCCCGCACCCATTCCCAATTTTGATTAAAATTACAAAAATAACCTTATTTTTAAAATTTTTAAATGAAACAACTAAGGTTATATATGTAATTTTCTTTGTAAAAATCCTAGATATATATCGAATTTAATACTCATAGTCGTGCAGAGTTTAGAAGGTGGGGAAAAAACACCGGATAAAAATCCCCGTTAAGGCCCGAAGGGGATTAAATCCCCGCCAATGATGGGGATGGGGGGGGGGAATTTTTTCCCCGAAGCGGGGAACCGGGTGGGGACGGGAAGCGGGGATCGTAGCGGGGACGGGGACGGGGACGGGGAATATACTCCACATCCGCAACCCGCCCTGTTGCCATCCCTAACCTTATCCCATGTTGCACAAGACACCCTCTTCTTTTCATCCCTTTTATCACTAACTCACTACTTAATCAGCTTCTAATAAGTTTCTTATCATTTCTACATGTATCTATCCGCAAATCAATTGAGTTTACCTTTCCTTTTCTCTCAAAAGAGAGACGCACACGACTTTCTTTGTCTTTAATTTCTCTCACTAATAAGATCAATCCATGCACATAGAATAATATAAAGTACACTCAATTTTCTTAAATCAGGCCCAATTTGTAATTGTTCCCTCTCAGTGTTTTATAAAGGTCATGTTTTCATAACATTTAGGCTTAATATATTTTTTTTCAACCTACAGCATAAGGTAATTTTGTGAATTCGATGCACAATTCGTCGGTTGTAATAACATACTTTGGATTCTTTTAAGAGGCTGGAATTCAATTTTGCTTTCTATTTTGTTGGATTTATGGCCCAAATATCATGACGGCTAGGGTTTCCTCGTACTTGTCCACTTGATCCCTTTATGAGGGGCACGCCTCGAGCCTCTATAATCATCATCAACACACAGCAATAAACAAACACAATTGTTGAGCTTTCTTGTTCCACTATTCTAGCTTTGTATAAGAGTGTTCTAGAGTGAATTGTAATCACTAATTGATCTCTCCTTAGAACACATCGCCCTGAGATCAATTCTGTACTATCCCATCCCTATAATGGATTTTGCTAATCGCCGTCCGTGGTTTTTCCCACATTGGGTTTTCCACGTAAATCTTGACATTGATTTGTGTTTGTTCTTTATCATCGTATTTTGTGATTCTTTGTTATTTTCATCCAATTCCAATACAATCCTAACAAGTGATATCATAGCATTGGTTATAGGATGGCAGCAGTCACAAAGTTTAATATACCCAAATTTGATGGAAAGATGAGTTTTAACATTAGAAAGATCCAGATGATAGCAGTTCTTACCCAGAACGTATTAAAGAAGGCAATCACTGGAAAAATGAAGAAACCTTCAACAATGACACACGAACAATGGGAAGAGCTCGATGAAAATGCTCTCTCGATGATTCAACTGTGCTTGGCAACTCATGTTCCCTGTGAAGTCCCGGATGCAACTACCATGGCAGCTGTCTAGCTCAAGATAGAGTCCCTATATATGACCAAAAGTCTAGCAAACAAGATTCATCTAAAGGAACTTCTGTACACATTCTCCATGGCTGAAGGTACTCCTATTCAGAATCATCTTGACGAGTTCAATTCTATTATTATTGATCTGGAAAGTCTAGATGTGAAACTTGAGGATGAGGATAAAGAAATACTATTGCTTGTTTGATTGCCCTCCTTTCTATAAGCACTTCAAAGAAGTTATGCTATACAGCAATAACAAAGCGTTGTCTTTTGATGATGTTAAGGCTAACTTATTGTCAAAAAAAAAAATTGATCTTGAAGTGCGTTCTGATGACAAAGCTGAAGGCTTGTCAGTAAGAGGGAGAATTCTTAGAAATGAAGGCACAAATAGGTGAAATACCAAATCAAAGTGCAGGGGATGTAAATCCAACAAGCTCTGCAAGTATTGTAGAAAGTCGAGACATTTAGTAGCTGAATGCTATAAACTAAAGAACAAGAAGGCAAAAGAAGAGAAGAATAATCAACTTGCAGAAGCTTCAATTATAGACTCAGGGTCAGATGGTGATGTTCTACTTATCACTACCACGGATAACCGAGGTGCTACTGAATGGGTTCTTGATTCAAGCTGTACCTACCATATGTGTCCCCTTAGGGACTAGTTTTCTACATATGAGGCACTAGATGCTGATGTTGTACTCATGAGCAATGGTGCCTAATGCAATGTTGTTGCCATTTGCACTGTTCGAATCAAGACTCATGATGGTATAGTGAGGACTCTTTCTAAGGTTCATTGCATTCCTTAACTAAAGTGTAATCTCATCTCACTTGGTACCCTTGAATCCAATGGGTGTAAGTGCTCCGTTGAAGGTGAATTTTTGAAGATCTCCAAGGGTGCCATGATTCTCATAAAATGATAAAGACGGGGAAGTCTTTACATTCTCCAAGGGTCTACAGTGAGAGGTTCTATTGCAGTCACTACCACCTCATCTGTTGAAGACCATACTCGATTGTAGCATACTTGCTTGGGCCACATGAATGAGAGGGGAATGACAATTCTAATCAAGCCAGGTCTACTAGACAGCGAAGGTACAGGCAGGCTTGATTTTTGTGATCCTTATGTGTTTGGAAAACAAAAGAAGGTTAGTTTTTCTACAGCTACACATCGTACTAAAAATACCCTTGATTATGTTCAATTTGATTTGTGGGGTCCTTCTAGAGTTCCTTCTTTTGGAAGAAAATGTTATATGTTGACCTTTGTAGATGACTTCTCTAGAAAGGCCTGGGTTTATTTCTTAAGGCTGAAGAACACGACTTTCCCTATGTTTAAAAATTTCAAAGCGCTTGTTGAAACCGACTGGAAAAAAGATAAAGAAGCTCAGGACTAACAATGGTCTTGAATTATGTGAGTTAGAGTTTAATGAGTTCTGCCACACTCAAGGTATCGTTAAACATAAGACCTTGGTTGGAAAACCTCAGCAAAATGGGTTACAGAACGCAACAATAAAACTCTACTTGAGAGAGCACGTTGTATGCTCTCCAATGCTAATATGTGGCATCGTAGAGATTTTTGGACTGAGGTTATTTCTATAGCATACTATTTGGTGAATCGATCTCCACACTCCTATATTGAATTCAAAATTCCATAAGAAGTCTGATCAGGTAATCATGTTGACTACTCCATTTTGAGAGTTTTTGGATGCTCTGTTTTTGCACATGTCAATAATGGAAAACTAGCTCCCGGGCTGCCAAATGCATGTTTCTAAACTATGCATCTGAATGTAAGGGATGTCGGCTTTGGTCTCCCGACTCCAAAAATGTCATTCAAAGTTGGGATATTACCTTTAATGAAACTATTATATTCTTCCCTAGAAAAGAGTCTGCTATCCCAACATGTGATTAACAGGATGACGACGAGAAGTTGGAACTAGAGGTTCCTTCAAATGCTCCTCAAGGTGGAGATACAATACCTCATTCTAGTAGTGAGGACCATACTGAAGAAACCAACTCTGACAGCCATGACATCCCAAGTGCTGAAGAGCAACAGACTTCAGATAACTACTCTATTACTCGTGACAGGCAGCAAAGAACCATCTAAAAGCCTGCACGCTATCCATTAATAATGAAGATGGACTAATAGCATATGCCTTAGCGGTTGCATGGGAGATACCTAAAGGTATTGAACTTCTACCTACTCTAAAGTAATCTCCTACCCTAATTCATCGAACTGGCTTATGGCAATACAAGGAGAGATGGAGAGTTTACACAAGAATGAGACTTGGGAGTTGTGTGACTTACCGGAGGGTCGTCGTGCCTTGACGACCAAATGGGTCTGCAAGAGAAAGGAGGGTATTCCCGATGTTGAAGCTGTAAGATGGAAGGCAAGGGTGGTTGTTTGAGGCTGCAACTAGAAGGAATGTATTGACTTCAATGAAGTTTTCTCTCTTGTAGTACGTCATACCTCTATTAGAGTATTGCTTACATTTGTTGTTCTATTTGATCTAGAATTGGAGCAACTTAATGTAAAAACTGTATTCTTTCATAAGGAGTTGGAGGAAGAGATATACATGAAACAACCTGAGGGTTTTACAGTTCCTAGAAAGAAAAATTATGTATATCGCTTGAAGAAGTCTCTATATGGTTGAAACAAGCACCATGGTAGTGGTATAAAAGGTTTGCTGCATTCATAATAGGACAGGGCTATACATGTTGTCACTATGACAATCGTGTATATTTTCAAGAATTTGGAGATTCCTTCAATTATCTATTACTATATGTGGATGACATGCTTGTTACCTCCAAGGGCAAGTCCTTGATCAGTAAGTTGAAATCTCAAGTTAGCAATGAGTTTGAGATGAAGGATCTTGGGGCAACTAAGAAGACACTTGGTATGGAGATTCACAGAGATCGAAAGGTCGGTAAGCTCTACCTATCTCAAATGAAGTATTTTGAAAAAGTCCTTGATAGGTTCAATATGAGTTACTGCAAACCAACGACTACTCCTCTAGCTGCTCACTTCAAATTGTCAGCTAAGTCCTGTCCTGCATCTGAAGAGGAAATAGAAAAGATGTCTCATGTTCATTATTCTAGTGTAGCTGAGAGCCTCATGTATGCTATGGTCTGCACTAGACCGGATTTAGCCTATACAGTTACTGTCTATTATGTGTATAATCCTCATAAGGATCATTGGGAAGCTATGAAATAGATCCTTTGCTATGTGAAGGGGTCTCTCGATAGGTATCTATTGTTTGATAAGTCCAATACTATAACCTATGATGTTAGATGATTCGTTGACTCTGATTATGGTAGAGATCTTGATCATAGGTGTTGTACTTCTAGCTACATCATCACTCTATGTGCGGGTGCTATCTCTTGGAAAGCATCCCTACAACCTATTGCAGCATTATCCACTACTGAAGCAGAACACATTGCTTCAACTCAGGGAGTGAAAGAAGCTACATGGTTGAAAAAAGGCCTTATTGTAGAGCTTGGTGTTCCACAAGGTGTCACTACAATGTTTTTAGATAGTCAAAGTGCTATCCATCTCATAAAAAATGATGCCTCCCACTCTAAGACCAAGCATATCATCATCAACTACTATTATATTAGAGAAACTATTGCTGCAAGAGATATTGATATGAAGAAAGTACATATAGAAGATAACCCTGCAGATATGTTCACCAAGTCTCTCCATATTACTAAGTTCCAGCACCTTTGGACTTAGTTGGTGTTCAGTGTTGCTGACTACCTTTCGGGGTCCGCCCTGCGGGGCACTACCCTTCTGGGTCCTTTGGTGATGTGTTTGTTCTAGAACTGATGATTTTGGTCCAAGGTAGAGATTATTGGGTTTATGGCCCAAATATCATGACGGCTAGAGTTTCCTCGTTTGTTGGGTTTATGACCCAAATATCATGACGGCTAGGGTTTCCTCCAACCTGTCTACTTGATCCCTTTATTAGGGGCACGCCTTGAGCGTCCATAATCATCATCAACACACAGTAATACACAAACACAACTGTTGAGCTTTCTTGTTATGTTATTCCAGCATTGTGAGAGAGTGTTCTAGAGTGAATTGTAATCACTAATTGATCTCTCCTTAGAGCATATCGCTTTGAAATCAATTCTATACTCTCCCATCTCTATAGTGGATTTTGCTCACTTTCGTCTGTGGTTTTTCCTACATTGGGTTTTTCACGTAAATCTTGTTGTTGATTTGTATTTGTTCTTTATCATCGTATTTTGTGATTCTTTATTATTTCCATCCAATTCCTTTACGATCCTAATATGTTTTAGCCTTTTCAATCAACATTTGAAACACATTTGGCAAGCCTTTCAACAAATTTATCTGCTTTGGTATTGTTGAAAACAATGGTTAAGAAACTTCAGGTATAAGTTTTATACTCTAACATGTTGAAAAGCACTATTAAATCTATCTCATTTAGCACCCAAACAGGTGGTGAAAATGGATTCCAACTGTGCATGAATATTGGTATGGGTATGAAAATTATGTTTTAAAATGAGTATAGATATGGATACAAACTTATAGAGTCTTAAAATGCAAATTCAATTATGTACCTAATTTGCTAATAAACTGCAACAAATGTTTGCTGAACCCCAATTTAAATAGTAGACATGAAACTCCAATTGTCGTCCAACCTTCATATCCTCTCCTTGTTTAGATCTTCTCCTCATTATTTATGTTTGTTCCTTCATGTGGTCATGGTTGAGAGAACCGGACCGGACCGGCCGGTTCAACCGGTTGGACCGGGAACCGGCCACAGCACCGATCCGGAACTTCTCCTAAACCATTTAAGCTACCAAACCGGAAAAAACCGGTACAACCCGGTTGGACCGGCTGACTCAATCAAACCGGCCCACCCACGGTTGGACCGGTTTTTCCCAACTTTTTATAAAAAATCAAATTTTTTTTTTTGCTATGAAAATTTTGAGCACAACTCAACCCTTCAATAGCATCCTTGGCTTGCCTACTCCTTCCATGCTTTTTTATAAGGCTACCAAGTTTGAGAATTTTCTCAAAATGGCTATGTGGGACTTTCCATTTCTCACAATCTAACAAACCCTATATTTATGTAATGAGGGTATTGCAATCACCTTTTACTCTATCAATGTGGGACTATAATTAAATTTCTTATTTCTCTTCTTCCTCATTATTTTGTACTTGTAACTTTTTTTATTAGATTTTAATAATTTATGTTGTTAAATCAAAAAGTATTTTTTTCATCAAATATATAATTTAATGATCTCTTCTTCCACATTATTTTGTAGTAGTTCATTTATTGTAATTTTTATTTCATTTAATGTAATAAATGTATATTTTTTGTTTATCATCAAACTCTTGTAATTTGTATATTCAAGCATGGTTTACCAAATTATCATATCCAAATCAAAAAAATTATGACCCTCTAATTAGTTGTTTTAGTATATTATTTATATCTAAATTATATTATTTTTTTTTTAGAGTGTGAATGTCAATTATAGGTGAAAAAAACACACAAAAACCTTAAGTTCTTTTACAAAGCATAGCTTTAATTATAAGCCTATGACTTTGTATTGTCTTTAACTTGCCTTCCATGCTTTTTTATAAGGCTACCAAGTTTGAGAATATGCTCAAATTGGCAATGTGGGATTTCTCAATTCTCAATTCTCATTCTGTAATAGAACTCATATTTATGCAATGAGAGTCTTGTAATCACCTTCTACTCCATCAATGTGGGACCATAAATAAATTTCTCATTTCTCTTCTTCTTTATTATTTTGTACTTGTAACTTTTCTATTAGAGTTTAGTTAGTAATTTGAAAAAAATATATATAACAAATATATATAAAAAAATTTTTTAGGTTCACCGGGTTGTGCCGGTTTAACCCGGTTGGACGGTAAACCGGGTCAACCGGTCCAAACCCGGTCCAAACGGTCCGACCGGTTGAACCATCGACCCACTCGGTCGACCGGGTCGGTTCTCTCAACCTTGCATGTGGTTTGATAATACTATACTTGTGGTAAAGTTAACATCAAATGTCAATCACTATTATGTAAAGAAGAAAAGTTCAATTGTTTTACCTACAATTTTAACTTTTGTGAGTCCAATTAGGAATTTTTTTATATTAGTGTCACTTAAAATTAGCTAATTGAAGATATGCATATGGGTATAGCTTTCGGTAATGGATATTAGCGCGGGTATGATTCAAACCGCCCAATGTCCATCCCTTGTTGATGTCATGCAAGCGGCATTCACATGACCACAGTAAAGATGAACTAGTGGTGGGATGGTAATTCCAAGATGTGACGGATTTTTGCAATGCCAAATAATCCTAACGGCTGTGTAGCCAATGATGAGTGCAGGCCAATGTTTATCAATCCTAAATATTAGGACATTACAACACCACCACCTCCCAGTATGTTGCAATCTAAATATTAGGACATTATAACTATAAATTATGATTAGATGCTAATAAATGTTAATAAGTGACGATCAATGTTAAATACTCATAATAAGTACTTGTAATTAGTTGAAAAATATAGGACACTAATTAACAAATCAGTGCAAGTAAAAAACAGTGCCAACATTAGGACGACGTTGCAGTAGAAAATTCAGCAATTTTTATACATGAATGTTATTAAGACCAAAGATTTAAAAATTAAGAGCCATCATACTTTCTTTATAGTCAGGTTTAAGCATGCCAGCTTAAACGACACCAGCATTCATCACGCATTGTGAAGATTAGGGATTGACTCTTATGTTGCGAAAGGTAGAAATAGCAATGCTACCCCCCCCCCCCCCCCAAATAAAATGAAGGGGAAAAAACCAATTGCGGAGGGGAAAGGATAGGGAGAAGCTCCGGGAGAGGTGCAACAAATAACAGAGCAAAACGCAGGCAATCAGCTATTCCCAGATCACAAAGTAACATTCATCTCTTCAAACAAAATTGGTAAAAACTCAGGGGAGGGTGGGGAGGCCAAAATTGCTTAAACTCAAAACAGAACTTCAATTCCAAAATGCACGGAACACTCTCAGAGACTCTGATACCCAAATGGAAAAACGGAATTAAAAGCTACCAAAAAAACCCTAGAATTCTATGATGTTCACTGCATAGAACCATTAATCTATCCAGGCTTCATCTTCTATAACTTGAGCTGTTACTTTTCTGATGAGTTTGGTCCCCTCTTCTTGCCGAATCCAACAACTGGAAACAAAAGTTTCATCATCAGAGCCAGAGCAACAACAACCAATCAAAGACCAAATTTTCAAAATCTTGTTCAACAGACCCACAAATGACATTTGTCTTCAAGCCCGACACACCAAAAAAAGAGACAGAATCAAGTAAGCATCGACTAATGCGTGTCACAAATCTACCCCCCCCCCCTCCAAAGAAGAGCATCACAGCCACTACGCTACAGCCATTTTCCTTGTTTATGCACGCATTCAGAAGAAGCCATCGAGATGAGAGAAGAGGATATACTGGATTAAGAGGGGTAAGCGAGACCATTCTTTGTACAGGAGGCCTACCATTACAGGCTGCAGGATTAATGCTACCAATATTTTGAATCAAGATCTTGCCCCAGCAGGATCCACATTCAGCTGTCATTGTTGTAGAATTTTTCCAAACAAAATGGATGATACCCATGACAAGCAAGATATTGTTTCTTCCAATGTACTCATGCGTTTAATAGAATAGAAGGCTTGCTCACTTCACTTCCACAAGTCGCCATGCAAAGTTGCAAACACATCCACTCATTGAGAAATAACACAAATTATGCCTTATTCCCAATGATCACTATAACTAATGCCCGAAACATGTTACAAATTACAGAAAAGGTGTAATAAAAATCTACCATTTTGATTTCTTCCCCAATGAAACGTGTAATTCTTTTCTAGTAATTTACCACAATGTAGAAGCCACCATACTACGTTTCAAAAATTTCCATGGACCAGTGGGCAGCTAGTATTACAGCTGCCACCCAAACAAAGAAAAACATAAAAATAAAAACTACATCACACCACAATTCCTCAATCAACTTGAATGCAAAATCATCCCTCTCATCCGTAGGCTTCACTTCCTCGTCAACTTTGAATCAGATGTTGCCACAAAGTTGACAAGCAATTCATCATAATTTGTAACCAGCCACCATTTCCAACGACTAAAACGACCAAAAACTCTTCCACCTCAGTTCATATTCTCCTGAATTAAGTACACTACCATGTTGACAAGCTTCATATCCCCCTATCCCAAAAGTCCCCCGTTCAATGGTCCATATCTACGCTTTTACCCTCTATATCTTCATCCTCGATTAGATTGTACAAACCACAAACCCTAATTTCAGAAATAAGCTTCAATCGACCCGTAAACCCTAATTTCGTCTATACACTCAAAATGGCTGTATCTCAAAAATCCACTTATTCAGTCTGGGTGGAGGGGGGAGGAGAGAGAAAGAGAGGGTACCAGCGGTGACGAAACGGCGATTGTACTGCATGCGCTTGTGAGCGCGTCCACGGGGCTTCTTCTTCTTATCTTGCTTTGCAACCTTCGGAGTTTGACCCCTCACCTTACCAGCACGCGCCAAAGATCCATGAACCTTACCTGCAAATCCAAAATTCAATCAAAATCCGCCATTAAACTCAGAACATCATCAGATTTCGAACAAATAATGCGAAAATTCGAAGTTTAGACAGAGTGATTACCCATTGTTGTTCTTCCCTCGTCGCAGGTCTCCTTTCTCTCTCCGCCTTCGATGCGCCGTTCAGGGTTTTTAGTGTTTTAGGGTTTCCGGTTTGTGGAAATTTTTTAAAGGGGGGTTGAGAGTTTTTTTTTCTTTTATTTTTCGGGCTTGTAGTTTGGTTGGGCTTTGAAAAAGATGTTTAGGTCGGGTTGTTCGTGCTTGGGCTTTTGACAGCAAAAGCCCAATGTTCGGCCCATTTATAATTCTAATGCATTTTTTGCTGGATCCGAATAGTGTTAGATATTAGAATGGCACCATTAGGAAATGGGCGTAGCATCGATTTTGGGTGCGTTTGTAACGACTTGTTGAAAGTCAACAAGTCGACTTCCTAAGAGACAGTTAGATGCACAAGCATCCCTCGTTCACGCAGGGTTCGAAAAAGGACCGCATCTCAAGAGGTGAATTGTAGGCAGCCTAATCTGACTTTATCAGTGGCTGATTCCACGACTCGAACCTATGACATTTTGGTCACACGGAAACAACCTTATCGTTGCTCCAATGCTCCCCTTCAACAAATCGACTTCCTAAGGTGGATATAAATTGCTAGGTACAAAAAGAAAAAAGAAATCAAATCGTAAACAAAGCAAAATTGTTTTATGGAAGCCATGCGTATTACTTTTTCATAAAATCAATCAGATTACTACTTTGCATTCAAGACTGAAGAATTAGAAACATCAAATTTTAAGTTTAATGCCTTTTTATTCTGCAATGTAATTGAGGTATTGTATTTTAATATCTTTTCTAACTTAGGCCCTGTTCTTTTGGGTGGGAAATCCACCCAACCCCCACCTACCCACTTTTTCCCCCCTCTTCCCACTCTTTCCCACACTTAAAAAAAAATACCACTCTTTCCCACATTCACCAACTTCTTCCCACATTCACCAACTCCTTCCCACACCTACATAAAACAACCATTTCCCATATTTGAAAATTTTTTATACTTTACGTAATTGTGTGTGCGAATAATCTGATAGCAATTATAAGTAGTTTTAATTTTTCGGATGTTATGGAACAATTTATTTTTTTTCTTTTTCCTTAATTTTTTAATTTTTAAATTTTTTTTAATCTTTTAATTCTATTTTTTAATGTTTCATTTTTTAATTTTTTAATTTTTACATTTTTGGTATTTATTTTTAATTTTTAATTTATTTATTTTGAGTTTTTTATTTATTTAATTTTTTAATTTTTAATTTTTCGAATGTTATGGAACAGTTTTATTTTTTTTCTTTTTCATTAATTTTTTAATTTTTAAAATTTTTTTTAATTTTTTAATTCTATTTTTTAATTTTTAATTTTTAATTTTTATTATTTTTAAATTTTTTAAACTTTAATTTTTTTTTATTTATTTTTAATTTTCAATTTTTTAATTTTTAATTTTTAATTTTTAATTTTTAATTTTTTAATTTTTTAATTTCTTAATTTTTAAATTTTTGGATATTATGGAACAGTTTTAGTTTTTTTCTTTTTCATTAATTTTTTAATTGTTAACTTTGTTTTAATTATGTAATTCTATATTTTAATGTTTAATTTTTTAATTTTTAAATTTTAGTTTTTAATTTTTTAATTTCTAATTTTGCGGATGTCATCGAACAGTGTTATTTTTTTCTTTTTCATTAATTTTTTATTTTTTAATTTTTTCAAATTTTTTGATTCTATTTTTTATTTTTTAGTTTTTTAATTTTTAATTTTTTTTATTTATTTTTAATTTTTAATTTTTAATTTTTACTTTTATAGTTTTTTGATTTTTTAATTTGCAAAAACATATTATTACAAATAAAAAAATTAAAAAATTACAAATTACAAATTCAAAATTAAAAATAAAAAATACAAAATACAAAATACAAAATACAAATGCAAAAAGAACAATTAAAATGAAAATAAAAGTAAAAAAAATTAAAAAAATTTAAAAACTAGAATTAAAAAATTAAAATTTAAAAAATTTAAAAAATTAAAAAATTAAAAATTAAAAATTAAAAAAATACACAAATAAAAAAAATGAACAATAAAAAATAAAAATAACAAATAACAAATAAAAAATAACAAATAAAAAAATAAAAAATAAAAAGCAAAAAGTAAAAAATAAAAAATAACAAAATAATAA
>JACYFF010031958.1:97012836-97048296 GCA_017589665.1 Selenicereus undatus
GCGATAGCACTAGTTTTGTGACCCAAGTAAAAAGAAAAACACATTGCGTGTTTCTTGCTGAGAGCATTCCCAGTCAAATTTTTTTTGGAACTCTGGTATGTCACGTCAATAAAAGTTTCACAATTTTAGAACCTACATTTCATCACTTTTCTAACCTATAGAACTCCAATTTTAATTATCCAATAAAAATATTTATCATGGACTCACCTTATAATACACAATCTAGTTTTTCAATCATTTAAAAATTATATGCTTACTCCAAAAAAAAAAATTTAAAAAGCCAAAAGTTACACGCGGGGAGACACACACAGGCGTGCTCCCCCGCGTGTCACTTTTTATCTTTTCCTTTCATTTTGCGACACTTGTCAATGTGGGGCTCACGTTCCTCTTTCATGCCCCACGCTGCGAATGCTCTGAGTACATAGTTGCATGTTTAGAGAGCACGTGAATTTGGATAAGACAAAAACCCTCGTTTAGCAAAATGCCAGAACTATGGTTTCTTCTTTTTTCGTTTTTTTTGCACCCCCTCTGTCCCAAGAACTTTGTTCTGTCTGGGAAAATAAATTTTTTTAGGGTGAATTATGTATGTAATGCATTATTTAAAAAAAAAATCAAATATTGCATATATCACATAATCAATCTAAAAGCATGAAAAGGGCAGGGGAAGAAAATTATACTCCCCGATGCAAGGTAACTGCTTAATCTCTATGCCCACATCACTAATATAACTGCCTCGCAAAATCTCTATTATAAGTAACATTTTACAGCCTGTTTGCTTATGGTCTCAAGCAGGCTTCACGTGCTTGGTATCATAAATTCAGTGGTTACATTTTAACACTTGGCTTTACTAATAACAACACCATTGATATCTCAATGTTTGTTTATCGTATTGGCACACAACAGTTGATCCTTCTTTTATATGTTGGTGATATTATTTTCACTAGTAACTCTACTCCTCTTCTCTTTCATTTCATTCGCTTATTGTCTATTCCATTTCCAAAGAAAGACTTGGGTGATTTGCATTACTTTCTATGGGTTCAGGTTGTGCGAACACGCATTGGGTTATTCATCTCACAGTCCAAGTACACTTTTGATCTTGTTTATGAATTTCACCTCCACACAACGAAGTCCATTCGTACGACACTTTCTTCTTGGACCATGTTATCTTTGTTAAATGGGGAGTTACTTTCTAACCCTACTGAGTATTGCAATCGGTCGGAGCAGTACACAATATTTAACTTTGAAAGGCCAGACATTGCTTATGTTGTACATTTGGTATCTCAGTTTATGCATGCTCCTCGCACTACTCAGCTTGCCACTATGAAATATATTTTTCTGTTATTTGAAGGTACTACTGAGTATGGTCTTTGCTCGTGGAACGCACAGAATTAGGATATTGTCATTGCTTGTTCTGACACAAACTAGGCTAGTTGTCCTGACTCTTCCTAATCCACAACTAGGTATGCCGTTTTCCTTGGTCCTAATCTCATCTCCTGGCGGTTTAAAAGGCAACCGATGGTTTTTAAGTCCTCTACTGAAACTAAATATTCTTTTGTTGCTTACATTGTCATTGAAACCCTTTCACTTCGATCTCTACTTGCTGAGCTTACATCTTCTTGTCAAAGTGTTGCGTGACAACAACTGTGCCACTTACATCGCTGTTAATCCTATTCTTCAGAACCATAGTAAGCAAATCAACGTAGATTATCAATTTTTTTTTTTTTCATGAGCATGTGGCTCATGGTGATTTGGTTGTACAATATGTTCCTACTCGGCAACAATTAGTAGGTATTTTTCTAAGGCCTTGTCAGCTAATAGATTCTTGACCTTAAAATTCAATGTGTCCATTGTAGCCCCTATCTAGATTGAGTGGCATAATGCATTATAAGACCATTGTTGAAAATCTCTGTATTTATTTTTATTACAATAGAACAATGGGGCTCCCAATGTGGGTAGAGCCTTTGTTCATTCACAAACTGGATCCATGAGAAGAGCCCAGGGAGAAAAAAAATATATCTTTATGTTCAAGCTTGTACTAATTTAAAGCATTATTGTTGTGACAGACTAATTATTTTTACCAATTTAAGGTGGTTTGGAATGATAAATAGACTAATAATTTACAACCAAAGACTTTATACCTTCTAAATTATGAGCAATTAGTTTACTACTTTTTCTCAATTCAAAGTTGCACCACTTTAAAATCGACCAATGGCATATCATTTGATGTTGCCTCTCTATCAACTTGTTTAATTCAAACTATATAAAAAAGTATTTATGTAGTATTTATTAGTAATGACCTATGTCATTTTTATTTATACAAACTTTACACTAATTTAAAGTGCTATGGGTGGACCAATTCCACTCATTTAAAGTGTTTATAGGGGGAGAAAATAGGCTAACAATTTAGAGGGATTATTAGACAATTAGATTTCAAATTGGGATCATTAATTTAGGTTGATAATTAATGAAGGTGGTCCAAAGAGTACCTAACCCCATAACAAATATGACCGTTATTAATGGTGAAAGAGTGAGTCAGTAGGATTCCATGCCTACTTCAGTTTGAAATCTGTTAGATGTCAGATTCATGGGATTCCTCGCTGTGCTATGAATTAATTGCACTTATTATGTATCCCCTGTATATGAAATCAAATTTGTTGGTCAGGTTGAGCTGCCACAATAAGTGGAATGGTGCCTTTAATTTAGTGCTGGATCACATAATTAAATATAGGGAATTGTTAACCACTGTCCTTACGGCAATGGTAAAGGAACCATTAATATTCATAACAGTATCATTTTCAAAAAGAAATCAATAAATGTAATAACAGTAATTAAAGTAAATCTTTAAACTTAAATCATATTTATTAAAGTATAAAATATTTTGCAGGCCTTTAAGCAACTCATTAAAAGTTTAAATTAATAGTTAAAGGCTCATACAACATTTTATACTCTAACACCGCCCCTTATGCAAGTGGTCTTCAGCTTAGAAGCGTGGATGCGATAAAGCTCCTCATACCTTACACAATGATTCAATAAGCGAGTTTCTAAGATTTGAACTTGAAACCTCTTGTTCGAAAAAGATCTAATCTGATGTTCATGATGACCTTAACTAAAAGTGTAACTTAATGGTTGAATTAATACTCAGGAAGTATTTTATGCTCTAAAAATGAAGTGGTGATCACTAGAATTGAATTGCGGCGAAGCGAAAAATGAAATAGTCTACAAGGATTTGTTTATACGCTAAATCGAGCTACCTTGCTGGTTTACCCTAATCTTAATGCCACGCAATTCTTTCCTCTCACCTATCTCACGTCTTGTCTAACCTACACACATCGATTCAAATGACTCTTCCGCTTTGGCTTGAATTCCTCGTACTTTGCGTACAACACATGATCCAATGGGAGCTTCCCTCTACAACTTCATTTGCTCTCAATAAATAAATAAATAAATAAATAAATACAATGAGAAAACTTAGGTAGCCCTTCACGCAATAATCTACCTAAATTATCATACAAAATAAATGACAATTGAGAGGAGGGACCCAAAGACTATGTGCATGATGCCGTTAAAGTATGTACTAAGCATGCTGAGTCCTAACCAGTTGTATTGATATGATTGATCAAGTCTTGTTGGGGCATTACTGATCATAAGTATTTTAATATCACAAACAATAAAATTCATTGCCAATGAGAGGCTAAATAGTTCAGTCAACTGTCTGGATGATGATGTTGCTGCTATCTCCTTCGATGTGAATCATTTGGTAATGACTTACTTTGATCGACTCTTGAAGATTAGAATATTAATATACCATTTCTTTAGTAACAAGAATGGAAGCTGTTTCAAGATTGCAAGCTCCTACTTTGACTAGTTTTCCTAGTCAATTTTTTATAACAAACTCGTTAACCGTTTATATTGCTTATGTAAAAAACATTGAAATTGAGCTTGATATAACCTCCTTTCGGCTTGTCCCATCTAATAACATGGTTCCTTTAAGACGCAGTTTTCGGCTGAGATTGCAGGCCATTGGAATCTGATAGTCGATGTTCTTGTTGAAAGTTGAAGTACTTTTCTTTGCAATGACTCTAGAGCAGGAAAAAAGTTTTTTCTTTTTTTTTTTCCTACGGTTTGAGCTCGATAGGTTGAGCATGTTCCCTGAAAATTGAAGCGTTTCTTAACTGCTCCGCGAGCATGTCGAGTTTGCTTTCCTATTTTCATTCTTATAATTAGTACTTCCATATGGTGATGTCAAAAGTATCACATCGATGGTATAATACAAAAGCAAGTATACAGATATAGAATTAACAAGTGTCACATTATCATTGTTAATCTTTTACTTTTTTCTTTAATATCAAGTTGTCCAATTATTAATTGTTAGTTCTAGATCAAATAAGAATATTAAGGATTTAATATACTTTTTACTCATATAGTTTTAAAAATAAAAGCATTTTATGACAATAATTGTAGATCAACATACTCAATTACTTGTATGTTTTTTAGAATTAAATAATGGTTTACCATACAAGTATGGAAAGCATTTTCTCAATTTTTGGGGTTTATGATATTTTAATGCAAAGATGAAATAATTCAAAAAGATCAGAGGTGTAAAAAATATTTACTAAAACCTCAAGGGAAATAAATGAAAATACTTCATATTATTTATGCATGTAAATCTAAATTATACATCAAGAATAAAATATTTTATATTCATACTTTTAGTATCATTGATTAGATCCAAGTTCTACACTAGTTCCAACTCATGGAAGAATTGCCTACGAAAAGAAGTTCCAAATCATGGAAGAATTGCCTACTAAAGAGAGGGGAGGGCTTTGGCCTAAAAATTGCCTATTTTGGGAATGTTGATTAGGAAATAGATTCGGTCCATATAGTCTATAGATTCACTGATGTGATATAATTTGAATCACAGAAGTTTTATCTTTTTGGAAATAAGACTACCTAATAAATTGGCATTAGATTGTGTATCTCATGAGTTATAAATCAGCTCAAAACCAAGCCGAAATCAATTCTCAATGGTGTTTGGTAACAACAGTTTTTTGAAAAAAAGGAGTTATTTGGGGGTGTTTTAGTTGTTTTGACCAAGTCAAACAGCTAAGTGGATGTTTGGTAAACAGCTGTTTGCAACAACTGTTTGGCCCCAAAAAACTCTTTTTGAAAATGTTATTTCCATTAGCCTTTTCAAAAGAGTTTTTTTATAGAAATGACATATTTGCCCAAGACTTTAAACAAATTACATTACATGCCATTGCATTATATTTAATTATATATATAATATTATTTTACAAAATAGAAAGAGTATGTAGTATTATAAAGTGTTCCTTAGTAGCTTTCGAACCCGGTTAGATCTTGAGAATTAACAAGAGTATATATTTTTTTAGGCAAAAACAAACCATTGAAGTTGCATTGTCTCTTTTATTGTTTGTATTTTTTCCCCCTTAACCAAGTAGTATACCTTTTGGTGTAGATTTTCTAATTTCACTAGTATATTATATCACGCTTATTCGATTCTTTCACCATGCACCTTTGTGAACGTCTAATATTATGATGTTTATGCTTTAGATTACTCAATCTCCCTTCCGATTACCTCGACAATGAGCTTTAGATCGATGCAAAATAGTAACATTTGCTACTATGTTTTGTATGAATTGAATCTAATGAAGATAATGGCTTGTTTGGTTTTATGTAATCAAAGTGATAATACAATCAAAATGGTAATGGTGATTCCATTATCATATTTGGTTACCATTAAGGGATGTGATCAAGATTGCATTGTAATTACATTTATGTCAATCTATGCAACTACAATTACTTGACTTTTCCTAAACAATTGCGATTGCATATCTTTGAATCAAAGTCTACCCAACTATAAGCTATTATATTTAGGAACTTTCTCTCTCTTTTCTCCATTGTCTCTCCTTTACTTTCCCTCTCTGATTACTTTGACACCATTTTTTTAAAGGTTTGAAACCCCTCTCACCCCTCTCTCATCTCCATATTAGACAAAGTTTAACCTAAACCATTATCGTATTATTGTAACTACGTTTTTGTGCATGTAGACATCATGTCTCTCTCTCTCACACACACACATCATCATCATCATCATCATCATCTTCTTATTCTTTTTCTGCTTCTCTCTACTTGGTAAACTTGAACAATATTATATTATTGTAATCTAGAATAAATAGAGTGAAGTAAGTCTCACGTGAAACATCCTAATCATGATGATAAGATATTAGATGATAATTATCAACAAAGTTACAAATAATTAAAATAGGCAAAAATAAAATGCGAATTGAATTGCAAATACTTCATTCACGTGTAAAATTAAGTATTGTTTGTAGATGAGCTCATTCCATTACACTTGTAAAAACTTTGTAACCAAATATTGTAATATAATTATTATCCCATTTCATTACGCTAATACTTGCATTACATGGTTGATTCCATTGCATAGTAATTGCAGTACTTTCAACCAAACGCTACATAAAATCATTAGAGATTCATATAAATTTCAATTTCAATTTATAAACCAAAAAAATTTAAAAAATAATAAAATAACGTTATAAAACATTGACATAATTTACATAAGTACAAATTAAAAAGAAATAAGATAGACGATGAATGCAAGTTATGTAGAATTTAATAAGAAAGTAAAGCTTTATTAATGAAGTTTTTCTTTAATTTTTATGTGTATGAAGTTAATTTATACCTATGACACCAATATAATTCTTTTTAAAAAGAAATTGACCAATAAATTAAAAAAATATGTTCTGTTAAGAAGTAATTTAGAGATACCGATATAAATAGAATTTTACCAAACATCTTTATTAGAAACAACTAACTTTACCAAACAGTTTTTCTACAAACAGCTAATAGCTAACAGTTAATATAAATAGCTAACAGCTATTTACCAAATAGAGCCATATCAATTAAATCGATTCTGACTCTGTTCTAACCTAATCAAGTAAAAAAAAAATGGTTGATTTGTAGAACCAAATAGGTTTTGCCGGCCCAGTCCGATGGCTCACTGCCCTATATGAAGGTAGTCACATTGCACCCTGAGAACATGCCTTCGGTAAGCACATGGAACGAGTAAGAATTTCTCAACAAGGTTGTTTGCAAATTATGATTTTGCAACAATATTTGTACTAGATAAAATAAAATAAAAATCACAAGAATATTTTTTTAGTTGGCTTTTGATTTTGACCTCTATAATTTTTTTTAATTTTTTTCAAGTCAATGTAACTCCACACGCAAAATTCTAGTTAGTTTTCAGTCTTCCTCATGCATATATATTATTCCTACCTGCAACGTGCTAAGCAATAAAAAAATTACGAAACTTGTGATCATTTTTTTATGTCCTAACAGTCCGTTGATCCCTGATTAATCATCTCCATCGACTGATCATCTACCCCTGATCCTCCCAAATTCACACTAATGGACCAAACACCAACTTTTGAATGGGCAAATGAAGCCATCCCTCTTTCACTCACCTCAAAATTCATCCTACCTAATCCAACCCGACTTGATATGACCTGTGTTTCCCACCTCAATTCGATCCCAATCATTGCCGGGGCACAGACAATGAGGCCCAACTCATCCAGGGAATCACGGGTGCGTGTAAGGGGTTCGGGTTCTTCCAGGTCATCAACAATGGGATTCCTTTGGAATTGTGCAAAAATGTGTTGGATGTGATCACAAAGTTCTTCCATTTGCCTTATGAGGAAAAGAGTCACTTGGTTTCAACTAAGCATTTGGAAGATGGGAAAATCTTTAAGTACTATTGTAATCGCAAATTACAAAGATTGAATTTTTATATATTGATTTGATTTGAATGGGTACAATCTCTATGAATACAATGATCATCTGATTCTTTCTCTTTTAAGAATGAATTTTTCAACCTTTGAATCAAAACGAGTAAGGGCCTATTTATAGGAAAACTTCCCCCCTCCCCTTGAAAGTCAAGATGGGGCCCTGACTTGTTTTTTTTTTGCCTGAACCTGGGTTTTGGGCCTTGACTTGGACTACTTTGACTTTTGTTTACTTTGACTTGGGAGTCTCCCGGGCTTGGGCCGAGCATTGACTTGGAAGTCGCCTTGAGGTTTGACCGAGCATTGACTTGAGAGTCGTTTGACGTTTGACTTGTGAGTTGATTTAATCCTTGACCTTTAACTTTAACATTTGACTTTGACTTTAACTTGGTTTCGATCGCGCCTTGACTTGGACATCGTTCGGACTTTAAGTCGTGACTTGACTTGGTAGTCATCTTGAGCCTCGGTTTGGGTCTTGACTTGAATTTTGACTGAGCCTAGATTTGGAAGTCATTTGGGCTTGACTTGTGAGTCTTTGAAATTGATTAAATTAATTAAAAGGGTTGACCCAATTAATTAATTAAATTTAATTTAATTTTGATACGGTACAAATAAATTTTTAGTGCCCACAAATTGTCTCCTCGAGAAGGTCACATACAAGACTTTTGTCGTTGGAGTGTGACTGAAGTCTCGATTTTTTTGCCTTCTCTTTTTTTTATTTTGTCGTTGGAGCGTGATCATTTAAGCGACAAGGTTACGTACAAGACTTCTGCCTTCTCGATTTTTTAGCTTGGGCTTCATTCGTGCACCTTATTCTTTCTTTGGATGGGCTGGACGGGCCTGGGCTGGGTTCTTTCCTTTTCAAGCTAGGTTTGGGCCTTGGCTTCATTCATGCAATTTATCGATTTCTCACATTCGAGTAAAAATTCAAACAAAGAAGAGGAAAAATCTAGTGAGTTTCTCTATTTTCTTAACCCTGATGATAAATTGCAGCTCGTTTTGGATTTTGATAAAATCATGGTTGTTAGATTCATCAGCAGCGGTACCGGTATCGGCATCGGAATGATACAATTTCGCTAATCTTTAATATGTTGCCTAAATCTTTGAACTATATGCCATTGCCTTAATCTTTAAACCATATGTCGAGGAAATAGACACGGAGGAGAGAAAAAATGTGAAACTGTGTGAGCGCCAAAAAAACGTAAAATGAATTTATGCTCCATTCAATGTGAAAATATTTTCTTTCATTCTAGGGAAAATGATTTTCTCCTGAATGCAAATTTACTATCCTTATTTTACCAAACATCGTAACATGAGAAAATTGTTTTTCGAAAAAATTATTTTCACCCCTACCAAACACACTTTAAATTCATGACATACTCGATATTAAAACAAAATAAATATCAATAAATAAATAAATTGAACATATGGAGTTCAACATCAACTTCAATGCTCCCTCATAATTCCTGCCGTGGTGCCCGCCGGGCCTTTGGCTCCAAACCCACCTGCCCCTGTCCTTCTCCCCTAAAAATCTCACTCCTAATTTCCTTCCTGCATTCCCATACACAGCCTTATTCTCTCTCCTCAATCCCACCACACTCTCCACCATCCTCCCTTCATCCTTTGTGTCATTCATTTGTTGCTCACATGAGCCGCCCATGATCGCACCCGGCCTGAGCCCGCCCCAGCCCACCACCTCCAGGGTCAGGCTGGGCTATGGCATCGCGATGGCGGTGAGCACCCTGGTCCTCATCTCCGCCATCCTGCTCGCCTCCTACTCCTGCCTCCGCCTCCGCATCCTAGCCGGCCCGACATGGCCCGCCCCTCCTCCTCTGCCACCCGTCACAGCCCGACCTCATCAGGTCGTGCCATACTACTCGGCCCGGTCATGGCCCAAGTGTGCTGGCCCGACATGCGGGCCGCCCGGTGCCCAAAGCTGGTGCTGGGGGGAGCAAGACGCTGCCCCGGCCCAACTCCGGCCCGTGTTCGATATGCCTAGCGGATTACAAGGCCAAAGAGACAATAAGGTGCATGCCGGATTGTAATCAATGTTTTCATGCAACGTGCATTGATCCGTGGCTCCGAATGAGCCCCACGTGTCCGTTATGCCGGAGCTCGCCGGCGCCGGTACGCCTTTGTCGGACTTAGTCCCTCTAGCCTTTCATCCTAGATGATGGAGGGGTGTTTTCGTAATTTTCCACTAAAATTTTTGGAGTGTAATTTGAATTTTTTGGGGGTTTTCTGGGGTTTGGGGGGTACAGATATAAACAGGAAAATTAAAGTTATTTGTTTGTTGCATGAAGTTGCATCCACTAGTTGGCCTTCAACTTGTCCTATATATATATATTGAGATGGCGATAGCACTATTTTTGTGAGCCAAGTAAAAAGAAAAACACAGTGCGTGTTTCTTGTTGAGTACATAGCTGCATGTTTAGAGAGCACGTGAATTTACATAAGAAAAAAACCCGCGTTTAGCAAAATGCCAGAAAGAGTGAGAGGAAGACCATGAATTCTATAGAACTGTGAATTTTTTCTTTTTCCCTTTTTTTTGCACCCCCTCTGTCCCAAGAACTTTGTTCTGTTTAGGAAAGTAAATTTTTTTAGGGTGTATTATGTAATGCATTATTTTTGAAAAAAAATCAAATGTTGTAGGTATCACATAATCAATCTAAAAACATGAAAAGCGCAAATTATACTCCCCGATGCAAAGTAACTGCTTAATCTCTATGCCCACAACACTAATGTAATTGCCTCACAAAATCTCTATTATAAGTAACATTTTACAGCCTGTTTGTTTATGGTCTCAAGTAGGCTCCACGTGCTTGGTACCATAAATTCAGTGGTTACCTTTTAACCCTTGGCTTTACTAATAACAACACCATTGATATCTCAATGTTTGTTCATCGTACTGGCGCAGAACTGTTGATCCTTCTTTTATATGTTGGTGATATTATTTTCACTAGTAACTCTAGTCCTCTTTTCTTTCATTTTATTCGCTTATTGTCTATTCAATTTCCAATGAAAGACTCGGGTAATTTGCATTACTTTCTACGGGTTTAGGTTGTACAGACACACACTGGGTTATTCATCTCACAATCCAAGTACATTTCTAATCTTGTTCATAAATTTCACCTCCATACGTACAACAAAGTCCATTCGTACGACGCTTCCTTCTTGGACCATGTTATCATTATTAGATGGGGAGTTAGTTTCTAACCCTATTGAGTATCACAATAGGTCGGAACACTACAATATTTAACTTTGAAAGGCTAGACATTGCTTATGTTGTACATTTGGTATCTCAGTTTATGCATGCTCCTCGTACTACTCACCTTGCCACTATGAAACATATTTTTCACTATTTGATAGGTACTACTGAGCATGGTCTTCGCTCATGGAAGGCACAGAATCAAGATATTGTTCTTGCTTATTCTGACGCAAAATAGGCTAGTTGTCTTGACTCATCCTAATCTACAACTGGGTATACCATTTTCTTTGGCCATTATCCCATCCCCTGGCGTTTTAAGAAGCAATCGATGGTTTCCAAGTCCTCTACTGAAGTTGAGTATTCCGTTGTTGCTTACACTGTCACTGAAAGGGATGTTGTTGCTTACATTGTCACTGAAACAACCCTTTCACTCCGGTATCTACTTGCTGAGCTTACGTCTTCTTGTCAAAGTGTTGCGTGACAACATTTGTGCCACTTACATCGTTGTAAATGATATTCTTCACAACCGTAGTAAGCACATCAAAGTCTACAAAATTAAATAATCTATTTATCTCGAATGAACAAGCATGGGTCAAATTCAACCACTATAAAATATGCTGCATCCTTCCACACATGTCTGCCCACACTTAAGGAAGTGCGGGCCGAATACGGGCCCTATAACCATTGCCCACTGTTGGTAATTGCAAAGATGTTTTAATTGGTAAAGATAAAAAATAAAAAGTATTACTATCAAAAAGAAAAAAATAAAATCTTCCTGCTCTTAGAAACTACACCCGCCGAAGTAGTCTATTTTTTGGGGTTTTTTTTTTTGAAGGATACAAATTTTTTTCTTATGAAATCATGGCTCCCTCAGTTATGATTCTCTGTTCTCTCCCTCTCCCTTCCTCCTTCTACATGCCATCGGAATTATCTCCTCACTGGTTCCCTCACATCCATCTCCTTCGTCGTATTCAATTTTGAAGGGTCTTGCATTTTCAGATTATTCTCAAACACAATCTTTTGGATTCGATTGTTGCACCACCATTCAGCGGAATCATAAAATTTTGGCAAAAATTATCTCGTCAGAAGCTTCTTTTTCCATCTTCTAATTTTTTGCAATTAGGGTTTCTTCTTTCGGTGTCCTAATATCAAATTCGGGTATATATTTGATAGAATTTTACATGTTCATGCATTATAAATTATCATTTTGGGTTGCCAAAATGTTTGCACCATGTGAAATTTAGCCAATTTGATTGGCATATACATGGTTGCCAAGTGCCTGTTTTGTCATTCGAAGAGCAAACAACGCTGGAGGGGTGAGCAAATTGTGCACCAATTGTGTCATCGCCTTCAGATTTATGGGATTGTCCATGGCTTTGTGGAGTAAATAGTTCCAAAGAGCAAAAACGAGATAATTATGGACACTACCTCGCTCCTAAAGGTAAATCTTGCTATCAATACCTATTTAATTGAGCAACGACATGGGTCGTGATTATTATACTTTGTTGTTGTTGGCATGAATCTTGCCTTTCTGAATCTCAGTACTTTTCGATGTAATACACAAATATCATATCAAATTTTCATGCAGGAAAATGTAAAGAAATAGTTCAGGGGTTTAAAGACCATAGATTGAGAGCTATTTGACAGAGCAGAAGGTTATTTGCAGTGGATCATTACAATAAAAGGCTAAATAACTCAAGAAGATTGTGAATGGTTTAATTTCGCACTAGTGTCACAAGCTGGATCCATTTGCCAGTCCATTCATCTTTGATGTTAAAACTTGTAGTGTGATTGTTGTAAGAACTTGATTTTCACCTTTTTGTTTGTTCTTTGAAGCATCTCTTTGCTTAATCCGTTTCATTTTTGAGTATTTCTTGTTTCAACTTAGAACAGTATGGTTGGGTGCTTAGCCTGAGAGTTGTCTTGAGATTGGTTTAAACCTATAGGCCTTTGCCTACTTGACTTCCTAGATGTATAAATTTTAAGTGACCTATATCATTTTTATGAATGTCCAAGTGTTCATTACGTACGAAAGCTTTTTGGGCAGGAAATTTTAATATTTTCATGTTGTTATTTGAAGAGAGCTAAATAGGAAGACCATAGATCAAGCTACAAGTGAATTTTCCGAACAATGATGGTCTTTACTCTTTATATTGATAATCGCTTTCTCACGCACGTACACTGACTTTCTTCGCTCAATGATTTGTATGCCCTATTCCACGCCACTCACCCTAGACATGAATTTGTACACTATGTAATAATTAGTGAAAATGTGGTTAAATTAATTGTAGGAAAGATTTACAAGGAACTTGTTGAAAGCATTGATAATGATTGTTGCCTAGAGATTTTTCAGTTGACACTCCAAGAAAGATACAAATATTTGGAATGTTATGGACATTTTCATACATTTTTCCATATGGAGTCCTTCCCTTGTTGCTAGTAGGCGTACACTTGAAGAAATTCAGTCAAGTGTCATAATTTCTTGGTCTATACTTGAACTAGTCTTAGGACAATTATCTGAAGTTGTAGCATTATACTAGAAAGGGGTGTTTTGCTTTAGCCTTTAGCAATGACACAGATGAGGATGATCAGGGCTAAGCTTTTTCCACTTTTGTTAAAACACACATCAGAGTATTCATTGTTTTAAGAGCTTATTGATGTCAGTTGTCAAGCTCATTCTTGTGTTTTAGTTGTTAATTTGCCTCATTCATATTCTCTGTATTTTAATGTTGACTTCTTGTAATTGTGATTATACTTTTCTTGAGAGTGTATAATCCCATTTTGTAATTGATGAATTCCGGAGTTATTCTTATTATTTTTGTCTTGAGAGTCCTAATGGTATAATATTTGCTTGATTGACCGACTGTTAGTTCAAATTTTATTGGAAAGGATTTCATTGCTTTTCCTGTAGTTGTTTTTCATAATGTTGGATTCATTGTCAATGACAAGGAAAAATAAATTAAAAGGGAATTTATGACATCATATACTAAGGAAGTTACATGTCAATTGTATTAGAAATCTTCTACTTTTCATATTATTTTCCAGAATGTTGGATTCATGTAAATGACAAGGGTGAAATAAAAGCAATTCATGACTTTATATACTAATGAAATTACATGTCAATTGTATTAGAAATCTTCTCGACATGTATGCAGTTTTGATCCTTGATCACTTCTCATATATCATTCACTTATATGTTACAGGCTCTGTTTTACACCCAACTTTTAGGTTCCAAGATCGTCTGTGAGGTTCGAGTGAGTTAAATTCCTTTTGTGCTATCGTTTCTCTTTTTTCTCCTTGGGACAAGAATTTCGACTGTTTTCTTACTTTCAATGTGAGTATACGCTGATTCAATATAAGGTCATTGGAACATATGGTTAACCATATCGATTATACATAGGACATTGGAACATTGGATATATTTTCTTTGAAATGGTTATACATATAACATTGGAACATATGGTTGGTAATTAAACTCAAATATGAACTAACGTAAAATTAATTTAATCATAATTTAAAATTAAATAGATTAGAATCTTCATCAATATAAGGTCAACAATAAGAAATTAACCAAATTCTAAAATATACAAGATCACTTGTTGTACTTGCTAATGCGGGTGGAAAATATACTTAAGAGGATTTTCCGATAATATTTTAAAATTTTTTTATTTTACAGATTTTAAGCGATTAGATTTATTCAAGGTTTTTTTTTCTTCCGTGGAGACATTCTATTTTGTTATTATCAATTCCTAAAATTATTTTGCCAAGAAAATAATGTAATATGTTTCTAGAGAAACTAATTCTTATGATGAGTCAGAAGACTGAGCTTATACGTGGCAATCTTCGAAGTCAAGTCAGCTTATAACTCCTGACCTGCAAAAAAGGCAGACCTCAGAGGAACGCCCCTCCGAGGATCAAGTCAGCGCCAAGTCCCAAGAAACAATAAAGCAGAGAGAAAAGTGATATTTTTTGTATTGGAGAATGTGTCCCTTTCCGAGGTAGGTAGGTGAGTATTTATAACTTCTATAGCAAAGGGTACAATAGTAATTTTGTGTTGGAGACTCTCTAAATGGACTATTAGACTGCTCGATTCGCTTGGGCCCTTGGTTGGTGCCCCAAGGGTCCCGCTAGGGCCTATTATGCTAGATTGGGCCTAACCTATAATTGAGGCGTGTGGGTCATCCCAGGAAAATCACATTTTTCGGATCATTTAGCCCCTCACATTTTGCCTGCACGTCAAACCGGGTGAGTAGTCAGGCGGAATGTCGAGTACATCCATGGCGAGAATTCCATCGCGTGAACTTGAGAAATTGTTGATCGTCCTTTTTCCTTGGTCAAAGGCATGAGATAAGTGATGGGCCAGAGGACACCTTACTCAAGGACGACCTAAACCTCTTGGGGCTAAAGGCGCGTAAGAGTACTAGGCTAGATGATGCCCAACTCAAGGAGCGGTGGGTGAAAGGACGCCTAACACAAGGACGACCTTAAAGGCGTGAAAGGAGCAACGTGTGAGAGGACGCCCCGCTCAGGGAGCACTGGGCGGGAGGACACCCAGCTCAAGGACGGCCTAAGCCCTTGGGGCTAAAGGCGCGTAAGAGTACTAGGCGAGATGATACCCAACTCAAGGAGCGCTAGGTGGAAGGATGCCTAACACAAGGACGACCTTAAAGGCGTTGAAGAAGCGACGTGCGAGAAGACGCCCCGCTCAAGGAGCGTTGGGTGAAAGGACACCTAGCTCAAGGACGGCCTAATCCTCGTAGGCCAAAGGCATAGCGTAGCGACCGACATTGGCCATGCTTAATAACGACTGGCATTGGGTTGTGCTTACAGGCGACAAGCCTCGGGCCGTGCTCACGGCAACCGGACAAGGGTCGCGGGCTATGCCTACGGGCGTCCGACCGAGGACCGCCCCTACGGTCGACCGGACGAGAGCCGCGATTACTAGCGACCGGTCGAGGGCCGCGGGCGACAGGCCGAGGGTCGTGCCTACGGACGACCGACGAAGGGTGGTGGTCTACGTTTAAGGTCGATCGGCGAAGGTCCGCGGCCCTACGGGCGACTGGTCGAGGGTTGCGGGGCGCGCTTGTGGGTGACTGATCGCGGGTCGTGTCTACGGGCGACCGGTCGAGGGTCGTGCTTAATAGTGACCGACTTAGGGCCGAGGCCTGCGCCTACGGGCGACCGACCGAGGGTCGTGGGCCGCACTGACTGGCGAAAGGCTGCGGGCCGCACCTACAAATGTCCAGCCGCGGGTTGTGCTTAGTAGCGACCAGCTCTGATGCCGTACTTAAGGACCTTTAGCCCCCACTGAGGCTAAAGGTATAGTGACCGACTCTGAGACCGTGCTTGAGGACCTTTAGCCTTTATTGATGCTAAAGGTATAGCGACCGGCCCTGATGCCGTACTTGAGGACCCTTAGCCCCTATTGGGGCTAAAGGTATAGCGACCAGCCATGAAGCCGTGCTTAAGGACTCTTAGCCCCTATTGGGGCGAAAAGCATAGCGACCGACTCTGAGGTTGTGCTCGAAGATCCCATTGGGGCTAGAGGTATAGCAACCAGCCACGAGGCCATGCTTAAGGACTCTTAGCCCCCATTGAGGCTAAAAGTATAGCGATCAGCCATGAGGTTGTGCTTAATGACTCTTAGCCCCTATTGGGGCTAAAAGTATAGCTACCGGCCATGAGGCCGTGTTTTAGGAGTGTTAGCCCCCATTGGGGCTAAAAGTATAGCGTCTGGCTATGAGGCCGTACTTGAGGACTCTTAGCCCACATTGGGGTTAAAAATATATCGACTGGCCATGAGGCCCTGCTTAATGAGTCTTAGCCCCAATTTGGGCTAAAAGTATAGCGACCGGCCATAAGGTCATGCTTAATGACTGTTAGCCCTCCATTGAGGCAAAAAGTATAGCGACCGGCCATGAGGCCGTACTTAAGGACTCTTAGCCCCCATTGGGGCTAAATATAGCGACCAACCATGAGGCAGTGCTTAAGGGCTCTTAGCCCCCATTGAGGCTAAATATAACGACCGACCTGCAAAAAAGGCAAACCTCAGGGGTGGACTTGAGGAACACCCCTCCGACGATCAAGTCAACATCAAGTCCCAAGAAACAATAAAGCAAAGAGAAAAGTGATATTTTGTGTATTGGAGAATGTGTCCATTTCCGAGGTAGGTAGGTGAGTATTTATAACTCTTGTAGCAAAGGATAAAATAGTAATTTCGTGTTGGAGACTCTCTAAATGGACTATTAGACTACTCGCTCTATTTGGGCCCTTGGTTGGTGCTCCAAGGGTCCCGCTAGGGGCCATTATGCCGGATTGGGTCTGACCTATGATTGAGGCGTGTGGATCATCCTAGGAAAATCATATTTTCCGAATCATAATCAATTAAGTTCCCACAACATGTCACACAAATTAAGTTTTTTGATTGCGCTAGTTTGAGTTAAAGTCAAATGGGATTGCCTTATTTTAGGTCTAATTTAATTCTGGATCATCATAGTTAAACAATTACGCAATTTGATACATTTTTATTAGATAAACACTTGTAGATTATATGTGCCATGTAATTCTAAAATATTATTTATTAATTATATATTAACATGGTGAATCATTAAGCCACGTCATGGTTTGAAAGCAACATCATTAGTAGCAAAAAAAAAGGGCTCTAATATAGACAAGGGGCACTTACTTCTTTTTCAAAGTTAAGGGGTATTTTCTAGCCTAATATACAAGTTGAGGGACACTCCATTTTTAGAAATCCCTTGTCATCTAATAGATTCTTGGTCTTAAAATTCAATATGTCCATTGTAGTCACCATCCAGATTGAGTGGCATAATGGATTATAAGAATATTATCGTAAATCTTTGTACTTATTTTTATTATGAATAGAATGATAGGCTCCCAGTGTGGACAAAGCCTCTGTTTATTCACAAACTGGATCCATGAGATGAGTCCAAGAAAATATATATATATGTATATATATATATATATATAGAGAGATATATATATATTTCTTTATGTTCAAACTTGCACTAATTTAAAGCGTTGTTATCATAGACTAGTTACCTTTACCTATTTAAGGTGTTTTGGAGTAATAAATAGACTAATAATTTACAACCAAAGACGTTATACCTTCTAAATTGTGAGCAATTAGTTTACTATTTTTTTATATATATATTTAAAGTTGCACCGCATGCATACCCCTCAACTTGAAATGTAAAATAAATATCCTCTTAACTTGATTAAGCCTTTAATTCATTTATAATTATTGATGATGTGGCATAGTTGATTAGCAAAACAAAGATTCTTCCATGGTTAACTTTTTTTTCAATTATCATAGTTAAAATTGATAACAACCCTTGATTTTATTTACAAAATCTCAACCCTTGAAATATTTAAGGAAATCAGTTCCTTTTGTAAGAGAGTAGGTTACTTTTTTCACCCACTCCCGCCCTTTCTCTCTCTATCTCTCTGTCAATGGTGTGGCGCCATAGTAGAGTGCTTTGAAATCTGTCTCCTCTTCCCTCAAAATTTGCCCATTTAATACCACCAAATTTTCCAGATTCATTGTCGCCTGTTTGCCCTTCTCCCCTCACTTCCCCATTTTCTCTTTTTTTTTTGTTACCCCCCGGAGAATATTCATCCTTCGATCCATTTCCCAGAAACAATCTCCAACAATTTTGATCGATTGTACATCGCAATTATTAATTTATAGGTTGATTTTTTTTTCAAATCTGTCTCTCTAGTCTCTCCACCTAGGTGGTTCATTGCTGTTGTGTTCGAACGCCTATGCCGCACCTTCCGTCCGAGCGTGCATCAGCAATCCTTCAAATTAAGGTTAGTTTCTGATTAATCCCACAGTAGAATGAATGAGATTTGCATCAGGTTGTGTAACTTGTCATCAATTAAGCTGAACTTCAATGAAATGACTGAGGTGAGGTTTTAGGGATAGGGATTCATAAAGGCGTCTCCTTCTCTGGCCATTGGCCGACTTCTAGATCCAAGACTTCCATCAAATTACCTTAGTCTATAGCATCGTCAACCATATAGGCTATGCCTACTGCAGGTCTTACTGTCAGCAACTGCAAGATCACCACCCCTAGGGCGTATATGTCTGATTTAGTTGAAACCCTCCCAGTCCTTTTATATTCAGGGTCAATGTAGCATAGAGTACCAACAGGACTAGTCTCCTTATAAATCGTCTTGAGGGACACGGATGTGGTCTCCAAGAAACATACATATTTATTTGAGATTATAACAGAATATAGGGGATATATGACACGTTTCTTGATTTGGGTAATGTTGGGATGTGGTTGCACAGTTTGGTACCGTGATGTGTTAACAGATAACCCAACCCAAGATATATTTGATGTGTTCAAAATTCTAGATTCTTATAAACCATTTTTCAACCCTTACTATAGTATTCGAGGATGGAAGAAAATGTTCTTTTCCGAAAGTGTTGAAGGTGTTGCTGAAAATGTATCGTCTACCTTTAATGTAGAACCTTTTGCAGAGCTAGATGTACCTTCTCCCGCTCTTAGTTTGGGTATTGTTAAAGCATCTGGTTTAAGTATTATAATAGTGATACTTATCGTACAGTTTGATTTGGGGGGGGGGGGGAGCAGTTCTTTTAATTTTGCTTTCGTGTAATGGTAACACAAAAAAGGGAAATTGCCATTACCCTTCAGAAGACAGTAGAATACCTTGAACCACCGATTTCAGAGCCCTAGCAGCCATTGCACCAATACACATTATAAATCCAAAAAGGTGAAAACTCGGCTCACCCTGTAACAAAATGCAACGTGAAAAAGAGATATTAGCATTGAAAAGGCTTTAGATTATATGGCATATGTAAACTACTAGTCATACTCAAACTAAGATCTGAATTTGACAAATACAACACCTAATAACATTTACATTAGATATTAATGCTAGAAAAGCTTGACGATCCAGCAAGTCATGAACCCTAAATCATAACCAATGAATAACATAGTACTAGCAACAATCAATTTTGATAGTCAAATACACAGAATTTCCAAGGCATAGCTCAAAAATATGATTAACGTATTTTAAGATTCAACCCCCCGCCCCCAAAATCAAGTATATGGAACACTGATATGTAAAATTCAATCCAGCTAACAAACATCAGTAAGATTTTAAGCTACTTCAGAAGGAAAATAGAGAAGAATTTCCTTCCTAACTTAAAACCTACCAAGCCACCCTACATCTGATAACCTGATCAACATCCACAAGATGCCATCTGCCCTAGCTTAGTATTCTTGCTCCTATGAGGCTCATATATGTCTTAATCACAAAAATTATTTATTGCCAAATGCTTAATGAAGATATTCAGTCAAACCAATTAGCAACAGTCCCAGATTTTCCCAGACTTTCCACCCATAAGGGCAAACTCACAACTTCTAATCTCGTGTTCCATAAAAGTTTTGAGGTGTCACAAAAAGGTCGCCACTTTTCCTATTCTAACTCAATCAATCTCCAATGTACACTCAATCGCCCGCTAAAGATATCCCAAAAATTGACACAATTCTTTCTAAATTCTCAACGATACAGCAACATTCCAATAACCAATTCCGCAATTTGCTCACTGAAGCAAAAAATTTCAACCCACCCACAAAAAGCCCATTTCGATGAAAACACATTCATTCATCCAGGAAAACAAAAAAGGAAGAACAACTAACCCGCTAGCAATGATGACACCGGTGACAACAGGAATAAGAGTGACGCAGGTGAGCCAAGCCTCCCTTTTGAAGGTCATAAGGTACGCAAAAAAAGCGGTGAAGAAGGGCGTGGTAGCACGAATGGCTTGATTGAATGAAACGGACAGATATTTCAGCGAAACGTTTCCACTAACAATAGAGGCGCAGAAGATGAGGCTAAGAGCAGAGATCTTGAAGAACTAAACCCGAGATCGGATGGTCTGCATAAAACCATCTTCATCCAAGCTATGGCGTGTAGCTGAGCAAAGAGCAAGCAGTCATATGGCACATCTTAAGGAACATCGGGTACGTAAACCCATAATTGCTGAGCAAATACTTGTTGAGCAGCAAAACCCCAATGTTTGATGAATGCCATGCGGCAACAAGCCCGAACGTGATGAGTTTGCTACTACTACTGTTCTTCTTCTTCTTCTTCTTCATGTTGATTTCTCTCACTTTTTCTCTCCTATGCAAACCCTTCGTCGGAAATTAGGGCGAATGAATAGGAACCCTAGATTGTTGCTGCGATGGATCTGGGCAAATGGGGCAGGTTAGACTCGGAGAGAGAAACCGACATTTGCGGAAGGGAGGAAAGGGAGTAATAATACCCAGTCAACAGTGGGTGGAATTGAAGCGGATCAGGTCAAGAAGATGACCCCGTTGTTGCAGTGTTGTAAGAATCGAATATGGAGATGAAGACAGAGAGAGAGAGAGGCACATTCAAAGAAAGTAGGAGGTTTGATAATGGCAACTTTGGTTGACGAAGGTAGTGAATCGAAGGAGATGACGATGTTGATGGGGCTCTACTACAATGTGCGAGAGGAGAGAGAAAGAGAGTTGAAAACGCGTAGTGGGATTGAGTCAACACAATACCTTCAAATGTCTGAACTGCGAACACAGGGGAAGGAGATAGAAAGGGAGAAGTCGATGACAGTGAGGATAGAGGGGAAGAGAGAGAGAGTGTGCGTGAAATCAGTAAATGGGATGCAAACAGTACCTGTTCGTGACCGGCTATAGCAGGTCATTTTTTTTTAATTAACGGCTGAGATCTATGTAAATTACATCAACGGTTATAACGGTTTTAACTATGATAATTGAATTATTTTTCAATTATGGAAGAATTTTGATTAACAAAATAGCCATATGGCTTGGCTAATTAAAAAAATGATGACCTGGTTGACTAATGAATAATGTAGTAGCTGGTAATGTTGACATATAAACACATAAAATAATCAAGACTGCGTATAAGGTTGATGACTTATTTAATTTGATACGCGGGAAATTTTAAAAAGTTTACAAAATTAAATAATCTATTTATCTCTAATGAACAAGCATGGGACAAATTCAACAGATGTTTGAAATGAACAAAAAATGATTTTAAATTAATCAACTCAAAATCAAATAACTCAAAGTTTGTTTAAACATATTGATTATATTTTCTTTGAAATGGTTATACATAGAACATTGGAACATATGGTTGGTAATTAAACTCAAATATTTACTAATGCAGACTTAATTTAATCGTAGTTTAAAATTAAATAGATTAGAATCTTCATCAATATAAGTTCAACAACAAGAAATTAACCAAATACTAAAATATATAAGATCAATTTATTAATACACTAATTATTTGATAATCTATCAAACAATCAATTGTCGTACTTGCTAATACAGGTGAAAAATATACTTAAGAGGATTTTCCGATAATATTTTAAAATTTCTTTATTTTAACAATTTTAAGGGATTAGATTTATTCAATTTAATTTTTTTTTCTTCCTTGGAGACATTCTATTTTGTTATAATCAATTCCTTAAATTATTTTGCCAAGAAAATAATGTAATCAATTAAGTTCCCACGACATCTCAAACAAATTTAGTTTTGCGATTGCCCTAGTTTGAGTTCATGTCAAATAGGATTGCCTTATTTTAGGTCTAATTTAATTTTGGATCATCATAGTTAAATAATTAGGTAATTTGATACATTTTTATTAGATAAACACTAGTAGATTATATGTACAATGTAATTCTAAAATATTATTTATTAATTATATATTAATATGGTGAGTCATTAAGCCACATCATGGTTTGAAAGCAATATCATTTGCTAAAAAAAAAAGGCTCTAATATAGTCAAGGGGTATTTACTTCTTTTTCAAAGTTAAGGGGTATTTTCTAGCCTAATATACAAGTTGAGGGACACTCTATTTTTGAAACTCCCCTGTCATCTAATAGATTCTTGGCCTTAAAATTCAATATGTCCATTGTAGCTGCCATCTAGATTTAGCGACATAATGGATTATAAGAATATTATTGTAAATCTCTATATTTATTTTTATTATGAATAGAATGATATAGCTCCCAGTGTGGACAAAGCCTCTGTCTATTCACAAACTGGATCCACGAGAAGAGCCCAAGAAAAAAAACATATATATATCTTTATGTTCAAACTTACACTAAGTTAAAGCTTTGTTATGACAGACTAATTACTTTTACCTACTTAAGGTGTTTTGGAGTGATAAATAAAGTAATAATTTAAAACCAAAGACATTATACCTTCTAAATTATGAGCAATTAGTTTACTATTTTTTTTTTGGTGGATTTAAAGTTGCACCGCATGCATACCCCTCAACTTGAAAGTTGAAATAAATACCCTCTTAACTTGATTAAGCCTTTAATTCATTTATAATTATTGATGATGTGGCATAGTTGATTAAAAAAATAGTCATATGGCTTAGCTAATTAAAAAAATGATGACTTTGCTGGCTAATGAATAATGTGGTAGTTGCTAATGAATAATGTGGTAGTTGGTAATGTTGACATATAAAAAAATAAAATATTTAGAACTACATATAAGATTGATGACCTATTTAATTTGATACACGCGAAATTTAAAAAGTTTTATAAAATTAAATAATCTATTTATCTCCGATGAACAAGCATGGGTCGAATTCAACAGATGTTTGAAATGAACAAAATTTGATTTTAAATTAATCAACTCAAAATCAAATAACTCAAAGTTTGTTTAACCATATTGATTATGTTTTCTTTGAAATGGTTATACATAGAACATTGGAACATATGGTTGGTAATTAAGCTCAAATCTTTATATAATAAATGTAAAGATGTATAAGAAGTTGAGAACGCTTCCCTCCTCCAATTCTAAAATCTCAAGCAATAGTGCTTATAAACTGTTCATCATTCTGCAACATAAATTTTAGCCATTGAGGTTATGAATACATTAGGTCTCAGGTTCAATTCTCCCTCCCCTTATTATATTGTACTGCCCTCGTTGCTCATTTGAAACCAAAAAAAAAAAAACATGAATCTTATCCTTTAGATTATTTTTAGTTTTTTTGGGGGAAAAAAAATCAAATCCCATACTTGCCTCAACATCACAACTCCTGTAACCCTCTTTCTTCAATTTAACTGTTGTTGCACCTCCCATAACTATTTTGTATCTCATCAATTTCCATAGGCCAATGGGTCATATAGTTAAACTTAAAAAAAAAGAAAAAGGAAAAGATCACCCAATAAATTCTATATAAAGTTGAAAATGTTAACATTTTTAGAAATGAATATTGTTTGCAGACAAAATTTATAAAAACAAACCATATTCAATATTGAAAATATCAACATCAATTTTTATGCATATATTAGAAAGATAATAATGAAGTTCATTCCTAACAACAATAAGTAATTACGTTTAAATTATTTTGTGGAGGATAGAATACTTTAGCTACATTTATAAGTTATATCTATGAATCCTAATAATAAAAAGAAAAATAATTTATAAGTATTATATATAGTGAAAATTAGAAGATATGTTTTATTTGTTTGGAGTTCACTGCTATATTCTAAATGATGATTTTAATTAGTTTTAATATTTAAATATTAAGATTAATTATTTGTAATACACTATATGACTTACTTTTATTATTCAACTCATAATTCCTTTTTTTTACAATAACATAGGATTGTTTTCCTATTAAAAAAAATAAGAAGAAAAGGAGATAATTAATTTTAAATATTTTATTTCTAGAGAAGAGAAAATAATAACTATCTATAGTGCTTATTCTGTGAATTTTTATAGTAAAAATACCTAAAATATATTCCATGAAGATTACATAATTAATTTATTATATAAAGATATCTATGAGTCCTACCAATAAAAAGTAAAATAATTTATAAGTAGTCTATATAGTAAAAATTGGAAGTTATATTTTATTTATTTGGAGTTCACTGCTATATTCTAAATGATGATTTTAATTAGTTTTAATATTTAAATATAAATATTAATTATTTGCAATACAATATACGACTTGCTTTTATTATTCAACTCATAATTCCTTTTTTTTTTACAATAACATAGGATTGTTTTCCTATTAAAAAAAAGAAGAAGAAAAGGAGATAATTAATTTTAAATATTTTATTTCTAGAGAAAAGAAAATAATAGCTATCTATAGTACTTATTCTGTGAATTTTTATAATAAAAATACCTAAAATATATTACATGAATATTACATAATTAATTTATTATATAAAGATATCTATGAATCCTAATAATAAAAAGTAAAATAATTTATAAGTAGTATATATGGTAAAAATTAGAAGATATGTTTTATTTGTTTGGAGTTCACTACTATATTATAAATGATGATTTTAATTAGTTTTAATATTTAAATATTAAGATTAATTATTTGTAATACAAGATATGACTTACATTTATTATTCAACTCGTAATTCCTTTTTCATGACAATAACATAGGATTGTTTTCCTATTAAAAAAGAAGAAAAGGAGATAATTAATTTTAAATATTTTATTTCTAGAGAAAAGAAAATAATAGCTATCTATGGTACTTATTTTGTGAATTTTTATAATAAAGATAACTAAGATATATTACATGAAGATTACATAAAAATGTATACAATTACATTATTGATCAATAGAGTTGCATTACATAGAGTGGAAAGACTCTTGAAACTTCTACCATTAGGATTTTAGAAATTTCAATGTATAAATTTTGGTCCCCAATGTTGCGGAAGATCAATAGTTCAAACGCCTATCTTATATTTCAGCCCGTGTAAGTATTAAACTACATGTCAGTAGGAGCAGTTTAAAATATTGATAAACATATGAATATTAAATCAAAGAGCACATTAAACCCTAAACCCAAAACAATAGTCTTAAACCCACAAGTTATAAATCTTCAAACCAACCGTAAACTTTAAAACCCTTGAGGCCCACACTCTAACCTAGCTTTGCATAGGATCACATTTAAAAAAAAATAAATTATAGGATCATATTGAAGATAGTCTTTTTGAATTTTTCGAGTTTTAAAAATAAGATATAAGGAAAAAAAAAAGTTTCAAATTTGAAGAAGATAAGAGTTAAATTTATAATAAAATCTTTGATGTTTTTCTCTTTTTGGTATTAGTTATTGTGCATTGTTTCATTTTAATTCTACTCCTTCTTAATACTTTGCTCTATGTATATATTTAATTATCTATATCGTGTTTTTTATTGGATAATTTTATCATGTTATCATTGCTATACATTATGTATTTTTTGAAATTTACAACATCTCTATCCAAATTCATACCTAATATCCTCCTAATGTGCTTTTGAGGGATTGAATATGTTACTTTTTCTATTGAAATAGAAGATTATGATAAGAACAATTTTTTACTATTTACATTGTGAACTAAAATTAATTATTTAGGCTATCAAATTATTTCTTTTCCATTTTATAACTAATTATACCTAAGTTATATTTTATAATGTAAATGAACCGTCCAAGAGCACGGGTACAAACTAGAATGTACTAACGTAAACATAATTTAATCATAGTTTAAAATTAAATAGATTAGAATCTTCATCAATACAAGGTCAACAACAAGAAATTAACCAAATACTAAAATATATAAGATCAATTTATTAATACACTAATTATTTGATAATCTATCAAACAATCAATTGTTACTTGCTAATATGGGTGGAAAATATACTTAAGAGGATTTTTCAATAATATTTTAAAATTTCTTTATTTTACAGATTTTAAGGGATTAGAATTATTCAAGTTTATTTTTTTTTCTTCCGTGGAGACATTCTATTCTCTTATTATCGATTCCTTAAGTTATTTTGCCAAGAAAATAATGTAATCAATTAAGGTCCCATGACATCTCAAACAAATTTAGTTTTTTGATCGATCTAGTTTGAGTTCAAGTCAAATGGGATTGCCTTATTTTATGTCTAATAATTATGGATCATCATAGTTAAACAATTAGGTAATTTGATACATTTTTATTAGATAAACACTTGTAGATTATACATACTATGTAATTCTAAATATTATTTATTAATTATATATCAATATGGTGAGTCATTAAGCCACATCATGGTTTGAAAGCAACATCATCAAATGCTAAAAAAAAAAAAGGCTCTAATATAGTCAAGGGGTATTTACTTATTTTTCAAAGTTAAGGGGGTATTTTCAAGCTTAATATACAAGTTGAGGGACACACTATTTTTAGAACTCCCCTGTCTTCTAATAGATTCTTGGCCTTGAAATTCAATATGTCCATTGTATTCGCCATCCAGATTGAGTGACATAATGGATTACAAGAATATTATTGTGAATCTCTGTATTTATTTTTATTATAAATAGGATGATAGGGCTCTTAGTGTGGATAGAGCCTCTGTTTATTCACAGACTAGATCCATGAGATGAGGCCATGAAAAAAAATAAAAATAAATCTTCATGTTTAAACTTGCACTAATTTAAAGTGTTGTTATGACAGACTAATTACTTTGACCTATTTAAGATGTTTTGGAGTGATAAATAGACTAATAATTTACATTCAAAGACGTTATACCTTCTAAATTATGAACAAGTAGTTTACCATTTTTTTTATATAGATTTAAAGTTGCACTGCATGTACCCCTCAACTTGAAAAGTGAAATAAAAACTTGATTCTTAGCTTGATTAAGCCTTTAATTCGTGTATAATTATTGATGATGTGGCATAGTTGATAAACAAAATAGTCATATGGCTTAGCTAATTAAAAAAATGATGGCTTGGCTGGCTAATGAATAATGTGGTAGTTGGTAATGTTGACATATGAAAAAATAAAATATTCAGAACTACATATAAGATTGATGATCTACTTAGTTTGATACACGCGAAATTTAAAAAAGTTGACAAAATTAAATAATCTATTTATCTCCAATGAACAAGCATGGTTCGAATTCAACAGATGTTTGAAATGAACAAAAATTGATTTTAAATTAATCAACTCAAAATCAAGTAACTCAAAGTTTGTTTAACCATATTGATTATATTTTCTTTGAAATGGTTATACACAGAACATTGGAACATATGGTTGGGAATTAAACTCAAATCTTTATATAATAAATGCAAAGATGTATAAGAGGTTGAGAAAGTTTCCCTCCAATTCTAAAATTTCAAGCAATAGTACTTCTAAACCGTTCATCATTCTACAACATAAATCTTAGCCATTGAGGTTCTGAGTATATTAAGTCTCAGA
The DNA here is from genome assembly GCA_017589665.1 of Selenicereus undatus. Taxonomy (NCBI): domain Eukaryota; kingdom Viridiplantae; phylum Streptophyta; class Magnoliopsida; order Caryophyllales; family Cactaceae; genus Selenicereus; species Selenicereus undatus. The sequence continues at coordinate 97,041,124 of JACYFF010031958.1, forward strand.
TTCAATTCTCCCTCCCCTTATTATATTGTATTGTCTTCGTGACTCATTTGAAGCCAAAAAATAAAAATATAAATCTTATCCTTTAGATTATTTTTAGTTTTTTTTTTTTGGAGAAAAAAATCGAATCCCATACTTACCTCAACAATACAACACTCGTAACCCCCTTCCTTTAATTTAACCGTTGTTGCACCACCCATAACTATTTTGTATCTCATCAATTTCCATAGGCCAATAGACCATATAGTTAAATTTTAAAAAAAAAGTAAAAGATCACCCAATAAATTATATATAAAGTTGAAAACGTTAACATTTTTAAAAATAAATATTGTTTGCAGACAAAATTATAAAAACAAACCACATTCAACATTGAAAACATCAACATCAATTTTTATGCATATATTAGAAAGATAATAATGAAGTTCATTCCTAAAAAGAATAAGTAATTACGTTTAAATTATTTTGTGGAGGATGGAAAACTTTAGCTACATTTATAAGTTATATCTATGAATCCTAATAATAAAAAGCAAACTAATTTATAAGTATTATATATAGAAAAAATTAGAAGATATGTTTTAATTGTTTGGAGTTCACTGCTATATTCTAAATGATGATTTTAATTAGTTTTAATATTTAAATATAAAGATTAATTATTTGTAATACAATACATGACTTGCTTTTATTATTCAACTCATAATTCCTTTTTTTTGACAATAACATAAGATTGTTTTCCTATTAAAAAAAGAAGAAGAAAAGGAGATAATTAATTTTAAATATTTTATTTCTAGAGAAGAGAAAATAATAGCTATCTATAGTACTTATTCTGTGAATTTTTATAATAAAAATACCTAAAATATATTACATGAATATTACATAATTAATTTATTATATAAAGATATCTATGAATCCTAATAATAAAAAGGAAAATAATTTATAAGTAGTATATATAGTAAAAATTAGAAGTTATGTTTTATTTGTATGGAGTTCACTGCTATATTCTAAATGATGATTTTAATTAGTTGTAATATTTAAATATTAAGATTAATTATTTGTAATACAAGATATGACTTTTATTGTTCAACTCATAATTCCTTTTTTTTTTACAATAACATAGGATTGTTTTCCTATTAAAAAAAAGAAGAAAATGAGATAATTAATTTTAAATATTTTATTTCTGGAGAAAAGAAAATAGTAGCTATCTATAGTACTCATTCTGTGAATTTTTATAATAAAAATAACTAAGATATATTATATGAAGATTACATAATAATGTATGCAATTGCATTATTGATAAATAGAATTGCATTACATACAGAGGAAAGACTCTTGAAACTTCTACCTTTAGGATTTTAGAAATTCCAATGTACAAATTTTGGTCCCCAGTGTTGCGGAATACCAACCGTTCAAACGCTTATCTTATATTTCGACCTGTATAAGTATTAAACTACATGTCAGTATGAACAGTTTAAAATCTCGATAAACATATGAATATTAAATCAAAGAGCACATTAAATCCTAAACCCAAAACAATAGCCTTAAACTCACAAGGTATAAATCTTCAAACCAACCGTAAACCTTAAAACCCTTGAGGCCCACAACCTAACATAGCTTTGCATAGGATCACATTTTTTTTTAAAAAAATTATAGGATTATATTGATGATAAGTCTTTTTGACTTTCCTGAGTTCTAAAAATAAGATATAAGGAAAAAAAATAGTTTCAAATTTTAAGAAGACAAGAGTTAAATTTATAATAAAATCTTTAATGTTTTACTCTTTTTGGGTATTAGTTATGGTGCATTGTTTCATTTTAATTCTACTCCTTCTTAATATTTTGCTCTATGTATATATTTAATTATCTATACCGTGTTTTTTATTGTAGAATTTTATCATGTTATCATTGCTATACATTATGTATTTTTTGAAATTTGCAACATCTCTATCCAAATTCATACCCAATATCCTCCTAATGTGCTTTTGAGGGATTGAATATGTTACTTTTTCTACTGAAATAGAAGATTATGATAAGAACAATTTTTTACGATTTACATTGTGAACTAAAATTAATTATTTAGACTATCAAATTATTTCTTTTTCATTTTATAACTAATTATACCTAAGTTATATTTTAAAATTTAAATGACCCGTGCAAGAGCACGGGTACAAACTAGTATGTACTAACGTAAACATAATTTAATCATAGTTTAAAATTAAATAGATTAGAATCTTCATCAATGCAAGGTGAACAACAGGAAATTAACCAAATACTAAAATATATAAGATCTATTTATTAATACACTAATTATTTGATAATCTATTAAACAATCAATTGTTGTACTTGCTAGTGTGGGTGGAAAATATATTTAAGAGGATTTTCCGATAATATTTTAAAATTTCTTTATTTTACAGATTTTAAGGGATTAGATTTATTCAAGTTAGTTTTTTTTCTTCCGTGGAGACATTCTATTTTTTTATTATCAATTCCTTAAATTATTTTGCGAAGAAAATAACGTAATCAATTAAGTTCCCGCGACATCTCAAACATATTTAGTTTTTCGATCGCGCTAGTTTGAGTTCAAGTCAAATGAGATTGCCTTGTTTTAGGTCTAATTTAATTATGTACTATGTAATTCGAAAATGTTAAACAATTAGGTAATTTGATACATTTTTATTAGATAAACACTTGTAGATTATATGTACTATGTAATTCGAAAATGTTATTTATTAATTATATATTAATATGGTGAGTCATTAAGCCACATCATGGTTTGAAAGCAACATCATCAAATGCTAAAAAAAATGCTCTAGTATATTCAAGGGATATTTACTTCTTTTTCAAAGTTAAGGGGTATTTTCTAGCCTAATATATAAGTTGAGGGACACTCTTATTCTTGGCCTTAAAATTCATTATGTCTATTGTAGTCGCCATCCAGATTGAGTGACATAATGGATTATAAGAATATTATTGTAAATCTCCGTATTTATTTTTATTATAAATAGAATGATAGGGCTGCAGTGTGGACAGAGCCTTTGTTTATTCACAAACTGGATACATGAGATGAGCCCAAGAAAAAAATAAAATAAATCTTTATGTTCGAACTTGCACTAATTTAAAGCGTTGTGATGACAGACTAATTACTTTTTGTCTATTTAAGACATTTTGGAGTGATAAATAGACTAATAATTTACAATCAAAGACGTTATACCTTGTAAATTATGAGCAATTAGTTTACTATTTTTTTTTATCGATTGAAAGTTGCGCCGCTTTAAAATCAACCAATGGCATATGATTTGATGTTGCCTGTCCATCAACTTGTTTAATTCAAACCATAAACCGTGCTGTACATGCAAAACCATCTAAAAAAGTACTTAGGTAGTATTTATTAGTAACGACCTGTGTCATCTTTATTTATTCTTACACTAATTTAAAGTGCTATGGGTGGACCAATTTAACCAATTTAAAGTGTTTATAGGAGCCTACAATGCAAGGTTTGCGGGTCAAAAATTTAGTTCACGATCCAAACAACACCATGCATCAGTGATCCATTTCGCCCGCTTTACGGTCCGCTCATAGACAGGATCCGCCCCCACCCATTTTCTCTTTTTTTTTTGGCAACTAAGCCCTTAAAAGTCTAAAATCAAATAATATATAAGTGGTGGGGTTCATAAAATATTATTGTATTTGGTGATCCAGGTTGGTGATTCATATGATGTAGAGAAAATAGAAAAAGTTGACTTGTGGGATGATGTAAAGGGTGTGGGCATCTACTTATGATATAAAATTATGGGTCACCATTGTATATGCTATGGAGATAGAAAATAGACAAAAATTTAGAGGGATTATTAGGCAATTGGATTTCAAATAGGGATCATTAATTTACCTTGATAATTAATGAAGGTGGTCCAAAGATAAAGCTGGTTAAAAGTTGTCTGACCCGAACATCCGAATTTGTCCGACCCGAAAAAAATCAGGTATGGTCATGAAATTTTCGTACGAATTTTGAATGCGGACACACATTTTTTTATATTTCTATTGTCCGAATTCGATTTAGACCCGAATTCAGTCTTATCCGAATTGTCCGGCTCGAAAAAAACTAAGTATTAAACATCAATTTCTTGTCTAAATTTTAACATTATTTAATTTATCCGACCTGAATTCAATCCGAACCCGAATTTTTATCAGCCCTATCTGAAGAGTATCTAACCCCATGAAAAAATGACCGTTATTAATGGTGAAAGAGTGAGTCAGTGGGATTCCATGCCACTTCAGTTTGAAACCTGTCAGATGTCAGATTCATGGGATTGCTCGTTGTGCTATGAATTAATTGCATTTATGTATCCCCTCCACTTGAAATTAAATTTGTTGGTCAGGTTGAACTGCCACAATAGCAATAAGTGGAGTGGTGCCTTTAATTTAGTGTTGGATCACACAATTAAATATAGGGAATTGTTAACCTCTGCCCTTAGGACATCTCCAACCAGAGTTCCATCTTTTTAAAACTCAGATCTGTCACGTCTGCATAAGTTTCACTTGCATTCCATTCAATTTTTCAACCACTGAAACTCTTTTCTAGACAATTAATTATCATGGAGTCCATAATTTAAACTTAGTTTATTACCTTTTATTTTTTATGTTGTGTTTGTGTTTGAACTTTTGTAACATGTGTGAATGTTTTTATTTTTCGAGAGTATGGAATATTTATTTTATTGACATAAAAATGTATAAACTGATATACACAATTTAACTAACCAAAAATGAGAGTAAGACTTTTCTTCAAATATTTATTTTATTTTTCGAGATTAAGACTTTTCTTCAAATAGCAGCAAATAATATTTTAGATTGAGATAAAAATGAGAGAAGTAATTTAAATTTCATTTTCCACGCAGTTATCTCATATTTATATGCACAATTTAACTAACAAAAGAAAAACCACAAAACCCATTAAAATTGCTTGCAACGGCTAGCCCATTAAATTTGGCCCAAGTCCCAAATGCAAACCCCAGTTCCCGAGTTTGTCCTTTTTTTGCTAGGACACAACTTGAAACGACGCGCTGCATTCATTGCCAGCAACAAAACGCCGCGTTTCGCCTTGACAACACGACCAAAAAAAAGAGAGAATGCGGGACGGAACTATTCCCGATTCCGTCCCCCGTTCATTGCCATGCAAGTAATGGGTTGGGGCCGACGCGTGTTACACGCGGGCTCAACCCTTACCCGCATGACAATGGACTGGGAATGGCCTTACGGCAACGGTTAAGGAACCATTAATATTTATAATAGTATCATTTTCAAAAAGAAATAAGTAAATGTAGCAATAGTAATTATAGTAGATTTTTCAACTTAGAGCATATTTGTTAGAGTATAAAACATTTTGCGGGCCTTCGGCAACTCAATCAAAAGTTTAAACTAACGATTGAAGGCCCATGAAACATTTTATACTCTTAACACTCTCTCGCATACAATGGTCTTTAGCTTAGAAGCATGGATGCGATAAAGCTCCTCATACCTTACACCATGATTCAATGTGCGAGTTACTAAGATTCGAACTAGAAACTTGTAATTTAGAAAAGCTCTAGTATAATGTTCAAGATGAACGTAACTAAAAATATAAATTAATGGTAGAATGCTCAGAAATATTTTATACTTAACAATGAGGTGGTGATGACTAGAATTGAATTGGGGCAAAAAATGAAATAGTCTACAAGGATTTGTTTATATGCTAAATCGAGCTAGCTTGCTAGTTTTACCCTAATCTTACAACTCGTTTGGGAGAGAGTAAGTTAGAGGAGTAAGAGTAAATACGAGTAAGGAGGAGTACGACTAAGAGAGAGTAAATAAGAGTAAGTTGCTTACCTTTGTTTGGGAGTTTATAAAGAGCAAAGATTAACCCTTATTTGAAATAATAATAAGAGAGTAAAGAAGAGTAAGTGAAAGAATTGACATATATGCCCTCACTAAATATATTAAAATATATTACATTCAGATTTGTGGGAGTAAATATGTAAATTACTCATTTTTACGCCCTCCTTATTTCCGCTTACACTCCATTTTGAAGTGTAAGAAAATGAAGGGTTGAGGGGTGGGGAGTAAGAGTTACTCTCCCTAACTCCTCTTTACCCTCATTTTCTTACTCCCAAATATGGGTAAAGGAGAGTACTCACTCTCTCTTACTCTCCTTTACTCCTCCCTACTCCCATCCAAATAGACCCTTAATATCAGGCAGTTCTTTACTCTCACCTCTCTCATTTGCTCTAAATAAATAAATAAATAAATAAATAAATACCACAAAACTTAGGTAGCTATCACGCACCAAGAATTTACCTAAATTATCATGATACAAAATAAATGAGAATTGAGAGGAGGGTCCCAAACACTAGGTGCATGATGCCGTTAAAGCTCCGTTTGGTCCTTAGAAAATTTGTTGAAAAGAAAAGTTGAAGGAAAAAAAATTTGAAGGAGAAAAAGTAAGGAGAAAGTGAGTTTTTTTTCTCTTGTTTGGATTGAAAAAAAAAATACAAGAATTTAGATAAGCAATTTGAATATTGGTGAATAACTTAAATTATGTTGGTATCATCTAAGTAGTGCAAGGTTGGAGGAGGCCAAGAATTCTTTTGGGAACTTTTCCCAAGCTTTCCTCACAGTTTTATGAGAAAAATTTTATCACTTGTTTCTAACAATTTTTACACATAATTTTCCTCCATATTTTCTTTGTGATTTTCTCTATATCGAACACAAGGAAAAAACTTACTTTCCTATTTTTTTTCTTTCCACAAAATTTTCCAAAGTTCAAACGGAGCCTAAAATATATCCTAAGTATGCTAACCAATTCGTTGTATTTTTTGCTTCCAAAGATATGATTGATCGAGACTTGTTGAGCGTTATTCATAAGCATTTTAATATCATAAACAATAAAATCGATTGCCACTGGGGTTAAATAATTCCTTCAATTGTCTAGATTATGATGTTGTTATCTCCTTCGATGTGGATTATTTGGTGGCTTGCTTCGATGCCATTCAATGATCAGAATTTTAACAAGAATGGAAGTTGTTTCAAGAATGGAAGTAAACTTTTGGGGTTACAGAAAGATCAGAGGAGTAAAAAATATTTATTAAAACCTGAAGAAATATAAATGAAAATGGCGTGTATATATATATATATATATATATATATATATATA
>JACYFF010031958.1:97058735-97070270 GCA_017589665.1 Selenicereus undatus
ATTTAATGTACAGTCATAAATTTATTAATGTCCATAATGTATTTTAATGTTGAACATTATGTGTAAAATAACATGTTAAAATTTTATCAACCACACTTATGGAATATTATTAAGTTAAATTTAATTAATTTTATGAATCATGGCCACAAATAGCAAGTTATTGGAACTACTTTGGAACAATCTACACATTCTGTACTCTAGAAAGTATCTACATTATTTGCACAGGTTGGGTCGAACGATGTATTACTTGTCCCAGTTACGTAAGGTTTTAGTTTTGAGTCTCATGAATAGGGAAAATCTTATATCCTTTATGAGCACCAATAACTTGAGGATGGTAAAACAGAGGCCAAAGACCCCCCCAAAAAAACCTACCTTTATAAAGAAATTATATTGACGAAACTTACAAAGTTATATTGCCTTTAATTAATTATATGAAGAACATAGTTCATTGCAATTGCAAATGATTGTAAAATATCTGGGTGAAAGCTAACGTAATCTTTTTATTCTTGGTTCATAACCCAACTCTCAAGAGTCTCGAATCATGTATCTTTGTTTATGGAAAATGATACAATGGGTAAAAACAAAGTTAGTGCAACTCAAATACAAAGAAAGCATCACAAACCTTTTCAAGGTTGATGAAAAAGTTCTCTTTGAGTATTGAATCTGTCATCTGCTCAACACCCCCCCCCCCCAAAAAAGTGAAATAGAACACCACAAAGAGTCGAATACGCATCACACAAAAAGGCCAATTTGAAACAGAAGCAACTCTACTCACAATTCAACAATAAGTCATCAACATCCCTCGACCTCCATCTGCATATATTGAAAGTGAGGAGAAAAATTATAAAAGAAATCTTATGAAGCTCAACTGAAACATGTTGATTAAACAAAGTCGAGCCAACACAAAAATAACATAATATCGAGAATAAATTAAAATGAATGTAACCAAAATTTGCAAGAGGTAAGAAAAAAGGAACTAAGCACAGAACAGAACAAATCAAATTAATGAATCAAACATAGAGAATACATTGCGGCACCATACCTCTCTTTACTTAAGTAGTTGCCATCTTGTCTCATTTCCTCTGCCTATTCTGCACCGCATGCTGAGTTGCTATCAAATTAGCTTGAGTCAAAATGTGTATATGAGGATAACCAAGCTAGAACCAATAAATATAGAAAGAAAACAAACCATCAACAGGCACTTGAAATTTAAATTTAAACCCAAATTAACAAAATTGACCAACAAACAGTTATTAACTTTGATGTGTTAGAGTCTACATGGCCATGGGCAGAAAAGAAAAACTCAAATCGTCATTATGATTCCTATTCTTCATTTTCATCTATCTATTTCGAACGTGAAATTTTCTTAATAAATGAAGCATAATATCCACAATCATAAGACCTTATCACGATTCGTGCTTCGCCCACGCCACATTTCATAATCCCTTTCCTCCATCTATCGCAATACTATTGTTCATAGTAAAGGTAGAGAATCATGATAAAAAAGGAAATAGAACCGACTAATTAACCAATCAGCAATTCTTTATTATTCTAACACTACTCAAATTACCTTTTCCAACACCAAAAAGCCCTACCATGGGAGATGTCAAGTTAGAAGGTCGATTCACCTTGTGTTCCTGAACCTTGGACTTAATATTTGCTTTTAAAGGTCATGGATCCCTATGGACACGTGCATTGCGCGGTGCTGGAGAAAGTAGACATTCAATAGACATCATTTGGGGGTAGGGGGAATTAATAACAACCTCATACATAATTCAGATTAATAATTCAGAAAACCTATAATGGTTAAAGATTTGATCTATATGTTTCACCATAATAAGTAATGATGGGGAAAGATAATTGTATTATGATTATGTAAAATGACATGATAAGTTACCTAATGGGTAGAACAATGACAGATTATCTTTTTGTACATCTAAAAGACGAGGTGAGGGGGAATTAATAAAAAACAAAAATTCTGACGATATTGAACACAAACATTTAAAAATTTTACTTCAACTCTAAAAAGAGTGCTCAGGAAATGTCATCGAGCTAGGCCATCATTTCGAACTTTAAGAGCCAATCTCTTGTAAGTACTCAAACAAATAAAATAAATCTCACTTACATAGAAAGGAAAGCAAATATTTCACGTGAAAAGAAAAAGAGAATTGATTATGATAATAGTTAGAAATTGAAATAAACTTGCAGAAAATGAATAAACATAATCATATCACAAATTAATAACTATAGTACAGTTCTAATAAAAAAGCGCGATTATAGTACAATTCAGATGTATGCAAAAGAGGATTAGCAGTTCAAACTTTCCAAGCATAATTCTCTACATAACAAACAATTATCTAACTTCATTTATATCTAGATAAAGTAATTGACATGCCTGCCATTAAAACATCATTGACTCAATTACTTAAATATTACATCAATCCTTAAATGGTGCAACATCATCCTAGATTAGGATGTCAAGTTTAAAGTTCCTGTGACAAACGCCAACATTTATTCATGCCTTCCAACTATAAGAATTGAGTTAATGCATAGTTGCCTACCTTGTTGTGCTTCTTAAGGATGACATGAAAACTATGTGAAATAGTTATTAATTAAACAAAATAGAAATAGCTCCAGTTTCATTCATAATAATCGATATCAAAGGAAATTAATTATTAAGCTCAATAAATTATACCATTTCAGACAGTTCGAACATATATGTTCTCTCCCATTACCATTGCCCAAGGGGTCGGCTTAATGATGACTTATTCAATAGAAACTAAGGATCTACACAAAAATATATCCCAATGAAATTTGATAACCAAGCGGGCAAGGTACATAAGAGTAATCTCTTAACCAATTGGTCAGGGGTTCGATCCTTGGCCTTTGGGAATGGAGAACAATTCTTGGCCAGCCCTTTACCCTTAAGTGGAGCTCCCGAGCCGAGGGGATTAGTCACTGCGATCGGCGGTGGATACCTTTAGTTAAACCAAAAAAAAAAAAGGGTAATCAGTCCACAGTTCAGGATTGCTTATTTCCTGAATAAAGGAAGCCAGAAGTCTAATTGTTTAAAAATCAACATTTTAATTAAAATTCACATGATTGAAAAGAAGAAAAGCATAGTTGAAAGGGGCCTTACATTAGCAAGAGACTCCAAGGAGTGAACATAGTCGTTGTTTTGCCGAACCCACTTCTTGTAAGCCTCCACATACTTCATATTTCACAATTTAGGGAGCCAAAAAGCGGGACAAGTTGCCAGTTGGGTATTAGGGACTGAATTCAAAGATAAAACTTTTAACTCTCTAAGCCACCATACCTAACTTCACTCATACTTGGACATCATTTGTTTCCTTTTTTTCCCAGACAATTTTCGTTCATAGATCAATTGAAAGACAATTTTCTCTCATACCAGAAATCTAAACCTAAATTTTTTTAAAAATTTAAAAAATTTAAATCCACAAAAAAGTAGACTGGAAAAACCCAAAAATCCATTGAAGAACAATAGAATTGAGAATCGAAAAGGAAAGAGAACAAAATAATAGTACCTAGAATTCTAGAAGAAAGACATCAAACACCTACAAATATGGATAGAAAAGGTGGTGACTCGTGGAGAAGCAAAAATGACAATTTTTGAAGGAGAGTGAATAAACTGGGAAGAGAGATAAAGAGAGTAGCGTGAAGGGAGAGTGTAGGTGAGGTGGATGAGAGAGAGCGAGTCGGCCACGTGAAGAAAGAGGGTGGTTAAAAATAACAAAAGTTAGTGGGTGTTTGACGGAGAGTGGAAGACTGGAGTGATTATCTCAAGCATTAGTTATGGGTAGTTTTTATCTAAAATTAAGGATGGATTACTACATATTGTAAAATAATTTAAATTTTAAATTACTTAAATGGGTAGCTATTAAACGGGATTGCACCACAATTCAGGATTGCTTATTTCCTGAATTGTGAGGAGTTCACCTATTTTTATATTTATAAGATAAAGATTAAATATAATTATAAGATATGTATGCTTTGAAAGAAAAAGAAAAATATTTCATTTATTTTCTTCTGTTAAATAGATTATATTAAATGTGAAAGAAATTCAGTTTCACGGGCCTAATATGATGATCGTGTTTTATTTTTATTTATTTTTTATTTCACGTTCAACCATTGCAGTATGCTATATTATGCTTACAATATGTAATTTTTAAGCACAATCCTTACATATATATGATCATAATTAATATTGACTATGTTATCAAATTCAAAGAGAAAGATAACAACGACGATAATGACAATGACGACAACAACAACAATAGTGATAATGGAAATAATTATAGAAATCATATTTATATTTCTATTATCTTTAGTAATACATGCTCTATGTATATTTGTATCAAAAAAAGACAAAATAATAATAATAATCATGGGAATTAAAAATGTTTATTATTTCTATATAAATGTGTATATTATATTGTGTGTTAATAATAAGGTGTCACATAAGGTTTTACGGCTTGTTCAGTAATTATAATTCAGTTTTCTTAAGTTAAAATTTCTAAAATATGAACTTATTCTATAATAATGAAATAATAAAAAAATTTATATCCATTATAATCTCCTAATATCTCTTTGATAATTAGATGATCATAATTAATATTGACTATGTTATCAAATTCAAAGAGGAAGATAATATTGCCGATATCGACAATGACGACAAGAACAGCAATAGTAATAATGAAAATAATCATGAAAATTGTATTTATTATTCTATTATCTCTAATAATACATGTTCAAATTTATATTTGTATTGAAAAATACAAAATATTAATAATAATGATGGAAATAAAAAACGTTTTGATCCGTAAGAGCCACAAAGGGCAATACAATATAATGAGGGAGGGGCGAATAGAACTTGAAGCCTAATATGTCCAGTAAAAAGTACAATATAATGAAGGAGAGAGGAATCGAACTTGAGACCTAATGTGCCCAGTAAAAATAGACAATATAATGAGGGATGGCGAATAGAACAGTAAAAAATACAATACAATGAGGGAGGGAGGAATCGAACCTGAGACCTAATGTACCCAGTAAAAAGGGAGAGATTGGCGGTTATCAAGATAAATCCAGGGGCTGAGATTGCCTAAGATTTTGATCAACGGCTGTGAAACTTGGATTAATGAGAAGCTTGGATTGAGGGAGAGACATTTTTAGGCATCCACCCATTCTAGCATTTGTAAGATAAAGATTTCAAGGTTTTGGATAAGGGGCATAGGCCTATCCATCTATGGCATGGGGACATGTTATCGACAATTTACTCATTAATATTTTCAGTCTTAATCCACAATATTAATTTGTGACAATATATTTGTTATAAAATCAGAAAAAGAAAAAATAAGTTGGTGATGCAAAAATACAAAAAAATAAATAAATTTGCTGAGAAAGTTGTGAAAATTGAAGAAAATTGATGCTTACTGACAATTCCTAGAATTGAAGGAGGAAAATTAAAAGGAAAAGGGGGAGACGTTAATTTTTATACGGTAGTGCGTGGGGGAATAACAAATAAACATAAATTTTTGGGAGGAGGATATTAATTGATAAACTATCAAATTTAAAATTCTAGTTAATTGATATACAAATAAAGATAGAGATAAATGTCTAAAAAAAGGAGATTAATAGATAAACTGTAAGTTTGAAATTTTAACTGACACAAAGATAAAGATAGAGTTAAAGATAAAATATAACTCAGAGTACATCTATTAAGTGATTTTTTTTAAAAAATTAAAATAAATTGAAATTGTAGCTACTTATATTTTTACACCCTTTTACACTTATAATCGATGCTTAATGACAACTAGTATAGGCTCATGCAAAAGCACGGAACATGTTTAAATAAACATGTGATAACTATCTGATCAAAAGAATAAGTTGATAATTAGTGTGTAAATAATTAATACCATAAGTTAGCAAAGAGAAGCACAAAACCCAACAAACAAATTAAAGATATAGTAAGTTCGTGTATAAATAATACAATTAACAATTGAAAACCATATTATTGTGGGATAAGTCTATTTAAGTGTGATCCACACATTAGGAAGTCAACTCTGTGCAAAGTATACCACATTGGACGATGATAAGGTACGATATGACGCCAGTGATGAAGAATCCACCTCCTGGTCTTGTACCTGAACCAAAAATGAAGATATAGTGATAATTTGATTAACAATGATAGAAGGAAATTCTGTATGTATAGATTATGTACCTGGTGTACCTAACATTAGTACGTCGTAGGTGATGGACCTCTTCCTCCCAATTGACGAACACAATAAGGGCGACAGGAGCTTCCAATTCATGCCGTCGTGGAGACTCTGGAATGAAAACCCAAGGTTTTCCGATATAATCATCTATGATCGCATAGAGCGATAGACGACCATATGGTTGTGGACAACAATGACACCGATTAGGCAACGACAATAACATAGGTGAACATGATAAGCAGTGACAATAAGAAAACCTGCGCTGCATACATATCCAACTGTGTAGCAGTTGTATGTAAAAGAATCCTCGCATCCTTATGAAGAACAGCGAACTCTCTACAACCAGTGATATCTTGTAACACAACTTTGAATATGAACCTATGTTTTTCAAGTCGAAAGAAATGGTTACACTAATGCAAATAGAAATATGGGAGAGTATAACAGATCGTACAACAGAAAGGAGTCATAGAGGCAAACCTATTTCGACTCAAACTTGAAGAACGACAGGTGCAGTACGGTACATTAAGTGCGAACACATAAGTGTAGACACTTTTGTTGCAAGTTGTGCAAGCGTCATAAACCAACGGGTGAATTTCAGCAATATATGCAAAAATTTGGTAATATCTAACCTGAATATAATTACATTTGAAAATCATGTCACATGGAACGAATGTATATAAGCACAATAGACATTTGGTGAATAAAAGTTTAGCTTACATTTGCCGCAGAAGCATATTCATTTAATCTAATCCGTTTGGCGGCAAACAACTTCTCTAGATGGTACATGCGTAACGTTCTCGTACGCATGAAATCGAAATGCTTCATCACACCTGAAGTGCCAGAGTACCTATATTGCAAGTAACACATGTGAGATCAGGTGTATATAAGGTTTATGAAATTAGAGAACATAAATTAATGTTACGTGTTGTGCATACCATCCTTGAAAGTCCTCTGTTGCCTCAATATCCGGGTTTATCAGTAATCTACTTACGGGTAAAGTACAAACGGATATTCTACAGTTACATTGTAATAGTGAAAACATACTACTAAAATAAACAATTACAATAATACATATTAGGCATTTGTGTGAATGAAATTGTATCGAGTGGACGTAAAGTTACCTTCATAATGTCTAATATGCACTCTGGAAGCTAAAAGTATATTTTCATCATTTAAATGTTGCTGAATGTAGGTGCCTTCAACTTCCGCAAAACCTCCCCATAAAGTGAGTCTCAATGGATGCATCCTATACATATGTATCATATACACTAAGCTATATATAATTGAAATGTAACATTAAACACATACAAATCTTTATATAATTACAACACGTGCTGCATGTCACAAAGTAATAATTCCCGCCGTGCGGTGCCTCTATCTCTGGTCCGTTCCAAAGGATATATAGCTACTACCATGCCTATGACGCCTTTAGATCAATAGTTAATGAGAACATTACAAACAGTACAAAAGACATGCATGCTTAAATGTAGAGACCAAACTTGACTATGTGAAGAATACGTACCAACAACATTATCAGGTGCCCGTATACGTCGAGGAACCTCTGTGAATGACACGAACGGAGGTCGGTGCTGGTACGGAATATCCTTGTATTCTTCAATGACGTGAAGAGGAGTCGTTCTCGGCGTGAAAACTAACTTGTACAGGTTGGTGACCACATTCCGTTCGCCATCTGTAGCAGCATCAACCGAGAGTTCGGAAATGTGGTAAGCCTTGCCAGCATTGAGTAATGATCTCCATTGAGTAATATCGGCATCCCCCTCTATGATGCCGAAAATCTCATCACACTAACAAAATAACAAAATACATTAGTCGGCATCATCAATGCATATGATGAGGACTTCGTTCAGCATAATAGTACAATACCTGATAGTCCATGAATATAACTTTCCATAATATCCGTCGCCCATATATCCGAATGGACATTGCTCACATGAGTCAAACCATCAATGTTATCGATCTACTGCAAGGGTTGATGGCGCATATAGGCATAGAAGTATGTACTGAAGGTTCCATGTATGTAATCTATAAACAAAAATTGAAAGTATATAGTATGGTATGATTACTGTACAGAAAACCTAGAATGCTACGATTGAAAATATGATAATCAAACAGACAGAAACTAATAGGCAAACTGAATAAACTGTACAATATAATTATAACCTACAAATTGTTCAATACATCTCTATAGACAACATTTTTTGTAACGTCTACTGGAACTCTCCTTTTGTTACAAAGTAGTACTTTTAATCCAGAAGGCGATGAAACACGTGACAGTGCAACATGAAGTTGACCATGGCTGAACACAGGCCTTGGAAGATATACGCCAACTCTATCTAAAGTTTGCCCCTGACTTTTGTTGATCGTCATTGCAAATGTCAATTTCAGAGGGAATTGCCTTCTTCTGATTTGTAGATTTGGAAGGTTGGATGGTGTTAAATCGATTTTGGGTATTAAAACAGTCTCCCCAACTTTTGAACCAGTTATCACTTTTGCCTCAATCACTCTAGAACCCAGCTTGCTAACAATTAACCGAGTACCATTGCACAACCCTATTGACTGATTCAAATTTCACAATAATATAACCGACACACAATGTGTATATTTGTGGGTCGGTCTCATCTCTCGCTTATCTCTCTTACCCCGTCCGCCTCTCTCTCTTGCAGGCTCCAGAGCCTTCTTCTTCCTCCTCTCCCTTATCATCTCGGTCTCATCTCTCCCTCATCTGTCTTACCCCGTCTGCCTTTCTCCCTAGCCGGCTCTAGACCCTTCTTATTCCTCCTCTCCCTTATCCTCATTCATCTCTTACCCCGTCTGCCTCTCTCTCTAGCTGGCTCCAGACCCTTCTTCTTCCTCCTCTCGCTTATCCTCATTCATCTCGGTCTCATCTCTCTTACCCCGTCTGCCTCTCGCTCTACCACTCTCCATACCCTTCTGCTTCTCCTCCTCTCTCTTACCCCGTCTCAGATCTCCTTTCTCTCTCGGTTTGAGTTTCCAACTGATGAAAATCGCCTTGTCAACCACCGATCTGCAACCACCTGAAAGAGACACCATCGTTAACGTGTAGATCGACCGGTGACGATTCCAGTGATACCGTCCACGCCGCCAACGCGCCGCTCTGCTGGTGGCGCGTGTCTCTATGCGCCGCCGTAGGGTTGGTGGGGAAAGAGACGCCACTGTGAACGGTTAGATCGGCTTGGCACGATTACAACGATACCGTCCATGTCGTCGACACGCCACTCTACTGGTGGCGCGTTGTAGTACGCGCCGCTGTAGGGTCGGTGGGCAGGGGCGTAGCCAAGGGGGGTCAGTGGGGTCACCCGACCCCCTCTCAAAAAAAAAATTATATATATGTCAGAAAATTAAAAAAAATTAAATTTAAGTATATGTATTATATTTGTTGAAGATAAATATGAAATTTGAAATAGCTCAGTGGTCAGTGCCTTGGCTTGGTGTGCTTGAGGTCGTGGGTTCAAACCTCCTCCTCCCTATATTTTTTCCCAACTTTTTTTTTTGTTTTTGTTTTTAAAACCAGTGCCTTTTCGCGTTTGAGATCGTGAGGCCAGCTGTTTCCTTCGACCTTCAATTTTTCGCCACTCCACTGCCCAGACACAACTCACCCCACCGCCCACCTGCCACCTGCACCGTGTCGCCGACTCACCGTCCACCCCCTGCTGCCAACGGATTTGCTGTTTGCACAGTGCAGCAAGACTCTCACGCCCTCACATCTCTATCCAAATTTATGAGTTCTTAAATCTCAATTTGTAGGTTTTATTTCAATTATAGGTTAAATTTGAATTTGTAGATTAGTTTGATACTTTGGTTTTAATTCTCACGTTTGAGGCTTGAGGAAGACATCGTGGGTGGGTTTTGGGTTTGCTTTGCTTGGTTCTACGGTTTTGCCATTTATTTGAATTGTTGGATGCAATTGTTGTATTTCAATTGTTGGATGCAATTGTAGTGGTTTTGGTCATTTATCTTGTGACTTGTATGCTAATTAATCATTGGTTATAGTTTAGGGGTCTCATAAATGTTTGATTTATATGTTTAATTTTAATTGTAGGAAAAAATGCATAGATATTTCAAAAAGAGAGGTAAGGAATACTCGTCGTTACCTTCAAGTTCGAAATCCGAAAACTCGCCATTGAATGAAAAAGGTGAAAACGATGTTACTCAACCACAACAACCACCACTATCACCTTGTGATGTAAATATCAATTCCATTCCGTTGTCTCAAAGAAGTCGGATTAATTTCGATCCCCCTCTCCTAATTTGCTGACTTCGCCCCTGTTGGTGGGGTTGGTTTTTTTCACGTTGGGAGCGTTGCGGTGGTCGGTGGAGGAAGAATGGAGTGGAAGCACTCATTCATCGGCGTCGCGTGTGGTACACGCGCCACCTCTCCACCACGGATTTGATGGGTACCGTTTCTGCCAAGTTTCGTTGTCATTTTAGCACTGTTTTTGTCTTATGTATTTTAAGTGTCGTTGTAAATTTTGTGGTTTGTCAGATCTTGTAATGTATTATGTAGATCTAGGGTCTTGAAGGTTTTTAATGGGGAATTTTGGGGGTTTTTTGGGGTTCTTGGGCATGCAATCACTAACGGGTACGTTCTGGGCCCATTGATTCTGATTTTCCGGTGGGTCTACAAGAGTAGGTGTTCCCGGTAAGTGTTTGTGTCTTTTTATTTCGTTCGTCGGATCTGGTGTATTCCCCTAACGCAAGAGTTTTTGTGATATGGGATTTTAATCATGCTTTTCGGTTTTCTGTTTCAAGGTTCATCAACTGTGTGGAGTGCTTGATCTGGGAAAGGTGAATCTCTGCTCTCAACTTGGTTGTTTCTTGCTACTGATTTGTGTTTGCTAATCACTGCCTTTGGTTTGCTTGAAATTAGAACTACAGTGTCTTTCTTGGTTGTTAATCTATGACCCTAATTTTCTTGGTTGTTGCTGCTAATGTGTGTTTGCTAATCCATGCCCTTATTTTCCTTGTAATTAAAATTATGCTTAAAGTCATTTCAACCTGTGACTTATATGGTATATGACATAAAATTGTGCGTCCTATTATGCTTGGAATCTTTAATTAGAAAATAGATTGTTGGTGATATTAGCCCATGTATGAAATATCCATAACCATGACTGTATTATATCTAATATTTGTAATATGTCATATGAATATTTGTATTTTGTTCATAGAAATGCGAAATAATAATAATAATGGTAATCTTTATAATAATGAAAATCAAATACCTTTTGTTGTTTGTTGATAATAATAATTGTAAATCTAT
>JACYFF010031958.1:97099574-97110177 GCA_017589665.1 Selenicereus undatus
AAACTGAGGAGAGGCAGAATTCGTGTAGTTGGAGGAGTGCTGGTGAATTGAAATTGGGGGGGGGGGAAGTGGACAAGGGACGATTACGAGAAGTTGGGATGTGGCGTTTTTTTTTTATTTTCGGTTTTTTGGATTTTAATTTCTGTCCTTGTTGGATTTTGTTGTTCACGTGTACCTGGGAGTATAAACTCCCAGGTCTACAATATATGTATTGGCAGCAGGCACTAGTAGAATAGTATGGAAACCTGCCACGTCAGACTAAAGGACACGTGGCGGATGTGAGAGTTGGCCTAATAAGGTCTATTCCTGAGAGTAAATTGTGAGTGTGGAATGAGAACACATGGAACACAGTGAAAGGGAATAAAATGTAGTGGGAGTTTTTTTTTATTTTTTTATGAGTGGGAAGGAATGAAACGGAGTGGGAACAAAATAAAATTATTAATATTAAAATGCGATAAGAAGTGGAACATAATTGAATGGCTGTGAGAATCGAAATTTTTCCACGAAAAAAATAGACCCAAAGCAGTTAGTTCTATCATCATTGATGCTACTACTTCACTTCAACTCAAGAAAGGCCTGGAGGTGAGAGGGAGGGAGAATACAACATTACGAGAATAAATAAACAAGAGGAGATACACACCCAAATTAGTACAAATTCTCATAAGTAACACCAACAAAAATATACTATTAAAATAATATATATATATATACATATAAATATATATATATATATATATATATATATATATATATATATATATGATATGCTCCCAGAGTATATAATGGTTTGCATGAGTGAATAATTACAGCTATGAGGAAAAATAATAATAATCAATATAGTTGCATAGGAGTACCAATAAATATATGAACTTTCAAAATAGAAAGTTGATTAGAAGAAAATTATAGCAACAACTTTAAGTATGAGTCCCGCTTTCGTGTGATTTAAAAAAATTCAAAATATAGGCAATCTTACCTCTATAGACATGATTGTTCGTAGAGAGGTCAATTCCAATAGGTCCACACAAACAATTTTAAGAAAATAATTTAGAAAATGAAAATCATTTGATAAACAAATGTAACAAACACCAAACACCAAACATAACTACTTCAAAAAAAAAATGTTGATTATAATGAACAACAGAGGATGGGTAAGAGTTATACATATCTTAAGCAACAAGCAGCGACACAATACGGATTTGGCCTAGAGTAGTCTGCAACTTAAACACTCGGAGGTGGGAGAGTAATAACGCTCTTGCGGTGAGGGTGATACTAGCATTCAAAATACAACAAACACAATATAGCACAAGAGCCAGTACAACATTACATATTACCTACCATTCAAAAGCCAAATGAGTGTCAAGAAGCTAGCTACCTAATTGTCCAAAACCTTAATCCTAGACCTCGATAAATTCTTATCCTGAGTCATGTCCTCCATCAGTCGTAACGATTTCAAATAATGTCTAATCACTTCATCTTGATTTTTCTTAGGCCGTCGTCTGCCTTTTCTACATTCTTTAGTGAAAATATCCAATAGCTAAAACATGGTAAGAACATTTGTAACTACTAAATGATAAGCATTAAAGTACATGTGATACAAATTGATAATCAACAAATATAAGTTAACAAAACTCACGGTGGCTAGGATTAGTAGTTAGATAAGTTTTACCAACATTCTTATGCATACCTTTTGATCAAACAAGTAAGAATAGTGTCTGCGTTGAACACTAGATTTTGGAGTCAACTACTTAAACCATTTTATATGCTACGACATGATATAGAGTTTTGGTGGAAGACTCAGAGACAGTGGGTTGCTTTCTGAAATAGTAGGATATAAGATTAGGGTCGAAGAAGACTGCATGGTTAATGGTAAAAGTTTCATTGCAAGCAATCAACATTAGAGTAAGTGACGATAACTGAAGGAGCCAGCACAAGATAAAGAAGAATGCCACAATTAGGAGTATCCTTCAAGTATCTGAAAAATGAAAACATACTTGACAACAGAAAAATAAGTGGTATTAGGAGCATGCATGGACTAGAAAACTATGAATTACATAGATGAGGTAAGGTCGTGTCATGATCGCTAGGTTTCATAAGCATCTCACCATCTGGCAGTTAGAGTGAACATATTAGCTAAAGGAATGTGAATCACTTTACATGTGGGTAGATGGAATTTGTGTAACATGTCATAACAATATTTATGTTGGGAAAGGAAAACTACAAAAATACAGCTGATCTGTGACAGAAATACCGACGGAAAAAGTTTGTTTTTCCGACGAGAAAAGTGCTTTCCGACGGAAACTCCGACGGGATTGGGCTCGTCGGGATTGGGCTCGTCACAGAATTTATACCGACGGAATCCGACGGGTGTCCGACGGCATTTCCGACGGAAATATCCCGTCGGACATCCCGTCGGACAGGCCTGCAGCATCGGAGGAAGCGAAGATTGAAAATGGGGGGAGGGAATTTCCGACGGAAATTCCCGTCGGAATTCCCTTTTTTTAAAAAAAAAAATTTTTTTAAAACAATTTTGTTTAAAAAAGAAATTTTCGGATGAAATTGTTTTTTTATTTAAAGAATTGAGAATCCGATAGAGAGGCTAATTTGTAGGAAATTTTTCTTGAAAACCCAAAAAAAAAAAATTACGCAAAATTAATATGCGCGTAACAATATAGTTACCATGATAACATTGTATAGATATTTCTGTCAAAAGAAACATGCTGAATTAAATATGAAGTACGACATATATAGGAAATTGTTTAAAATGTACACAAATTACTAAACTATTCGGAGTCGGATAAATTTGTGGGATCATCATCGTTGTCATCTTCAGAGTCCTCTTCATCGTCGGGATTCAAGTTGATCTGGTTGGAGGAGCCTGCACTTTGACCTTTGAAAAATCTTAAAACTTTTTCCAGCATTCGCTTTGTCTTTCCCTGCTTCTTGGCTATTTGAGTTATAGCCTCTGCTTGCTTGGTTATGCTCTCATTGAAGAGTTGTGCTTGCTGTCTTGGATCAAAATGCTCAGCTGATGAGTGACGTGCAGCTGCAATAGTAGCCGATTTTTTCAACTTGACCCCCTCTGCGCCAAAACCGTATACACGGTCCTTCTTGTCGAGATTTTCTTTAATCCATAACTCCTCTTAGGTCATAGGTGGCAGTTGAGAACCCCCTTGAGATGCAGTTTGGGAGTACTTCTGCCATTTGTTCTGATGATCCTCCTGAAAATATACAACATAAAACTATTTTAAATCAAACCTGCAATTGTCACATATGAATTATCTGTAAATAGAATGTGTGAAACTTACATATTTTTTGGCAGATTTTTTGTCCACAAAAGTTTTGTCTTTCACCTTGCAGTGAGTGTCCTTGAATAATTCCTCACACGTGGGCTCCCTACCTAATATTTGGGTCTGAAAAACAAAAGTAAATCGCAATTAAATATAAGCGATGATGATGAACGAGGACCTCAACCCATATCATGCTTTATATATAACAAATATATTTATTAATAATCAAATTTCTTACCAAACGCCTTTTCCTTTCACTAATCGGAATTAAGCCACATGTATGTAACGAATGACCAAAACCTTCAACATCACTCAATCTATTCTTCTTGTTTTGTTCACTCAATTTCTTGAAGTTGTCACTGTCACTCCAATGTTTGAGCATATCATTCCAAATACTAGGCGGTAACCACTTCGGTTTTTTGTTGTACTTCCTAGCGTATCCTAGAATGTCCCTGAGTCGAGTGGCACCTCTGTACTCAAAGTTACGCCGTATCTGACTTTCGTTGTCTGGATGCCAGTAGTAGTGTTTCTGCGGCAAAATTGAAGTATACATATTAGTAATCAAACATTCCAAATTAACAATCTAATAACGACTTTGAAATTTATTGCATAGATAATTATGAACCTTGAACTCATTGAACCAAATGTCTCTTTGAGATTGTGGAACTTCCCCCCACGTGGTCTAAGGACGTGGGTACTTACCTGCAAAGCTTTCGACTATTTTCTGAACTACACCCTGATATGGAACAAAACTAAGAACACAAAAAGAATTGGTTAGTAATAAAGATTACACGTATCAAAAGAATATGAGACGTAAAGAAGTTGCAAACTTCATAATAAACTTACGTGTCACCATCAGGTTGTAAATATATCTTATTGTTGGTGGTCGATGTGTCACTTTCAGGTGTAGGACTGTGTCTATCTCTTCCTCCCCCTTCATTGCGGACCCCTTCGTTGTGTACTGACTGACTTGGCATTCCAGGTTGCCCCATAAAATGACTACTGTTGAAATGCGGACTAACAGTACCGAACTGTTGATAAACTAATGGAGTAGATGAACCACCACCCATGTAAGGAATATTTGGTTGAATTGGTGTTTGCATACCCGCACCAAAGAAAGGTGGTTGCAGGTGGGATTGCTCATTCATACTACCAAAATAATTTCCGAATGGTTGACTTGGATCAAGAAAACCTCCAAACATTCCACTAAAGGTGTTGGGCTCATAAGTTTGATCTGCAGGATCATACTGTGGAATCGGTTGTGGTACTCCTCTACCGGCATCACTCATGGCCGTTCGACCACGACCACGTCCACCATTATTTCCAGACATCTAAAAAATAAGAACAAAAAAATAAAACCGCGCCATTTTTGATACTATTGTTAGTGAAAAGTTACAGTACATATAGACAATTTTTTTTGAGTTTGCAATAAAAGAACGCTTTATATACATATGCATAAATATCCATATATACAACAAAACAATTCAATCAATCATGGTTGGACGCATTGTCATCGTCATCATCATCATCACCACTTTGCACTGCCGTATTTTCATCATGACCCTCATCAGTGTCTTCTTCTTCATCCTCCCATTCACCTTCTTCATCCTCTTCATCACTATCATCATGTTCACCATTCCCATCATCATCATCACCCCAATCATGTTCATCAACATCATCAGCCTCTGCAGTTTCATCGACTAATGTGCCTACTATGACATTGTCCACGTTCATGTTTGTCATTCCAAACTGTTGATAGGCAAGTTCTAGGTTTTCTTTATCTTTAGGAGCACCGCGAGGTTTGTTTGGTATAGCTACCCACCAATTCGCTTTTCCTGATATCCCCTCAGGGTACTTAACATATACCACTTGGGTTGCAACATCAGCAAATATGAATGGGTCATACTTTCTGTAACGTCTGGTATGATTCACCTCGGGATATAGGGTGAATTTAGGGTAACGTAACCCCCGAGGAACATCCCGGTCAAACCACTCACAATTGAAAAGCACACATTTTTTAATTGGCTCACCCGTGAATTCAACACGAACAATTTCGTGAAGTACACCATAATAATCCCCTAGGACTTCGTCACCTTCCCCAACTCATTTGACACAGACGCCATAGTTATATGTTGCTTTACCTTCATTTCTGGCCTTGGTATGAAACCGATAACCATTAACTTTATATCCAGAGAAACACTCCACCACCGTAAGCGGCCCATGAGATAAGTTCACCAAGAAATCTTGCCTCTCATCATTAAACACCCGATAAGAATTGACCTACGGAGAGAAAAAGAAGGCAACCCTCTTCAGAATTACACAAATGTGTTTTGGAAGTTGAAGATTACTTATGACAAATTACTTACATTACACTCGAACCACTGTGCGAAATTTGCCTCGATGAACAAGTCCACTTCCGCATCACTCGCACTGGGATTATGACCGCGAAACTGATGTTTGAACCAACTGTAATGTTTAAGAAATGAAACTATTTACTTATTATTCGACAATTATTAAGTATTTAAATGAAACTTTCAGTAACTGATGTACTTACTCCAGATATGGTTGCACTTCACCACAATTCAGTAAAATGTGAAGGCGAGCGACACGGTACTCCGCCTCAGTGAGATATCTTCGGCCTCGATTCCCAAATGGAGTACCCTTACGGTTGAACACCGATAGCGTTGGCATTTGTGATTCAGGCTGTTGCATACCCTCGTTACGCCCTATACTTGGGCTATCCAAGCTTGACTGAAAATAGTACTCAGCGAAATGTTTTATCTCAAACGCCAAGTATGCGTGAACCATAGATGCTTCAACACGGGCTTTATTCTTTGCCGTCGGTTTCAACCAACCAAAGTACCTCTCAAAAGGATACATCCATCGATATTGAACAGGGCCACCCAACAAAGCTTCTTCGGCTAAGTGAATAGGGAAATGTTCTATGACATTCCAAAAACCGGGAGGGAACACAGTCTCCAATTTACACAGAATTACAACAATATTCTTATGCATCTCTTCCAGCATGCTTACTTGCAGCTCACTAGAGCATAGGTTTGTGTCGGACGACCGCAGAGCGCGGCGATAGTGGCTAGAAGAGGGCGACACTGGGTAAGGTGTAGACAGAAAAAGGTTTGTGTGTGTGTGTGGAGCGTCCCATTGCTCGAGCAATCGGGTTTTTGAAGACAGTGGACCACTTCACCTTATTGGATGTTTTTTAAAAAAAATTTAGGAAAAAGTGTCATCTGACGGAAAATTTCGTCCGATCACTTATTTCTAAGAAAAACGCAAAACAAAAAAGTAAGACACCGACATTCCAAATAAGTTCAAAATTACACATTTTCAACGTCAATGCGTGTCAGTTGGAAAATCCGCCGTACAATTCCGTCGGAATATTCCTTCCAACAGGCATTTCCTAAAAAAAACCTATCACTTCTATCCGGCAAAGAGAAGTTTCAAAAATTGGATCCATCAAACAGTCCGTCAGTGTAATTTTCCTTCGCCATTTTCCGTCGAACAAAGCAAATTTTTTAGCATGTGCACGACTCAGAAAACGCACATTATTCACATATTCACCGAAATTTAATGCACACCACAATTCAAACAAAACACGCACTTAACATTATTAAACCATTTACCACAACGAAACTTATATTAAATTAGGATTTTATTAAATTAGAATTATTTCACATGCTGTTTAATTATTCAGAACAATATACGCTAAATATGAAATCAGAAAAATATAGTACTTTTTCCTTATCATAAAAAAATCTCACAACACCTCAAACAAAACACTTAATGTAACTACACATGAATGCTATAAATAATTAATTTCACATAACAATAGTATTTCTCTACATAAATCTTATTAAATAACAATAACAAATGACACCATCGATTACCCACCTCATCTAATTAAACAAACCAAACGAAATAATTACTATTCACATACTTACTAAACTTATATTAATATACAGTCAACATACATACATAAATTCAAAAGAGGAACAAAAAATGCAAACATACTTTAAAATTCATACATCTTTAACGTACTTAACTTTTTTGTGACATAACTTACATCCATATATATGTTACGAATAAATAAATTTTACACTAAACCAATCGAATCATTTTAAAAATTAACTAACATTAAAGAAAAAGCATATTATTCGCATAACCACCCAAAAATACATAAATTCACAAAAATAACAACAAAATCAAACATACTTTAAAATTCATACATGTTTAACGCATTTAACCTTTGTGGTGACATGTACATATTTATTATATAATATTTCACTTATTCAAATAAATACACTTTAGAAATGAAATAGAAATTTAAGTATAGTAAAATAACAATAACATTAAACATACCTTAAAAAACATACCAACAACTACATTTCATATCAAACCAACCAAATCATGTAAAAAATTAATTACGTCTCAAAAAAGGCATAATATTCGCATATTCACTAAAACATACATACTTTTAGTAAAATAACAACAACATTAAACATACCTTAAAAAACATTCGAACAACTACATTTCATATTAAACCAACCAAATCATGTTAAAAATTAACTACATCTCAAAAAAGGCATAATATTCGTATATTCACTAAAACATACGTACTTTCAGTAAAATAACAACAACATTAAACATACCTTAAAAAACATTCGAACAACTACATTTCATATTAAACCAACCAAATCATTTTAAAAATTAACTACATCTAAAAAAAGGCATAATATTCGCATATTCACCAAAACATACATACTTTCAGTAAAATAACAACAACATTAAACATACCTTAAAAAACATACGAACAACTAAATTTCATATTAAACCAACCAAATCATGTAAAAAATTAACTACGTCTCAAAAAAGGAATAATATTCGCATATTCACCAAAACATACATACTTTCAGTAAAATAACAACAACATTAAACATATCTTAAAAAACATACATGGTTAACATATTTAACGTTTTATAATAACGGAACTCATTTTATTTAAATTATTTACAAAAACATATTAAACACGCTTGAAATACTTAATTTAAAATAACAAACATAAATATAACTTTAAAATTTTAAAACGAAACAATTTCGACTAACCTTCAAACACGGAATATCAAACGGATTACCGGCGTGAAAAGTCACGGGGCGGCGGCGACGGCAGTGGGGCGCGGCGGCGACAGCGGCGGGACGGAGGCGGCGGCGCGGCGGCAATGAACAGTAACGGCGGCAACCAGAAATCTGACACGGTCACAATTGACAAATTTAAAACATGCAAAATACCAAATAACTAAACTAATTTAATTTTAAATAACTTACTAACGAAACAAAAAACTTACCGATTACAAAAATCTTCAACCTTCACTTTCTCTCTCTTCCCTTTCTTCCTCTTTGAGACCTTCTCTCTCTAAATTTCATAAACTACCGAACGCGAACGCCCTCTCCCCAAATTTATAAACGCACGCGAACGCCCGCTCGTCGAGATCTGCGCAAAGTACCCGACGGATTCCTGTTTCCCGTCGGGCCCCGCTTGTTTTCCCGTCGGTCCCCTCTGACATTTCCCGACGTCTGTCCAGCCCGTCGCGTTTTCCGTCGGAGATCCACTGCGTTTTTGTAGTGCTTGTAAATGAATGAAGAACATGCACTCTTAGGAAAAAGTGGAGATCACCATGTTATTTTAGCAACTGACAGAGAAGACTAAGGGATTAAAGTGAAGAAGAATAATCCCTCATGACTATCAGATCATCAACAAAAAGAAACTGAATAAGAACATTAAAGCATAAGTGACATATGAACATGTATGGATCAAATTGGCTATAAGAAAAACCATATGCTAGAGTGATGAAATCAAGCTTAAGGAGTTGTTTTCATTTGTGGATAGCTTCTTTAAGACAACAAACAAGTGGGCAATTTGTTATGAATATATTTGGATAACTAATGCATATATACTCCTCAGTTAGAAAGCCATGAAGAAAAGTCGTCATGAGATGAAGTTGTGGAATTGGCCAATTGCAAGAAACAACAATATATCAAATAAGATGGACCACTGGCCGCGCCTTTAAATAAACTTCTAATTCACGTTCCATAGTAAATCCACGTAAACCTTGAAAGATTATCAATAAAAGCACAAAATAACGAAAATTGTTGGAAGAGACAAAGGTGTCTGTCGTACATTAGAATGAACGAGTGAATTTCAAAAGGAATTCGTGGACAATGTTCAACCAAATTAAAACGGAGTCCTAGAAGATGCGCTGCATTGACGTGTTATACAATTATCATAAGAAGTTATAGTTTCAATAACATTATCCTCCCTAAAATAATTTACAATATGAACTCCATAGTGACCCAATCTTCGATGCCACTTCCCTTGAACAATGCCCATCAATACGTATAGGCAAATGCAGACTTAGGATCACACTTGAGACAAATAGGGAGCAGACTTCACATGACCCCCAAAAAAAAAAGAATGATTAAATTCCACACAATACACATTGTCTTTACAAATACATCTAACATATAGCAAATTACGCATAGGGTCAAGAACAAATAGAGAGGAGACAAAGGTTGAGACTAGTTCGAATACTCAAATTTTCAATATTTATAATTGATAATAATTTACTATTGTCTACTTGTATCTGAACATAATGTCAACAAGGAGTCTTGAAAGATAAGATACCTTCCCTATTGTCATTTAGTTTTACAGGAGATCTAAAATTGATAGATCAACCTTAAAACTTTATAAAATAAATATCTACACTTTCAAATTAACATCTGTAACTGATGTACAACTAAACTAAATTTAATCCTATGTATTTGCATATTATAAGAAAAATTGCACTTATCCACGCTTAAAACGACCTCCTTCCACACTTATGTCCATTGCAAGATCTATTCCCCACGCTTAAGGTAAGTGAGAATATGGTATCAATGAGGAAAAATCTGTCATGCTTCATAAGCATGGCGGATAGTGTAGTACCCAGAATTATATCCGTGGAAGACTACATCATCTAACACGCTTAGCTAGATTCCCCTCGCTTGTATCCGTGGCTAGATTACTCTTCAAGCGAAAAAAATAATTCTCACCACCCCCTCGCTTATAAGTGTGGTGTTATGTATTCGATAACTGACTTTTAACTGATTTAAACGTATAACTAATTTTCGAAGGAAAACTTTTATATAAAAAAATAACAAGTCATTGTTTTAAAAAAGGAAAATAATTTATATTTGCTAATGCATTGTAATCATACACACACACACACACACATCTATACATACATACATTCATACATACATACATA
>JACYFF010031958.1:97155839-97167435 GCA_017589665.1 Selenicereus undatus
CTTCGACCGCCCCCCACACCCAAAAAAAAAATAATTGAAAACAAAACCCTCCCCCTTAATTTAACACGCCCCCCCATAAACCCAAAACCCTAACTCTCTCTCTCTCTTCCCCCCTCTCTCTCCCCCTCTCTCTCTCCACCCCCTCACTCCCACCGGGCCACCACCACGCGGCCACTGCCATGCCGCCACCACCTCTCCCCATGGCCATCCTCCTTGTCTTGGTAAAGCTTACACAACAGGGGGATGCTTGAGATCAATGCATCTCCATGCATTAAAAGAAAAATCTCACACTCTTAACTTCTCTTCTTTTTTGTGAATTTCATGATCTTCATAAAAGAGAGTTTTGATTAAAATTTATTTTATTTATTGTTTCTCTCAGCTTTTTCGCTGTTGAATTTGAGCAAAGGTGGAAACCCCATTAGACTAACCCCGGTTTCGACTAAAGGTAATTCATAACGATGATTTGATGGCGTTTTATTTTTAGTCTCAGTAAAAGTGATTTATTTTGGTATGATTGGGTTTGGGTAAGGGTTTAATGATGTTTTTGAGAAGGGATAAATTTTTGGTGTACCAAAACTGAGCAAAAACCATGCATAAGAGGGAGGAGAGAAAATACTCAGATTCATCCCTGCTTTACCCTGACTTTGGAAATTCGTGAGAATTAATCTAGTTGTTCAAAAATTCTAAAATTTTTATGGTAGATGGATTGGAATGGGAAAATTATGTGGGTTTTTGAATCAAGTGAATCGAAGCTAGAATCGGAGCTCGAATGAAGAACTTAGGGTTGAAATACTGAACACTGTAAAACTCAAGACTGTTGGAGTTGGTTTCGGTTTTTGAAGTTTTTGGCCTAGTTACTGTTTGAATTGGTAAAGGTTGTAAACATGAAAGTTTTAGTACACAAAATTGTCTCTCCATGTTGGGGAAGAGGTCATTTTTTTTGGAGTTCTAGAGAAAAAGTTATCAATTTTGGAAGTGAGGTTAAAAACCTAGGCAGAAACTGGGACGGTTGCAACCATAGATTGGAAAATTTTCCTAAGTCATAATTGGTTGCTAAAAATTACGAAATTTATTGGGGGTGAACGTTTAGATGTAACAAAAATTTCTATTTTGGAATCGGACCGTTCCGAGTAGCATAACCCACAATGCAATAAATTCTTCAGGGGAATGTCATGGGAAAACAATCACTAACCGTTCTGTAATAACTGAGATTTTGACCTAGTTTAGGTTAGAACTGGGCCAAACACCAAACATAGGAAATGTAGGGGACAACTTAAGAATTCGGGATTGACTTAGAACACTGGAATTGAATATCGGGAACCAAAGTTATAGTTTCTAGAAGTTGAACTCAGAAACTGGCCAACCTGAACCTTAACTAAGGTTGGGGTTTGGATGAATGGAAAATCTAGAAATCCTTTTATAAATTTATGGGAGGGCCAAGGATGTCCTATATTAAGTGTGGACTGACTATGGGTTGTGTGTGGGCCCAGGTGCAGAGCAGTAAACGTGCTTACGTAACCGAGCCCGCAAATTATACGGTATCCAGGTAACAATCATGCCCTAACCCTTCCCCTGCTCTGCTGAACCCATGAACGTTTTGAAACTTGTGTAAGAATTTCTGGCAATTCTTTTCAAATCTGAAGGAACACTGATGTATGAAATGAAAGTGATTACATGATGAAAACCGTATGTTGTGTCTGGAAGTTGAAACTTACCATGTCATGAGAGTTGAAATTTATTTCGATTGTGTTCGGAATTCCTGAATTTTTATGGCAAGTTCTGTGGGGGAAGGTGTCTGAATATGAACAAACTGATTTTGCTAAGTTACCTCCAGTAAGAGGTAAGAACTCATTAATTAAAAAGAACTGAATAGGGTGAGTTAAATAGATTTGGATTGATTGAAGGCCATTGCCTTCTCCGGGCAATAAGTGCACGCATGTGAGCCGCCACGTGCTCGGTTGAGACATGGGCCAGGACTATCAGTAACCATCCATAATGGTGGTAGGCCAGGAAAAGATAAGCGGTAATCGCCTGAGAAGCGGTAGGGCAGGAATGAGTCAAGTGACTGCAGGTCGTGAGACCCACTGGGGTCGCTCACCCAAACGTTCACTGGAACAAATGCATTTTGAATTAAGTTATGGAATTATGATTTTGAAAGTGATGATCAAGGAAGATTGTGATAATGGGTTGTATGCTTGGAAAACGTATTGTTGCCCCCTTCCCTCAAATGTTTTCAAAATGGATTTGTGTGTATGTTTGACTGTTAGAGGTGCTTGTTACTAAGTTTATCTCACTGTTGTAAAATGTTTTGTTTTTAGGTGATCTAGCTATGCTTGGGGCTGGGGACTCGAAAGTAGGGCGAGATTCGAATGCATAAGATGAATGAAATGAATGATAGAAGTTGTAATAGACAATAGTTGATTTAATTTGTGATGTTAAGTTTTGAACACTGTAAGGTTGACTTTTTGCGAAGACTTGGTATTAATTGTTAGACTTGATATCCAACCTGGTGTTTCCAAGAAGGAAACACGGTGCTAACACCCCGTTTAGGTTTCCGCTGCATTTTTCGTTAATAATGGTGTTTAATAATAAATTAGACATCTGGGGGTGTTACAGTACGGGGTAAGAAACATAATCCCCCGGTTTTTCTTTTGACATGTACACAATGGCTCTCTGAAACCATGGATAAGTCAAATGAATTTATGGCTTCATAGAATCTAAAGTACCAAGATCTTAAAGATTACTTAACACCATATATTAGCCTTTTAAGAGGACACACCCTATCCTCTTGTCCCTTTGATACAAAACCGATAGGTTGGTCCATATAGATCTCTTCCTCATGGTTATCATTGAGGAAAGTAGTCCTTGTGTTCATTTGAAACAACTTTAGGTCCAAATGGGCAACTAGGGCTAAGAATAGGCGAATAGAGACAAATCTCACCAGGGGAGAAAATGTCCCTTTGTAGTCTATACCTTTAATTTCGGTAAAACCTTTTGTTACTAGACGGGCCATGAACTTGTCGATCAAACCATATGCCCGATGTTTTATCTTGAAAATCCACTTGTTTCTAATATACTGACGTCAGGGTGGAAGATCAACAAGTTCTCAAACCTTGTTTCTTGCTATTGAGTCAATCTCATCCCTCATAGCATCCATCCACTCTTTGTGATTTGTTGAATCAATCGCCTCTTGTTAAGAGGTAGGCTCCTCAACTTTCAAGGGAGTGGATAGGAATATTTCCTTTTCGATTTGGAAATATTATTGAGGAATTCTTCCACGCTCGCTCCTTTGAGTCCTAGGTTCATTATTTGTCTGCCCTTCATTACTTGTCTGCCTAGGCGAGGAATCCCTCCCTCTTTCTCTAAGAAGTGTGGGACCCTAATATGTGGAAAATCACTTCCATTATCTCTTGCATCTATAGGATCCTGAACATGTAGACTAACTACATGTTCGGGAATAGGAGATTGAGGATAAACCTCATTCTCATATTGACTCTCCTAAGGAATTGGAGATTGAGGATGAACCTTATTCTCCTAAGCAGACAAGTTTCCCCCGTTTCTTTCGGATAAGGGAGGTGCATCATCTTCGGTCACTTTGTTAGAATTTAAATCCTACCCTTCACCAAGAGATGGTTGAATGCCTTGTTGTAACTCATATAGTTCGACATCTTTCTTGCTTCACCAATAATTGGGAAATCATCCTTTGGAAAGTCATTATGGGAATCCATTTTTGTCATACCACCATTAGGGTGTTCCCGTTACATCACATACCCTTTGAAATGTGCGGGATATCTTATAAACACTATCTTGGTAGTTTTCAGACCAAGTTCTCATGTTTGTGGGTTGAGTTATGCACATAGTCAACTCAACCCTATGGGCATAAGTGGTCCAAGGATGACTTTTTTCTAAACCATAACTCATATGGTGTGGTAGGTATACTCTTGTTTGGCACACAATTAAGGATATAGGCTGCCGTAAGCAACACATTCCCCCAAAAACTAATAGGGGGGTCAGCATGTGCCATCACTGACCTAACCATGTCAAATAGTGTGCAATTCCTACATTCTGCAATGCCATTCTACTGCAGAGTGCATGGAGTCGTTACTTGTCTCCATATACCTTTCTCTTCACAAAATTCTTTGAACATATCAAAGAAATATTCACGACCTCAATCGGTGAAGAGTTTTAACTCTTCATTCCAATTGATTCTTTACTTCTGCAACGAAACATTTGAACACATCAAGTACTAATAGCAGTGAGATAGTAGGTACACATACCCATATTGTGAATAATCATCTATAGGAGTAATAAAATAGATAGCCCTATGACATGCTTCCATATCCATGGGTCCGCAGATGTCTGAGTATATCAATTCTAAGGGATTTGGTGCTCTTGAAACCTTACCAAAAGGCTTTATGGTTGCTTTGCAAGCTAGACGTGGCTCACCAGTGGTGGAGGCAAGGTAGTGCCAGTGGTGTCAGCTGGCACCCCTTCCTCCACCAAAAAAACAACAAAAAAGCGTATATGGAAATATTTACCAAGAAAAGAGTCGTCAAATATAATTTACGTTAACCAAGGACTCACCAATACATCTGCAACATAGTGGTTCTATGCTGATGGAGGGACTTAAGGGGTTGTGTGCTCGAATCTCGGGCGTGTGGGGAGCTTAAGGGTTTTTGCTCTTTTTTGTGTCAATTTTGTTACATAGAATGTTAAACGTGGCACGGATTAATTACTAATGCCTAACATAATTTATGTAACTAGTTTGGGTCGTGCTTTGCACGGAGTATATTCAAATAGATATTCTGTAGATATGTTATCGAAATAATAAACAAATAGTTATGGTAGACATGATTAATATTATAATTTAGAGGAGATAATGGAAAAATTCAATAAAAAAAGTTAAATATACAGTAATTTCGTGCATAACTAATTGGATTAATAATTAAAAAGTATATGATTGTGACAAAAGTCTATATAAGTATGATGGAGACAGTAGATAGTGAATTTATCACAAACCATGCAAACACCATGTTCTTTTCGTTGGGAAATCAACTCAACCCACACTCACCCACTCTTTCCTCCATCTTCCCACACTTTAAAAAAAATATCACTCATTCCCACACTCACCCACTCCTTCTCACACCTACATAAAACAACCATTTCTCATATTTTAAAAATTTTTACAATTTACGTAATTGTGTGTATGAATAAGCTGATAGCAATTATAAGCAGTTTTAATTTTTCGGATGTCATGAAACAGTTTTACTTTTTTTGTTTTTCATTATTTTTATAATTTTTCATTATTTTTTATTTTTTATTTTTTATTTCTATTTTTTGTTTTTTATTATTTATTTCTATTTTTTATTTTTTATTTTTTTACTTTTTTGTATTTATTTTTATTTTTGTTTTTATTTTTTATTTTTTTATTTTTTTATTTTAAATTTTTTTAATTTTTTTTAATTTTTAATTTTTTATCTTTAAAAATTTAAAATTTTAAATATTTTGCATTTATTTTTATTTTTTATTTTTTATTTATTTATTTTTAAATTTTTAAATTTTTAAATTTTTAAATTTTTAAATTTTTTGTATTTATTTTTTTATTTTTTATTTTGCTGTATCTATTTATTTTTTATTTTTCATTTTTTTATTCTAGAAAAACAGCCAACGAAAAATTCCAAAAAAAAAAATAAATACAAAAAAATAAAAAATCAGAAAATAAAAAATAAATACAAAAAAATTAAAAAATTAAAACTGAAAAAATTTAAAAAATATAATAAAAATTAAAATTACAAAAATTACAAATTACAAATTAAAAAATAAAAATAAAAAATTTAAAAAATATAAAAAAATTAAAATTAAAAATTAAAAATAAAAAATAAAAAAAATTCAAAATTCAAAATAAAAAATTCAAAATTCAAAATTTCAAAATTTCAAAATTAAAAATTAAAAATATAAAATGAAATAATAAAAATACCAAAATAAAGAATAAAAAATAAACAAAATAAAAAAGAATGAACACAAATAAAAAAATTTCATCATCATTAATTACTATCACAATAAAATTATTACATTATAAAACAAAAAATTATTAGTAAACAATATTTCAACTTCATTCAACTACATTCAGCTGTTACCCACACTCAATCACTCATCCACTCTTTCCCACACTTAAAAAAATACCACACTCACCCACTCCTTCCCCCCTTTTTCCACACCCACTCATCCCACACCCCTCATTTCCCATTGAAAAGAATATGGCCTAAATTGGGTGATGCTAAGTCAATCTATAATGCAAATGATGAAAAATATACATTCTCCTCTTGTTGTTGAGTAAAAATTTATGAAGTGGCTAACTGTCTAGTGAATTTAGGTATAAACTATTTTGAAGTCAGTTTAGTTTCAGTTTTACATGTAACAGAAATAAAATTTGTCTTTTAACGAAAATAATTTGAACATTGTATTTATGCTAATACATAACTTTTTTGGCTATTTAAAATGGCCAATTAGGGAACGCTAATATAATTAAGTGTTCATACTTTGTACATTTGGCTTTCATGTCAACTGAATAGTTTCATGGATTTGATATAAACTTCTCATGCCCTTATGTTGTCTTGCAAGAGATGGGTTGAGTTCAGATTTGTGGGTTGAGATATTTCTTAGTTTGAAGTGTTATGGCAATTTGGGGTATTTTGTTTTAAACGGTAAAATATTAATTATAAGTTTAGGTGTTTTATGAAGAGAATTTGATTATTGGATTTGTATGGTTTAAAAGAAAACGAAAGTGATTTCAATTTTTCTTGTGTGTTAAATAGATTAGATTTTGGTCAATTTATTTGAAATGTTAAAAAATTAATTATACGTTTAAGATTTAAATGAATTAAATTTAATTGTAAGATATATATGCTTTGAAACACAAAAAAATAGTTCGTTTATTTCCTTCTGTTAAATAGATCATATTAAATGTGAAAGAAATTCAGTTTTATGGGCCTAATATGATGATTGTGTTTTATTTTATTTTTTTTTATATTTCACATTCAACCCTTGCAATATGTTATATCATGCTTACAATATGTAATTTTTCAGCACAACCCTTATATCTATATGATCATAATTAATATTGACTATGTTATCAAATTCAAAGAGAAAGATAACAGCGACGATAACTACAATGACAACAACAACAATAGTAAGAATGGAAATAATCATGGAAATCATATTTATATTTATATTATCTCTAATAATACATGCTCAAATGTACATTTGTAACGAAAAAGATAAAATAATAATAATAATAATTATGGAAATAAATTTTTTTTATTATTTCTATATGAATTTGTATATTATATTATGTGATAATAATAAGGTGTCACCTAAGGTTTTACGGCTTGTTCAGTAATTATAATTCGGTTGTCTTAAGTTAAAACTTCTAAAACATGAACTTATTCCATAATAATGAAATAATAAAAACTTTTATATCTATTATACTCCCTTAATCTCTCTTTGACAATTAGATGATCATAATTAATATTGACCATGTTATCAAATTCAAGAAGAAAGATAAAATCGCCGACAACGACAATGACGACAATAACAATAATAATAATAATCATGGAAATAATCATGGAAATCATAGTTATTTTTTATTATCTCTAATGGTACATGCTCAAATTTATATTTATATCGAAAAATACAAAATATTAATAATAATAATAATGAAAATAAAAAATATTTATTGTTTCTTTATAATTGTGTATATTATATTATGTGTTAATAATAAGGTATCATATAAGATTTTATGACTTGTTCAGTAATTATAATTTCGTTTCATTAAGTTAAAACTTCTAAATTATTAATGCATTTTATAATAATAAACTAATAAATTTTTTTATATCTATTATAATCTCTTAATCTCTCTTTGATAATTTGATGATCATTATTAATATTGACTATGTTATCAAATTCAAACGGAAAGATAACAACGACGACAACGATAATGACGACAACATAATAATAGAAATAATCATGAAAATCGTATTTATTATTCTATTATCTCTAATAACACATGCTCAAATTTATATTTGTATTGAAAAATACAAAATATTAATAATAATAATTACGAAAATTAAAAACGTTTTGGTCCGTAAGAGACACAATGGGCAATACAATATAATGGGGGATGAGGGAATCGAACCTGAGACCTAATGTGCATAGTAAATAGTGCAATACAATGAGGGAGGGGAGAATCGAACCTGAGACCTAATGTGGTTAGTAAAGATAAATCCAAGGGCTAAGATTGTTTAAGATTTTGATCCAACGGTTATGAAGTAACATATGCCCTAAATTTACTCCCATGTTAGTATTTTTCATTTCCTCAACACTCAACCCCTTACACATTTTAGCATTTATAATATAAAGATTTGAGTGGTTTATTCAAGATGAATTGACTATACTCCCTTCCATTTAGTTTTTCTTAAGATACGATGGGTTTAGAAGTTAATGACAATTGATGAATAAACCACATAGTTGTTCGTGGGAATACATTACATTGCTTAGTTGGAGAATGATTGTTCTTTGCGTGCATGAGACCTATGATTCATTATCTTGAGCTAGATAATAGGAATTCTAACCTGCAATTGTTCTTGAGTTAGTTGAGTGTTGAAAAGCTTTTTGTTGAGCTGATTAAGAGTTTATGAATTTGAACTTCCAGTTAAAATTAAACTCATTTAATATGAGGTTCTTTATGATGCTTAGAATTATGGATCAATAATTGAGAGGAAAGATATTTGTTAGAGAATTTAAATGTAATTTGTTATTTGTTTCGCTTTGCAATTGCTAATATTAAAATTAAAATTTTTGTTTAATGACTATTGTTAAATTTCATATCATCTGTACTATTATTCCGACCCCCTTCCTTAAAATTCTGGCTTTGCCACTGTGGCTCACACCTAGGCAACTTAACCCTGGTCAGTCCATCTAAAAGACCTTCTTTAACTAGCCTACTCCGTCTGTCTTGCCCCACATGGCTAAGCCTAGCATGCCACTTAATAGATTTGAAATCAGAGTCAAAATATGAGACAAAATTACAAGATATATTATTATAAAAATCATCCAAATCCAAAACAATGAAATCTCCTCTCAAGGTTGCACGGCCAAACAAATTGCCATTATGGAAAAAGTCTAAACCATTAAAACGAAATCCAGAAGTAAAACCTAATCTTATTAAAGAAACATAAGATACTAAGGAGTATTGCATCCCAAGTGCATATCGGGCATCATGAAGAAGCAACTTGTTTCCTCCACGAAGTTTGAGTTGGTATGTTACTACTCTAAGGGCATCTTCCTCGTTATCGTTTCCTAGTATGACAATTCGTGAACAGACCAGGTAGCAATAGAACTCCATGAATTCAACTTGATTCTGAGCCATGTGCTTTGTTGCCTTCTTGTCTCCAATCCATTGAGGAAGAGAGTTAGCAATGAATGCATGGGAACAAACATACAATTCAGGAGTTTTAATGGAAAGAAATACCTTAGCTGGCTCAAGACAATCTCGAGCAAAATGTCTATTTTTTCCATAGTTATAGCACTTCACATGCATTATATCTTTAGCTCTAGTGCCCTTAGCCTTACGCTTCTTGGCAAAACCACATTTAAAGCGAGAGTTCTGAGGGGGTGGAGGACCCTTCTTGGGCTTCTTGTCACGATAAGGCATGTTGCCCTTGGGCACGAATGCCACATTGGAAGGGGCGTATGCACTTATGTGTTCTTCCTCCATCTTGAGATATTTCAAAATTACCTCGAAGGTATGAATGTTCTCATTATGTGCCCTAATGATTTTAAAACTCCTCCAATGTTCCTTCTCATAAGGGAGAGCCGTAATCATATTCAGTACATGTTCCTCCTCAGAGATATCTCGCAGAACAGCTTTAAGATCTTGACCTATGCCACTCATGGTTCGAAGATGTTTGGAGATACTACAACCAGAGTCGATAGTGTATTACATCCATTTTAACTACAAGGTGTACAACCTTGTAGTGAATGTTTGACCGAACCTGATCTTAAGCTGGGGCCACATGTCCTTAGCCATGGAATAACGTTCAAATTCTCCCAGGAGATCGTCATGCATTCAAGATAGCATTGTGTAGTATGTAGAACGATCCCTTTTCAACTGGACGTGGTATGTCTTTAGATTTTTCTTATACTGGTCACTTGCAATAATATCTTTGTCGTTTATCTTAGTCCGTCGGGGCAGGCATAGAAGTTGTCAAGAAATCTAGCATGTCGCCCTCATTCAGAGTGAACTAAACCTTTAGATACCAAACATTATAATTTATGACATCTTGTTTTTTATTAGAAGGCATATTACCTATCAAATTCTGAAATGCTACATCTGAAAGTTTATATAAATTGTTAGACATATCTTTTAATAATTAAATTATCAAGAACACCCTATCATTCACATCGTATGTTGAAAAATTTCGTCGAGCTCATAATCATCACATATGGATATGAATTAGAAGTTTCTATAACTTAATTATCATATAATTCTAGAATCTTTTTCTAAAAAAATTAACATATAAACTAGTCATTATCACAAAGATATTCACCTTTAACCACGTCAAACATATTTACACAAGCTTATATTATATGAAACTAAATCATATAATATGTTCTATTTTAAAAAAACTTCACAAAATTATATATTCAACTCCAAGGGTTCATGTTATTTATAAAACTTATAACAATATGAAACAAAAAATATGAAACACATTCAAAAAATATATTTAACAACATTCATATTATAAAACATATTTATAATCTTGTGAATTCAAATTCACAAAACAAACTCATGAAATATTGCTTTATAATATGAAACAAATTGTTATTAGAAAAAAACTTTAGGAGACCAACTCCTCTAGCAACAGTAACAACAATAGCCATAAGAATCAGGAGCCCAAGAAAACGACCCAAATAAAGAAAAAAAGCCAGCCCCCTTTTAAAAGTAGTAGTCTCTCTCTCTTCGTTCTCTAACCCTAAATTATCCCTCTGTCCTCTCTGCCCTCTCCACCCAACAATGAAGGCCTCGTTCTCGCTCTCTCTGTGATATATGTCTTATTACAAGACACTCTTAAGTGTCTTCCTCAACATAATTAACATAGTTTATGATTTAAAATTACAAAATTTTCAATGATTAGTCTTAATTATGAATTGCTAACCTTAAATATTTGTCGGTTATGCCGATAAAATATTAAATGATATCCTAATCGCATCAACCCTATCCGCAAGTACATATGATACGCGCATTTTAGAAATCTGATAAATTATGGGTAAACAGATAATTTTATATAAGTTATAAGTTGTAATATGTTTTTTCTATTCGATCCTACCATTTTTTTCAACTTAAAATAGAACAATATGATTTTTAAGTCAAAACAAGACACATATCATTTTACATTTGAAGATATTGTGAAGACTTCTTTGACCTTCCTAGGCTTGCCTTCTTGATTGCGAAATTCGCGATCAAAATCACCGAACTTGTAACTTTTGTATAAGGCAGGGTGGTTGTCATCGATCAATTCCTTAATTGGCTCAACAA
>JACYFF010031958.1:97167535-97184385 GCA_017589665.1 Selenicereus undatus
AAAAATCAAACTTAAGTTGAAATTTAACTGGTTACACACTTATTTGTATTAAGAGTGACAATGCAGAAAACGTTACATTTATTATTATTTGAGCCCTATATGTCTCAATAAATGGTATTCGTCTTTTAGATTGTGACAGATTTCAACATAAGCGGACAAGGTGACCTGATTTTAGTGGTCTTTTGAAGCATTATAAAGAAAATTATAGGAACTGAAACGAATTTGAAATCTCAATTTTTAATATCATTTTCAAAAATAGTGCTAATTGAAATACTGTGGATTTGTATTTGACAAATACTGGTAGACGAGCAACTAAAAATGTTATGGATATAACATTTAACCCACTTGTGTCCACTCTTTCTTCCCTCGCCCATATTCCCTTCCTTATATATGGTACCAAATTTGTGTTAGGACGGGGGAGAGTCACCCAACCCAGCAAATTAATTTGTTACAAAATCCATGTGTGTGTATATATATATTAATAACGGTCATATTTTTTATGGGGTTAGGTACTCTTTGGACCACCTTCATTAATTATCAAGGTAAATTAATGATCCCCATTTGAAATCCAATTGCCCAATAATCCCTCTAAATTTTTATCTATTTTCTATCCCTTGAGTATATGCAATGGTGATTCATAATTTTGGATCACAAGTGAACACCCATGTCATTCACATCATCCCACAAGCCAACTTTTTCTTTCTTCTCTACATCTTATGAATCACCCATTTGGATCACCAAATAAAATAATATTTTATAGACCCAACGACTAATATATTATTGAGTTTTAGACTTTTAAGGGCTTCATTGACAAAAAGAAAAGAGAAAATGTGGGGGGATGGAGCACGTCCGTGAGCTGGATCGTGGGGCGGATGAAGCGGATCAATGATGCATGGTGTTTTTTTGGACCGTAAACCAACTTTCTAACCCGCAGGCCTTGCATTGCAGGTGCTCCTATAAACACTTTAAATTAGTGAAATTGGTCCACCCATAGCACTTTAAATTAGTGTAAGAATAAATAAAGATGACATAGGTCGTTACTAATAAATACTACCTAAATACTTTTTTGGATGGTTTTGCATGTACAGCACGGTTAATAGTTTGAATTAAACAAGTTGATAGACAGGCAACATCAAATCATATGCCATTGGTTGATTTTAAAGCGGTGCAACTTTGAATCGATAAAAAAATAGTAAACTAATTGCTCATAATTTAGAAGGTATAACATCTTTGGTTGTAAATTATTAGTCTATTTATCACTCCAAAACATCTTAAATAGGTAAAAGTAATTAGTCTGTCACAACAACACTTTAAATTAGGGCAAGTTCGAACATAAAGATTTTTTTTTCTTGGGCTCATCTCATGGATCCGGTTTGTGAATAAACAGAGGCTCTGTCCACACTGCAGCCCTATCATTCTATTTATAATAAAAATAAAAATAGAGATTAACAATAATATTCTTATAATCCATTATGCCACTCAATCTAGATGGCGACTACAACGGACATAATGAATTTTAAGGCCAAGAATCTATT
The DNA here is from genome assembly GCA_017589665.1 of Selenicereus undatus. Classification (NCBI taxonomy): domain Eukaryota; kingdom Viridiplantae; phylum Streptophyta; class Magnoliopsida; order Caryophyllales; family Cactaceae; genus Selenicereus; species Selenicereus undatus. The sequence continues at coordinate 97,169,071 of JACYFF010031958.1, forward strand.
AGATGACAAGGGCGTTCTAAAACTAGAGTGTCCCTCAACTTGTATATTAGGCTAGAAAATACCCCTTAACTTTGAAAAAGAAGTAAATGTCCCTTGACTATATTAGAGCCATTTTTTTTAAGCATTTGATGATGTTGCTTTCAAACCATGATGTCGCTTGATGACTCACCATATTAATATATAATTAATAAATAACATTTTTGAATTACATAGTACATATAATCTACAAGTGTTTATCTAATAAAAATGTATCAAACTACCTAATTGTTTAACTATGATGATCCATAATTAAATTAGACCTAAAATAAGGCAATCTCATTTGACTTGAACTCAAACTAGTGCGATCGAAAAACTAAATTTGTTTGAGATGTTGCATGAACTTAATTGATTACATTATTTTCTTGGCAAAATAATTTCAGGAATTGATAATAACACAATAGAATGTCTCCACGGGAGAAAAAAAATTAACTTGAATAAATCTAATCCCTAAAAATCAGTAAAATAAAGAAATTTTAAAACGTTATCAGAAAATCCTTTTAAGTATATTTTCCACCCGTACTAGCAAGTACAACAATTGATTGTTTGATAGATTATCAAATAATTAGTGTATTAATAAATTGATCTTATATATTTAAGTATTTGGTTAATTTCTTGTTGTTGAGCTTATATTGATGAAGATTCTAATCTATTTAATTTTAAACTATGATTAAATTAAGTTTACGTTAGTAAATATTTGAGTTTAATCACCAACCATATGTATAACCATTTCAAGGAAAATATAATCAATATGTTTAAACAAACTTTGAGTTATTTGATTTTGAGTTGATTAATTTAAAATCAATTTTTGCTCATTTCAAACATCGGTTCATTGGAGATAAATAGATTATTTAATTTTGTAAACTTTTTAAAATTTCCCCTGTATCAAATTAAATAGGCCATCAACCTTATATGCATCCTGAATATTTTATGTTTTTATATTTTAACATTACCAGCTACTACATTATTCATTAGTCAACCAAGTCATCATTTTTTTAATCTACTAAGCCATATGGTTATTTTGTTGATCAACTATGCCACATCATCAATAATTATAAATGAATTAAAGGCTTAATCAAGTTAAGAGGGTATTTATTTCACTTTTCAAGTTGAGGGGTACATGCAGTGCAACTTTAAATCTATAAAAAAAAAAAAATAGTAAACTACTTGTTCATAATTTAGAAGGTATAATGTCTTTGAATGTAAATTGTTAGGCTATTTATCACTCGAAAACATCTTAAATAGGTAAACGTACTTAGTGTGTCATAACAATGCTTTAAATTAGTGCAAGTTTGAACATGAAGATTTATTTTTATTTTTTTTCATGGGCTCACCACATGGATCCAGTTTGTGAATAAACAGAGGCTTTGTCCACACTAAGAGCCCTATCATTCTATTTATAATAAAAATAAGTATAGACAATAATATTCTTATAATCCATTATGCTACTCAATCTGGATGGCGACTACAATGGACATATTGAATCTTAAGGCCAAGAATCTATTAGATGACAGAGGAGTTCTAAAAATAGTGTCCCTCAACTTGTATATTAGGCTAGAAAATACCCTTTTAACTTTGAAAAATAAGTAAATATCCCTGACTATATTAGAGCCCTTTGTTTAAGCATTTGATGATGTTGCTTTCAAACCATGATGTGGCTTAATGACTAACCATATTGATATATAATTAATAAATAATATTTAGAATTACATAGTACATATAATTTACAAGTGTTTATCTAATAAAAATGTATCAAATTACCTAATTGCTTAACTATGATGATCCATAATACCTAAAATAGGGCAATCCCATTTGACTTGAACTCAAACTAGCGCGATCAAAAAACTAAATTTGTTCGAGATGTCGTGGAACTTAATTGATTACAATATTTTCTTGGCAAAATAACTTAAGGAATCGAAAATAACAAAATAGAATGTCTCCATGAAAGAAAAAAAAACTTGAATAAATCTACTCCTTTAAAATCGGTAAAATAAAAAAAAATTTAAAATATTATCGGAAAATCCTCGTAAGTATATTTTCCACCATATTAGCAAGTACAACAATTGATTGTTTGATAGATCATCAAATAATTAATGTATTAATAAATTGATCTTATATATTTTAGTATTTGGTTAATTTCTTGTCGTTGACCTTGTATTGATGAAGATTCTAATCACTTTAATTTTAAACTATGATTAAATTATGTTTACGTTAGTACATACTAGTTTGTACCCATGCTCTTGTACGGGCCACTTAAATTTTAAAATATAACTTTAGTATAATTAGTTATAAAATGAAAAAGAAATAATTTGAGAGTCTAAATAATTAATTTTAGTTCACAATGTAAATAGCAAAAAATTGTTCTTATCATAATCTTCTATTTCAATAGAAAAAGTAACATATTCAGTTCCTCAAAAGCACATTAGGAGGACATTAGGTATGAATTTGGATAGAGATGTTGCAAATTTCAAAAAATACATAATGTATGGCAATGATAACATGATAAAATTATACAATAAAAAACACGATATAGATAATTAAATATATACATAGAGCAAAATATTAAGAATGAGTAGAATTAAAATGAAACAATGCACCATAACTAAGACCAAAAAGAGTAACACATTAAAGATTTTATTATAAATTTAACTCTTATCTTCTTAAAATTTGAGACTATTTTTTTTCCTTATATCTTATTTTTAAAATTCGGAAAAGTCAAAAAGACTATCATCAATATGATCCTATAATTTATTTATTTTTTAAATGTGATCCTATGCAAAGCTAAGTTAGGGTGTGGGCCTCAAGGGTTTTAAGGTTTACGGTTGGTTTGAAGATTTATAACTTGTGGATTTAAGACTATTGTTTTGGGTTTACGGTTTAATGTGCCATTTGATTTAATATTCATATATTTATCGAGATTTTAAACTTCTCCTACTGACATGTAGTTTAATACTTATATGAGCTAAAATATAAGATAAGCGTTTGAACTATTGATCTTCCGCAACACTGGGGACCAAAATTCATACATTGAAATTTCTAAAATCCTAATGGTAGAAGCTTCAAGAGCCTTTCCTCTCTGTGTAATGCAATTCTATTGATCAATAATGCAATTGTATACATTGTTATGTAATCTTCATATCATATATCTTAATTATTTTTATTATAAAAATTCACAAAATAAGTGCTATAGATAGATATTATTTCTCTTCTCTAGAAATAAAATATTTAAAATTAATTATCTCCTTTTCTTCTTTTTTTAAGAGGAAAACAATCCCATGTAAGGAATTATGAGTTGAATAATAAAAGTATAAGTCATATCTTTTATTACAAATAATTAATCTTAATATTTAAATATTAAAACTAATTAAAATCCTCATTTAGAATATAGCAATGAACTCCAAACAAATAAAACATATCTTCTAATTTTTACTATATATACTACTTATAAATTATTTTACTTTTTATTATTAGGATTCATAGATATCTTTATATAATAAATTAATTATGTAATCTTCATATAATATGTTTTAGGTATTTTTATTGTAAAAATTCACAGAATAAGTACTATAGATACCTATTATTTTCTCTCCTCTAGAAATAAAATATTTAAAATTAATTATCTCATTTTCTTCTTTTTTTAAATAGGAAAACAATCCTATGTTATTGTAAAAAAAAAAGGAATTATGAGTTGAATAATAAAAGTAAGTCATATATTGTATTACAAATAATTAATCTTAATATTTAAATATTAAAACTAATTAAAATTATTTAGAATATAGCAGTGAACACCAAACAAATAAAACATATCTTCTAATTTTTACTATATATAATACTTATAAATTACTAGTCTGGACTCGTGCTTTGCACGGAGTATGTTTAAATAAACATTTTGTAAATATATTATCGAAATAATAAATGAATAGTTATGGTAAACATGATTAATATTATAATTTAGAGGAGATAATGGAAAAACTCAATGAAAAAGTTAAGTATACAAACACTTCATGCATAACTAATGAGATTAATATTTGAAAACTATATAATTGTGAAAAAAGTCTATATAAGTATGATGGAGACAATAGATAGTGAATTTGTTACAAAACATGCTAAATAGGGTGATAATAAGTCAATTTATGACGTTAACGACAAAAAGTTCACATCCTCTTCTTGTTTGTGAGAAAAAATTTATGAAGTCATTAATTCTCTGGTGAAGTTAGGTAGAAACTATTTTAAAGTCGGTTTAGTTTTAGTTTCGCATGTAACACAAATAAAATTTGTCTTTCAACGAAAATAATTTGAACATTATATTTATGCTATTATATAACTTTTTTGGCTATTTAAAGTGGTTCATGAGGGGGTGCTAATATAATTATGTATTCACAGTTTGTACATTTGGTTTTTAGGTCAACATAATAGTTTCATGGGTTTTGATATAAACTTCCAATGCCCCTATATTGTCTTGCAAGAGAAGGGTTGAGTTCAGATTTGTGAGTTGAGATATTTTTTAGTTTGAAGTATTATGATGATTTGGAGCATTTTATTTTAAACGGTAAAAGATTAATTATAATTTTAGGTGTTTTATGGACAGAATTTGATTATTGGATTTGTATGGTTTAAAAGAAAAAAAATATTTTATTTTTTCTTATGTGTCAAATAGATTAGATTCTGGTCAATTTATTTGAAACGTTAAAACATTAATTATACTTTTAAGATTTATATGAATTAAATATAATTATAAGATATGTATGCTTTAAAAGAAAAAGAAAAATATTTCGTTTATTTTCTTATGTTAAATAGATTATATTAAATGTGAAAGAAATTCAACTTCACGGGCCTAATATGATGATCGTGTTTTATTTTAAATTTTTTTATATTTCACGTTCAACCCTTCCAGTATGCTATATTATGCTTACAATATGTAATTTTTTAGCACAATCCTTACATATATATGATCATAACTAATATTGACTATGTTATCAAATTCAAAGAGAAAGATAACAACGACGATAATGACAATGACGACAACAACAACAATAGTGATAATGGAAATAATTATGGAAATCATATTTATATTTCCATTATCTCTAGTAATACATGCTCCATGTATATTTGCATCAAAAAAAGACAAAATAATAACAATAATCATGGAAATAAAAAATATTTATTATTTCTACATAAATGTGTGTATTATATTATGTCTTAATAATAAGGTGTCACATAAGGTTTTACGGCTTGTTCATTAATTATAATTCAGTTTTCTTAAGTTAAAACTCCTAAAATATGAACTTATTCTATAATAATGAAATAATAAAAAAATTTATATCCATTATAATCTCCTAATCTCTCTTTGATAATTAGACGGACATAATTAATATTGACTATGTTATCAAATTCAAAGAGGAAGATAACATTGTCGATATCGATAATGATGACAACAACAACAATAGTAATAATGAAAATAATCATGAAAATCGTATTTATTATTCTATTATCTCTAATAATACATGCTCAAATTTAGGTTTGTATTGAAAAATACAAAATATTAATAATGATGATGGAAATCAAAAACGTTTTGGTCCCTATGAGCCACAAAGGACAATACAATATAATGAAGGAGGGGCGAATAGAACTTGAGACCTTATATGTCTAGTAAAGAGTACAATACAATGACGGTGTGGGGAATCGAACCTGAGACCTAATGTACCCAGTGTTCTGTAAAGAGTACAATAAAATGAGAGAAGGGGAATCGAACCTGAGACCTAATGTACCCAGTAAAAAGGGAGAGATTGACGGTTATCAAGATAAATCCAGGCGCTGAGATTACCTAAGATTTTGATTAACGGTTATAAAGCTTGGATTAATGAGAAGCTTGGATTGAGGGAGAGGAGCATTTTTAGGCATCCACCCATTCTAGTATTTGTAAGATAAAGATTTTGTTTTTTATTACTAGGATTCATAGATATAACTTACCCCCAGACCTCGCGAAAGCGTAACCCACACTGGGAGTTGTTGTTGTTGTTGTTGTATAGATATAACTTATAAATGTAGCTAAAGTATTATGTCCTCCAAAAAATAATTTAAACATATATAACTACTTATTCTTTTCAGGAATGAACTTCATTATTATCTTTATAATATATGGATAAAAATTGATGTTGATGTTTTCAGTGTTGAATATGGTTTGTTTTTATAATTTTGTCTGCAAATAATATTTATTTCTAAAAATGTTAACATTTTCAACTTTATATATAATTTATTGGGTGATCTTTACTTTTTTTTTTTTAATTTAACTATATGGCCTATTGACCTATGGAAATTGATGAGATACAAAATAGTTATGTGTGGTGCAACAACGATTAAATTGAAGAAAGGGAGTTACGGGAGTTGTGATGTTGAGGCAAGTATGGGATTGAATTTTTTTTCCCAAAAAACTAAAAATGATCTAAAGGATAAGATTTATGTTTTTTTAAAATTTTTATTTCAAATGAGCTACGAAGGCAGTATAATACAATAAGGGGAGGGAGAATCGAACCCGAGACCTAATGTACTCAGAACCTCAATGGCTAAGATTTATGTTGCAGAATGATGAACGGTTTATAAGCACTGTTGCTTGAGATTTTAGAATTGGATGAAGGAAGCTTTCTCAACCTCTTATACATCTTTACATTTATTATATAAAGATTTGAGCTTAATTACCAACCATATGTTCCAATGTTCTATGTATAACCATTTCAAAGAAAACATAATCAATATGGTTAAACAAACTTTGAGTTATTTGATTTTGAGTTGATTAATTTAAAATCAAATTTTGTTCATTTCAAACATCTGTTGAATTCGACCCATGCTTGTTCATCGGAGATAAATAGATTATTTAATTTTATAAAACTTTTTAAATTTCGCGTGTATCAAATTAAATAGGTCATCAATCTTATATGTAGTTCTAAATATTTTATTTTTTTATAAGTCAACATTACCAACTACCACATTATTCATTAGCCAGCCAAGTCATCATTTTTTCAATTAGCTAAGCCATATGACTATTTGTTAATCAACTATGCCACACCATCAATAATTATAAATGAATTAAAGGCTTAATCAAGTTAAGAGGGTATTTATTTCACTTAGTGCTCATAATTTAGAAGGAATAACGTCTTTGGTTTTAAATTATTACTCTATTTATCACTCCAAAACACCTTAAGTAGGTAAAAGTAATTAGTCTGTCATAATAACGCTTTAACTTAGTGCAAGTTTGAACATAAAGATATATATATTTTTTTCTTGGGTTGTTCTCGTGGATCCAGTTTGTGAATAAACAGAGGCTTTGTCTACACTAGGAGCCCCATCATTCTATTTATAATAAAAATAAAAACAGAGATTAACAATAATATTCTTATAATCCATTATGTCACTAAATCTGGATGGCAACTACAATGGACATATTGATTTTTAAGGCCAAGAATCTATTAGATGACAGCGGAGTTCTAAAAATAGAGTGTCCCTCAACTTGTACATTCGGCTAGAAAGTACCCCTTAACTTTGGAAAAGAACTAAATATCCCTTGACTATACTAGAACCTTCTTTTTTAAGCATTTGATGATGTTGCTCTCAAACCATGATGTGGCTTAATGACTCACCATATTAATATATAATTAATGAATAACATTTTTGAATTACATAGTACATATAATCTACAAGTGTTTATCTAATAAAAATGTATCAAATTACCCAATTGTTCAACTATGATGATCCATAATTAAATTAGACCTAAAATAAGGCAATCTCATTTGACTTGAACTCAAACTAGCACGATCGAAAAACTAAATTTGTTTGAGATGTCGTGGGAACTTAATTGATTACATTATTTTCTTGGCTAAATAATTTCAGGAATTGATAATAACACAATAGAATGTCTCCACGGAAGAAAAAAAATTAACTTGAATAAATCTAATCCCTTAAAATCTGTAAAATAAAGAAATTTTAAAATATTATCGGAAAATCCTACGACAATTGATTGTTTGATAGATTATCAAATAATTAGTGTATTAATAAATTGATCTTATATATTTCAGTATTTGGTTAATTTCTTGTTGTTGACGCTATATTGATGAAGATTCTAATCTATTTAATTTTAAACTATGATCAAATTAATTTTACGTTAGTACATATTTGAGTTTAATTACCAGCCATATGTTCCAATGTTCTATGCATAACCATTTTAAAGAGAATGTAATCAATATGTTTAAACAAACTTTGAGTTATTTGATTTTGAGTTGATTAATTGAAAATCAATTTTTGTTCATTTCAAACATTTGTTGAATTTGTCCCATGCTTGTTCATTGGCGATAAATAGATTATTTAATTTTGTAAACTTTTTAAAATTTCCCGTGTATCAAATTAAATAGGCCATCAACCATATATGCAGTCCTGAATATTTTATATGTTTTTATATGTCAACATTATTCATTAGTCAACCAGGTCATCATTTTTTTAAAATCAGCTAAGCCATATGGCTATTTTGTTAATCAACTATGCCACATCATCAATAATTATAAATGAATTAAAGGCTTAATCAAGTTAAGAGGATATCTATTTCACATTTCAAGTTGAGGGTATGCATGCGGTGCAACTTTATATCTATAAAAAATATATATATATTAAACTAATTGCTCATAATTTAGAAGGTATAACGTCTTTGGTTGTAAATTATTAGTCTATTTATCACTCAAAAACACCTTAAATAGGTAAAGGTAACTAGTCTGTCAGAACAACGCTTTAAATTAGTGTAAGTTTGAACATAAAGATATATATATATATATATATATATATATATATATATATATATATATATATATATTTCCTTGGGCTCATCTCGTGGATCCAATTTGTGAATAAACAGAGGCTCTGTCAGCACTGGGAGCCTATGATTCTATTTCTAGTAAAAATAAGTACAGACGATAGTATTCTTATAATCCATTATGCCACTCAATCTGGATGGTGACTACAATGGACATATTGAATTTTAAGGCCAAGAATCTATTAGATGACAGGGGAGTTCTAAAAATAGAGTGTCCATCAACTTGTATATTAGGCTAGAAAATACCCTTTAACTTTGAAAAAGAAGTAAATGCCCCTTGACTACATTACAGCCCTTTTTTTGCTATTGATGATGTTACTTTCAAACCATGATGTGGCTTAATGATTCACTATATTAATATATAATTAATAAATAATATTTTAGAATTACATGGCACATATAATCTACAAGTGTTTATCTAATAAAAATGTATCAAATTGCGTGATTGTTTAACTATGATGATCTAGAATTAAATTAGACCTAAAATAAGGCAATTCCATTTGACTTGAACTCAAACTAGCGCAATCAAAAAAACTAAATTTGTTTGACATGTCGTGGGAACTTAATTGATTACGGTCCGAAAAATATGATTTTCCTAAGATGACCCACACTCCTCAATCATAGGTCAGGCCCAATCCGGCCTAATGGGCCCTCGCGGGACCCTTGGAGCGCCAACCAAGGGCCCAAGCACAGTGAGTAGTCTAATAGTCCATTTAGAGAATCTCCAACACGAAATTACTATTTTAACCTTTGATGTAGGAGCTATACATACTCACCTATCTATCTCGAAAAGGGACATATTCTCCAATACACAAAATATCACTTTTCTCTCTGCTTTATTGTTTCTTGGGACTTGACGCTGACTTGATCTTCAAAGGGGCGTTACTTGGGTCCACACCCGAGGTCTGCCTTTTTTGCAAGTCAGGAGCTATAGGTCGAGCCGACTTTGAAGATTGTCACGCGTAAGTCTACTCTTCTGACTCATCATAAGAATTAGTTTCTCCGGAAACAAATTGACGCCGTTTGTGGGGAAGGGTGGTAGATAGCGACAACTAACAAAGGAGCTCAGCCTAAAATACCTAACCAAAATAGAGAGTGAGAAGAACACAACTATGGACCTCAATGGTCCCCTACTAATTGTGTGGCATCAAAGTGTGACGCATATTAAAGGTTGGCACAACATAAACACGTCCGGCGCTATGTCAAACATTCAACACTATTTAAACAAAGAGTTCATATTCACGCGGCCCAATGAGACAGGAGCCCATCAGATTACTTGATCACTCAGTCAACTCGCACATATGTGTATATATACATATATAAATAAAAAGGGGGCAACGTGAGCCACTGAGAAATAAGGCAACTGGCTCATACATACAAAATTAATTGCAACGCTCATCCCACTACCAAAAGAATAATAAAAAAAGAAAGCGAAGGAGCAATTGAAGTTTGGACGACAAGCTCAGGCTTCAATTACTAGGGAAAGAGCACTCAGAGCATTCCCAATGGCATTTCATTTTGTGGAACTCCAGCATGCCATGTCAGCGAAAGTTCCACAGTTCTGGAACTTGCATTCCTTCATTTTCCCAACAAATGGAACTTACTTCAGCACAAATGATTTAATATTTGTTGGTGGAGCCCATGAATAAACATATTTTCTTTGTTTTATGTTGGACAATTTGTTTTTGCATATTGGGGTTTGTTTAAGTTGAAAATGAATTTTATTTTCCGGATGAAAAAATATGTAATTTATGCTTCAGAAGAATGTATTAATTTATTTTGTAGTATATAAAAATTGATGAGTTCAGTTTTATCGGTTGAACGATTGAAAGTATACGGAGTAGGACGTACAATGCAATTAATACAAATGCAAATATAAGGGTTGACATTGAAGAAAATTACAACCTGAGTGTTTGATATTCAAAACACTAATTTAGATGACGGAAAAAAATACTGTACAATACAATACAAATAAAATACAGTACAATGTAATACAATGCAATACAAAAAAATACAATACAATAGGAAAAAATACAATACAAGTAAATGACGAATAACCCTTCACATCTATGGTTGTGAGCTTTGTCGCGCCGTATGTTGATTCCATATTTCCTCGATCAGGTCTGATTGGAGATGTGCATGTACAGCGGGGTCATGGATTTCTGCTACTCTACGAAGGTAGGCAGCATAGCACGGATGATGACCGTGTTGGCCATTTGGTTGCAGGGTGTTGGCATCAAGATCATCGTAGTCGAAAGCGAGGTCATACGAATCTCGTTCGTCCTCTACGATCATGTTATGGAGTATAACGCATGCCTTCATTATTGTTCAGCTTGAAATTATGATATTTTTATACCCCTTATTATCTAATATTTGCTCAATATGAATTCTTGATTTATGATTTTAATATTAGTTTTATGTATTTTGTAGGAATTTGACATATTTGAAGAATAAATGAATTGCATGAAGAAAAAAAAGAGAAAGTGAATTGGATTGGGTCATAGCAATTGAGAAAGAAGAAAGCATCGGCCCAGCAGCAGCCGAGCCCAGGCGCTGCTTAACCCCCCCCTTTGCTTTGCAGTTCGGCCCAGCAGCAGTTAGACAACCCAACCCTCCTTCTCTCTCTTTCATTTACTTGAGTCACATGCCAGGCACATGACAACTACCCATTTCCCCACCTGGCTGTTCTTCTTCTTCAATTTGCCCTCATCCCACGCAGCCCAAAACCGAAAAAAAAAACAGAGCATCATGTTTTCCCCCCCTTCAACCTTTCATCTTCCTCCATTATTGCATCATTATTTCACTCATGACCCATTCCCCATCTCTTCTTCTTTCTCCTCTGTTTCTGCTTCTTCGAAGGTTCCTTCTTCTTCCCTCTTAACTCTTCATCTTCTCCATCCTCCCAACCGTTACCTCCCTTCTTTCTCCTCCTTCGAGATTTTTAATGTTCATTATCATCAAGGCCACCGTTACAATGCGTTGACAGACATTAATTTGATAATTAATGGGGGGAAACGAAGAAGCCATGGGTGGTGTTTTTGAGGCCTTCAAAGAAGCCGAAGAACAGGGCACAGGGGGCTTTCTTTTCCGTTTTCAAGTTTTCAAGTTGTGGATTCATTTTTAGTTGATTATCGAATTGCTCTTTCCGTCTTCGTTTTTTTTCCCAAATTCAGGATAACTGTTAGTTCTCAATTTGATGTAATTTTGGAACTTGGGTGTGTTGATTGGCTTGGAAATTACCTAGTTGTTGAAGCATTCATTCGAATTCAAGCTTTCATTACTCTTGTTTTCAGATTCTGATTCGTGGTGTTGGGTTTGAATCTTGGGCCTTTGCAAGTCGTCATCCTCTTGTTTTGGCACTCAGTTGTGATGTTGTGACGGTTCCCATTGTGCGCCATTGCTCTGTTCTACCGTAGCCTCTTGTTGATTCCATATTTCCTCGATCAGGTCTGATTGGAGATGTGCATGTACAGCGGGGTCATGGATTTCTGCTACTCTACGAAGGTAGGCAGCATAGCACGGATGATGACCGTGTTGGCCATTTGGTTGCAGGGTGTTGGCGTCAAGATCATCGTAGTCGAAAGCGAGGTCATACGAATCTCGTTCGTCCTCCACGATCATGTTATGGAGTATAACGCATGCCTTCATTATCATACCCAACTCACCTTTGTCCATGTTTCGAGCTGGACCGCGAATTATAGCAAACCGGACTTGTAGAACCCCAAATGCTCTTTCCACATCCTTCCTAACAGACTCTTGACGTTCGGCGAACAATCTTGTCTTAGGTCCTTGGGGAAGGGAGATAGTTTTCACGAATGTTGCCCATCTTGGATAAATACCGTCGGACAAAAAGTACTCCATATTGTATTGGCGACGTTCACGACGTACTCACATTTCGGAGCCCGACCCTCATACAACTCTTCGAAAACATCTGACCGGTGAAGATCATTTAAGTCATTCAGGCTACCCGGGCACCCAAAGAAGGCGTGCCATATCCAAAGGTCATATGAAACAACGACTTCAAGAATCAAGGTGGGGACTCTGTAAAGCCCTTTTGCGAACATCCCTTTCCATGCCGACGGACAGTTCTTCCATTCCCAATGTATACAATCTATACTCCCTAACATGCCGGGAAAATCACGTGCCTCGGCAACTTGCAACAGTCGATCAACATCAGCTTATGTTGGTTTTCTCAAATACTCGTCCCCAAACACTTGGACTACACCGGCTGCAAAGTTTTTCATACACTCCATAGCCGTGCTTCCTCCAATGTTCAAGTACTCGTCCACACAATTTGCCGATACCCCATATGCGAGCATACGCATCGCTGCGGTGCACTTGGTGAGCGACGACAACCCACGCTGACCAGCACAATCGTGCCTCAACTGGAAGTACTCAAATCGACTACTGAGGGTGTCTACAATGCGGAGGAACAGGTGTTTCTGCATCCCAAATCTACGGCGAAAGTGGGTTTCATTGTAGATGGAATTATCTGCAAAATAGTCTCTGTGGAGGCAATCGTCTGCATCTTCTCGATCCTTCCGAATGACTTTTTTCTTCTTTCTTGGTCGTCGGGATGATGAAGGTCGTCCCCCTTGTCCATGTTTTATAGCTAACTGAAATGATTCCCCGCGAGATTGATTGTTCAGTACGGTTTCAAGAATCGATGAGTCATCACTAGAAGAGGATGACTTCAGTACGAATCTGAGATGATCTATTAATTATGTGACTGAGTCATCGCTAGAAGAGGATGGGTTACTCATTTTGTTGTACCTATGACAGAAGTGTGCAAATGTTAGGGAAAATTTTGTCGAATTTAGAAAGCAAATTAAGAGAGCATCGTAGTTATAAGTGAAATATTAAAATTGCATTCGATCAAATGAAATTAAACATCTTAGCTACAATGCAACATATAAAGAACTTTGATCATTGTGATGTGAAATTAAAATGGAACTAATTTAAACAAAATTACACATTTCATTCCACAACATAAAGGAATTCAATTACAACAAACTATTGAGAAAAGAAAGAACAACAAAAGCTCATGGTAAACAACATATTATTCCTAAGGCATGGGTCTCAATCTAGAGAAAGGCTAGCATTGAACGAAGACGATGTTTGGCGGTATCGGCTCCTAATTTCTTCATGAAGTGGACCATATCGCGCTTGATCCTCCGGACACATCTTACCAATGTCCATTCTCAAAATCTTGTCCTCATACTTCTTCCGTTGGAATTGTTGATGAGAGTCTATTAGTTCAACCGCTCTCTTAGCGGCCTCCGCCTTGACCCTAGCCGCCTCCGTCTTCTTTTCTTGGGCAATGACATATCTTTCGAACATGGTGCTATTCTTCACATTTGTTGTCCCCAAGGTGGATAGCTCCTTGGTCACAACATCAAGGACTGAGTCATGCGCTCTCTCTTTCGCCTTTCTTTTGGCGGCTTTTCTTCCAATTGGGCGGGTAAGTCCACCAACTTGCTTTGTTGTTGTATCTTCACTAGCATCCGTTGTTGGTGTGTCGGGGGTGCTCGGTGAGCCGGATGTCTCACTCTCATAGTACCCGCCCACCTCATTGATCCTCAAACGTTTAGTGGTCACATCTACAGATTGATCGCAATTGACCTCCCATTTCGGTTGGTCCTTCAGTAGCACCCACCAATGCATCAAGTCAAACGGTTTGCCCACCGTGTCAACATATAGATCTTGGGCTTTCTGCGTAATATCGTCGTCATTCTCCCCACTTGGGTTTGCCCGATAAGCCTGACCCACACAAGCGGTCCACTTCGACACCAGTGGAGCTGCCCGGTTCCAACAGGCGTTGCAGACTTTCGCTCCTCGCTTCACAACTCCATTGGGAGCATACTGGTTGTAGGTGCTTGCAATCTTCGCCCAGAAACCCGTCTTCTTCTGGTTAGCCCCAACAAGGGGGTTGGTGCTCACATTGATCCACGATCTGACCAAACGGCGATCTTCTTCCAATGTCCACTTGGAAGTCTCACTCTGGGTGGGGTTGGGTGGAGGACGGGGTGTTGACGAGGTTGTATTAGTTGGTGGGAGTAGCTGATAAGGAGGGGGCAAAGAACCGTAGTTGAAATTTGGAATCGGGGAGACATTATGGCCTTGGACGGGAAAGTTCGGTGGTAGTTGAGGATATTGTATATGTGGGTATTGTTGAGGATACTGTGGATGGTATTGCCAATGAGGAGGGTTTGGAACAATATTCATGTTGTTTGTGACATCCCGTTGTGAATTATCCCCAGTTAGTAAGTTCATGAAAAATTGTGGGTGATTGTGATCCATTTGATAGTGAACCCCTACCAATTTGGATAAAAAGAAATTACATTCACACATTTAATATCTCACGTATTTGACCAAACAACATAAAATATTTTCAATTCCAATTTGGAATCATTTCAACTCCAATA
>JACYFF010031958.1:97228313-97238847 GCA_017589665.1 Selenicereus undatus
CTTAACTTGAATCAATTATATTAGAATTATACAATTAAATTGAATTCATAAAGTATTTTATCATTGGAAGGGATGTGATCTATTTTCATTCTTTGAAACTCATAGTTTTTTTATTAAAGCTTTTTTGGAAGAAGG
Organism: Selenicereus undatus; assembly: GCA_017589665.1. Classification (NCBI taxonomy): domain Eukaryota; kingdom Viridiplantae; phylum Streptophyta; class Magnoliopsida; order Caryophyllales; family Cactaceae; genus Selenicereus; species Selenicereus undatus. Next base: position 97,228,449 of record JACYFF010031958.1, read on the forward strand.
AGGTACTTGAAACAGTTCAATAAAAGACCCCCTGTGTTGCTAGAGTCATTACATTTTCCATTGTATTTTTTCTTTCTTTCTTTTCTTTTCTTTCATGCTTTGCCCTGCTGTTATAACAACTTCCAGGTTGTTGTAACTAACTTTGGGCGGGAACACAGCATAGCAGGCTCTAGACATGTATATATAAAAACATTGAGCCTAGCTGAGATTATCATCAATACAATGAATTCTTTCACATTCAATACAGTTCTTGAATTGCAGCTCTGACCTTATCTCGCACAAACATGGTATCAGAGCAAAACCTGGTCATTCTTTCTTTCTCAAAAATGCGCTGAGATTTTTTTTTCAATTGATGTTTTCTCTTCTTCTTTCTTTCCTCCCCAATCCGCTTCAAATAGATCTGTTTGCCTTCGATTCTTGATCATCTTTATGGTTTCTTATGCAATGGTTGTTCAAGGAGGTCGAACGCTTGGAGTAGAGCCAAATGATCCATATTTCATTCATCCCTCAGACCATCCTGGCAAGATCTTGGTAGCCAATGCCTTCCACGGAGAAGATTTTGATTCATGGAAGAGAACCTGTCTGATATCTCTATCATCCAAGAACAAAGTCAGCTTCGTTGATGGTAAGATTACTAAACCTGCTGGTGATTCTTCTCTATTACCTTATTGGCAAAGGTGTAATGATCTAGTGGCCTCCTGGATTCTTAATTCCTTGCACAAAGATATATTTGGAAGTGTGTTGTATTGCAATAGTGCAGCCGAAATGTGGGGAGAATTAGTGGACCGTTTTGGTCAATCTAACAAGGCAAAACTATTTCAAGTAAAGAAGGAATTGTCAAGTATTTCACAAGGTGATTTAGATATTGCTTCTTACTATACTCGAGCTAAGAAGGCCTGGGATGAGTTCGCTGCTGTTGATGATATGCCAAGGTGCAGTTGTGGAAAATGTGAATGTGGAATTAATAATGCTTTGGTCAAATATGCACAAGAACTGAACATGATCTATCTTCTTATGGGGCTAAATGACTCCTATACCAGTGTGAGAGGGAATTTGTTGATGATGAATCCTCTACCTTCTCTTGGACAAATTTACTCTCTGTTGATCCAAGAAGAAAGGCAGAGACAGGTCAAAAATACCACTAATTTTTTGATAGATTCAGCCTCATTCAGTGCAGTGCCACATAAACTAGACTATTCAAATTTTCAGAGGAAACCTGAAGGAAGGAGGACTTCTCATCTCTTTTGTGATCATCGCAAGAGACAGGGACATACAGTTGACAAATGCTATAAGCTTCATGGCTATCCTCCTAGGCAGCAGCAGTCTTTCAAACCAAGAACAGGTAGATTTGCCAATAATGCCTGGACTAAAGGTAATGGACAAACAGAAGTTTCTCAGCAAAGTCTGAACAATTCAGGTTCAACTATTCCAATTACCTCAGCAAGTCCAACAACTCAGCCTATTCTGCCAGGACTAGATGCTGAACAGTCCAAGCAGATGCTGCAATTTTTGGCCAAATTACATGCAAATAAACAACCCTTGCAAGAGTCTTCTTCTTCACAACAAGGATTTTCTACTGCTTACATGGCAGGTATACATTCTACCTCATTCAAAAATGCCAATGTTGCTAACTCTATCTGCTGCACATGCAAGCTGGATGGAAAAATTTGGATTGTGGATTCTGGAGCAAGTGATCATATGGTCTTTGATAAGACCCTTCTTCATAACATTAGACCACTAAAGGATCCTATTCTTATTACCTTACCCGATGGTAATAGAGTAAAGGTGTCACAGGTTGGAGATTTAAAGATTGGCAGAACTTTGACTCTGCGTCACACTTTATTTGTGCCATATTTTCAGTTCAATCTTCTTTCAGTTAAAAGGCTTAGTGAGCAACTGAAATGTCAGGTTATTTTCTCAGAACATTCTTGTATTTTGCAGGGCCCTTCTCTGAAGAGGCCTCTGGAGATTGGTAGGTCAAACCAAGGACTATACATATTGGATGCTAAAGTTGCCAGCAGATTGGTGTTTGATTCTGTCTCTGGCTGTTTACCTTGTAGTGACAAAGTTGATAATAATGTTGTTCCATGCTTTCTTACTTGTGATAAGTCCACACCTGTTTTTCTGTGGCATAAAAGAATGGGTCATGTTTCTTTTGGGAGGCTGAAATATATGCATGTACTACAAGGTCTTTCTTCAGCAATAAATACAAATAGAAGCTTTACTCCTTGTGATATCTTCCCTCGTGCAAAACAACAGAGATTACCTTTTCATAACAGTTCCATCTCTTCTACTAAGGCTTTTGAATTAATACATGTGGACACCCGAGGTCCATATCACACCAAAACACACCATGGACAGAGATACTTCTTAACCTTGGTGGATGACTATACACGGTCCACATGGACTCATCTTATGGTGACTAAAGATGAAGCATTCCACTTGATTAAGTCTTTTATAGCTATGGCAAAAACACAGTTCAATGGGACTGTCAAGGTTGTTAGAAGTGATAATGCTTTAGAGCTTGGATTGAGCAATGAAGCTATAAATTTCTTTGCTACCACTGGTATAATTTATCAGACCAGTTGCATACAGACTCCACAGCAAAATGGGGTAGTGGAGAGGAAGCACAAACATCTACTTGAAGTTAGTAGGGCCTTGATGTTTCAATCCAACTTACTAATGAAGTATTGGGGAGAATGTTTGCTCACTGCTACCTATTTGATCAATAGAATGCCTACCACTTTATTACAGTTCAAAACCCCTTTTGAACTACTGTTTGGTACACAACCTTAATATGATCACTTGCGGGTTTTTGGATGCCTATGTTATATGTCTACTCTCAAGCAAGGCCGGGACAAATTCCATAACAAGGCTCTTCCTTGTGTATTTTTGGGTTATCCCCATGGTAAGAAAGGTTATAGGGTCATGTCCTTGGCCGATCAAAGATTTTATGTATCCAGAGATGTTGTGTTTCATGAAGATACATTCCCTTTTTCTTGTCCTCAAGAAGTTCCCAAGCTTTTACCAATCCCCTCTACTGAAGTTTTCCATGATATTTCTCATACTTATATTGATCAAGATAGTTGTACAATCTCTCAAAATCCTGTGACATCTGACATTGAAGGTGACAGTAGACCACAAAGGTCCCATAAACCTCCTAGCTACCTGAGAGACTATGTTTTGTGCTCCCCTGCTGCATTCTGTCATGAAAATTGCGCCTCTACAGCCACTAATCTCTGCTTATCTCCACCATCCATGTCTTCTTTTTGTCTTTCATCTCACAGTCAGCACCTTTTATCGAATCTAAACATTGTTGAGCCAGCTAGATATGAGGAAGCCATTACACATCAAGGCTGGCAAAAAGCCATGAACAAGGAATTTCAGGCTCTATTCGACAACCAAACTTGGGACATTGTCCCTTTACCAGTTGGAAAGAAACCTATCTCTTGTAAATGGGTTTACAAGACAAAATTTAAAGCAGATGGATCAGTGGAAAGGCTAAAGGCAAGGCTAGTTGTCAGAGGTTTCACACAAAAAGAAGGAATTGATTATACAGAAACTTTTTCCCCTGTGGTCAAAATGACCACAATAAGAACCTTAATGTCAGTAGCAATCAAGAAAAATGGAGTTTGCATCAACTAGATGTGAATAACGCTTTTTTTAATGGTGATTTGCATGAAGACATTTACATGAAGTTACCTTAGGGTTTAACCTCTAACATTCCCAATGCTGTTTGCAAGCTCAGAAAATCTTTATATGGTCTTAAACAGGCATCCAGACAATGGTATGCTAAGTTGGCTGAAGTGTTATACAAGCGAGGCTACAAGCATTCAAAGAATGATTACTCCTTGTTCCATAAGAAAGAGGATAACTTTGCTGTTTTTGTGGCAGTTTATGTTGATGACATTTTGGTCACTGGGAATAATGAGCCTGAGATATGAAGCTTGAAAGAATATCTTGATCTCACCTTTAAGATCAAGGACCTGGGTTTTGTCAGCTACTTCTTAGGCATGGAAGTCTTGCAGTCCACTCAAGGTTTAATTCTTACTTAGAGGAAGTTCACTCTGGAACTCCTCAAGGAATTCCAATGTGACAACTCTCCTGGGGTCACTACTCCTCTTGATATCACCTCTAAGTTGAGACATGATAAAGGAGACTCTTATTCTAATCCCACAAAATACAGACAGCTGGTTGGGAAGTTGAATTTCCTTACCCACACTAGACCTGACATTGCTTTTGCTGTTCAACACCTTAGCCAGTTCATGCAAAGTCCAAGAATTTCTCATTTTCATGCAGCAATTCATGTACTTAGATATCTCAAAAGTCAGCCTACCTTGGGTATCCTACTCAATAATGATCATTCTTTATCTCTCCTGGCTTACTGTGATGCTGATTGGGCATCATGCCCTCACACCAGAAAGTCAATCATTGAATATGTGGTCTTTTGGGGCCAATCCCTCATATCATGGAAGTCCAAAAAGCAACAAACTGTTAGCCTCTCCTCTGCTGAGGCAGAGTATCGCAGCATGAGAAAATTGGTAGTTGAGCTTGCTTGGTTGAGTAGGCTGTTACATGAACTTACAGTAGAAGACATCACTCCCATTCCTCTCAAGTGTGACAACCAAGCTGCTATCTACATTGCAAAGAATCCGGTATATCATGACAGGACCAAGCACATCGAACTTGATTGTCATTTTGTCAGGCAAAAACTTATGGAGGGATTGATCTCTCTTAGTCATGTCAGTACCAAGCTTCAGTTGGCAGACATCCTCACTAAGCCATTGCCTGGCCTTCCCCATCATTCCATCTTAGGCAAATTGGGGGTTTCTCACCCTCCAATTTGAGGGGGGGGGGTGTTAGAGTCATTACATTTTCCATTATATTTTTTCTTTCTTTCTTTTCTTTTCTTTCCTTCTTTGACCTACTGTTATAACAACTTCCAGGTTGTTGTAACTAACTTTGGGCGGGAACACAGCTTAGCAGGCTCTAGACATGTATATATAAAAACATTGAGCCTAGATGAGATTATCATCAATACAATGAATTCTTTCACATTCAATACAATCCTTGAATTGCAGCTCTGACCTTATCTCGCACAAACATGTGTTCCAACTAATAAAGCTTTTACACTTTTTGCCTTAAAAAACTTGTAAAAAGGTCAAATTGATATAAAAAATTAAAATTTAGAAAATTTGGGAAAGGCACGAATGTTAAATGAGAAGATATATATACACACACATTGTGTGCGTGTGTGTGTATGCATGTATGTATGTATGTATGTATGTATGTATGTATGTATGTTGTATGCATGTATATTGCATGAAGTTAATGCAAAGCCAAAGTATAGGATCAAATTTATAAAACTCTCTTTCTAACTCCAAAAGAATTTCTACAGGTTTTCGGAAATTTTATTACATTGATTAGTGAGGGTTTTTTGACATGTAGATAATATGTAAATATTTAATAATAGAAGATATATATATATATATATATATATATATATATATATATATATATATATATAGATAGATAGATAGATAGATAGATAGATAGATAGATAGATAGAGATATACATACATATATAGTGTATCTATCTTTGCGCACACACTCACATGTGTGTGTGTATGTATATGTATGTATGTATGTTGTATGAAGTTAATGCAAAGTCAAATAATAAAACACAATTTATAAAACTCTCTTTCTAACTCAAAAAGAATTTATTTATATTTTCTGATGTTTCATTATATTGATTAATGATTTTTTTTTTGCAGATAGATAATAAGTAAATAGCTAATAATAGAAGATTTTTAAATTTCAAAAACAAAACTTCCCCTTGTCTTTTTTTTAAAATTTCATCTGCTTATCTCAACTCTCAAGCATAATATGTGGCTAACCCATATACCATTATTATTACTACTACCATTGGAATATTAAGTATGAAAAAGAGTAGCTTGAATTTTTTTTTTAAATTTTCAAAAGGAACAAATTCTTTATGCAATTATTTACTAATTGATATTTATAATGTAAATTTAGTTATGAGGTTTTTGATATATGAAATTACTTACATATATAAGTAATAGCATATTATTTTTGATACAGATTTCTTGTTCTAACATGAGTCATGTCTTTCAAAAGCAAAAGCGAAAAGGCTAATATAGGTTGTGTTGATCTATTGTAGACACCGTATGACTTTTAAGTAATAAATTCATTCTTTATTTCAAAAAAAGAATAACCGTTTGTGTTGATCTTTATATTATCCAGATGTAATTTTAGGTTCAAAAAGAGAAAATAATATGAAAATTTTAATATTAATGAATATGTAGAGTTACATTTTTTCCATAGTGTTCAATTGACCAGTTGTTATATCGTCAAGGTTGTACAAATACAATTGTACAACTGGCCCCACAAAGAAAATTGTCAGATTTTGGCTCACTAAAATATGCTGTTGTGTATCCTGTTTCGCTCACTAAAAATAATGTATAGCTCACTAACATATTTTAGTAAGCTGAGACACAGTTTTGGTGAGCTAATACGTACTTTTAGTGAGTAGACATACTGAAACTAATGTATCTTATGTACCGAATTTTCACTTAGTAAAAATACTATATAGCTTATTAAATGTGCTATTGTACTAAAAAAAATGTTATTGTTCATCTGAAACTCACTAAACTATATTCGAGTTGTCTACATTTTTTTAGTGAGTTATGACATATATTTAGCGAGCTATGGCATATATTTAGTGAGCTGGACTATATTTAATTAATTCACTACATTTCTATTATACTCACAAAATATAATACAAACACCCTTATGTCATAGTAAAAAATGATTGAGCTGTAACATAACTCAAGAACTTCACAATATTATTTGCTGGCTATCTATACTATTCTTTTTAGTGAGCTATGTCATTTATTTAGTGAGCCATGATTGATATTTAGTAAGCTATAAAATGTAGTGCAAGGTAACAGATTTTTTATAGTGAGCTATACTGATAGTGAGCTATTGTTTTCCCTGTTAGGCACAAGATTAATTATAGTGATTACATTTGGTGAGCAGAGAACTGATTTATGATTGCTGAATACAAGCTCAATACAAGTGAGCTAAATGTATTTCTTTAGTGAGCCAACGACTATATTTAGTGAGTACATAACTCATATTGATGAGCTGTTGTTTCTCATATGTACATAGCAATAATGAAAATATCATCTGGAAAAAGAATCATAACATTTGTGGTGAGCTATAATGTAACATCGGTGAGCACGCAGGTCAATCCTAGTGAGCGAAACTTGACGAACAATTCTGTTTGATGAAGATTCAACATCAATAGCGACGTTAAGATCAAACACAGTCATTCAATAATTGCTAAACATTAAAGCAATCAAAGCAACGAAGAGTAATCGAACAATGGGGAGAATGAAAACCGCGATTACAAAAAATTGAGGAGTATGAATTTTTTTAAAAAAAATGGGTCTGGGCTCAATAGTTGGAGGACTCTAAATTGCTGTTGGTGGGCCCGGGTGGACAATTGAGTTGTCCACCTGGTTGTACGTAATAATTTGCATCAATTGACATATACTTTTATTGATATGCATGAGGATTTTTTCTTATTTAACTATGAAATTGATGATTAAATAATAAGTAGTATAGGATTTTCATATTTATATTTAACTGAACTTCTCTCTACTTCTTGTTTAACTTGTAACTGGCATCATAATGATCACACTTCATCAATATTTTCTCTTTGTCCTACATACAGAAGTTCGTTATTTGAAAACTTCTATTGGGATACAACCTGTAATTCTAGATGACATAACAAATGACAATTGATGATATTATCAAAAAAGCTTAAATTGAAGCAAATTAAGTGTAAACCCATAAGTTGAATAATTAAAGCAAAGAGAATTGATCAAAGAAAGTGCTTCCAAGTTTTTATATCATAGCATTTTCTCACTTCAATGGTGGCACCGATTAAGAGATCTAAAAACCTCTAATCCAAATTCGAATGTATATAAAAAAAATAGATGATAATGAAATAGTTAAAAATCAAATATTGTTTATTTTTTCAAAAAATATTACACTTACATTTTTCAAAAAAAAAATCCCTTTTGTTTTTGTGAATAGATGCATATCTCAACTTTCAAGCACAATTATTTTGGAACATTAAGCATGACAAAGAGCAGTAGTATGAATTTTTTTTATTGCCAAACAGTGCAAATTATTTATGCCAATTGATTACTCATTGATATTTATAGCACAAATTTATTTATGAGATTTTTGATTTATAGAATTACTTATTTATGCAATTAATAACATTTGACTTTGAAGAAGGTTCTTTTCTTCTATCTACCTTTCTATAAAGTCTTTTTGCTCCATAAGTTAAATCTAAACTAAGTTGCATCATTTGAAACAAAAACAAAAAGGATAATACAGTTTTGAGTGATCTTTGTATTTTTATTATATCGCAAGCCAATCTTTATATTTTTTGTTGATGTAATTTTATACTCAAAAGCAAAAAGTAATATGAAGACTTTAACATTAAGGAATGCATGGAGTAAATTTTCCATGAAATCAGTAGATATTTTATTTCATTGATATGTGGGAGGGCTTTTTTTTTATTGAACTATGAAATAAATGATCACATAATAATTAATATGGAATTTTCAGATTTTATTTTAATAACCTTCTTTAAGGTTTTCTTCTTATTCAACCCGTGTTCAGTATCGCTAATGTTTGGACATAACCTGTGCGTCTATATCATCAACAAAAACTAATTATATATTACCCCTAAAACCTTAAATTCAAGCCAAGTAAGTATAAACCAAGGCTAAAAATTGAATTATGAAAGAAAAGAAAATCGATCAAAGTGATTCCCGGTTTTTATATCATAGTTTTTCTCAATTCAATAATGGCATCAATAAAAAGACCTAGAAACTTGTAATTCAAATTTAATTATATGCAAACATAGATAAATGAATGGAGAAAAACTCGGACATTCCCCAATTGGACTCTCACGCAGCAATCTTGAAGGCCAAGCCCACACGCGGGATAAATGGCCCACAAGGATACGATCTGGGTGACAGCCTCAGGCCCATGCTTACCGGGAGGCTGGGAATGCAACCTTAGAGGCTCCCTCTGGACTAATGGCTCCAGAACCGGTGGCCCAAGCAGGCATTTTAGGTAAAATTACGATTCTACCTTCTTTTCCAAAAAAGCTATAAATAGTGACCTATTTTCCTCGGAAAAGAGGTTGGCCACTGTGGATACTTACTCTCTATAGCATTCACTCTTTTTGATTCGAGCATTCAACTGACTTGAACGTTGGAGATGCGTTCCTCGGACCATAACCCGGAGTTTGCCTTTTTTGCAGGTTGGGTGATGGAGAGCTGAGAACGATGTCGTGTTGACCGCCAGCCGTCAGATAAACTCGTCCCTTCGTCGCACGTCATCAACATAAGTACACAAACCGATTCCTTGCGGAATCAATAAAGATCCGAGTTATTTTGTTCCCACCCCCTTTTATAATTCTTATGTATTGGACTGCTGGCATTTGTGGTTCTAAAATTTCAACATTTCAGTTTTTTAATTTTTATTTGGCAATTGTAAAATACATTTTATTTTTGTCTTATCAATTTCATAATCACAGCTTGATTGTTTTGGAAAGTATATTAATATATGTCTGCTGTCATTATTTTGGATATTATTATAATATATGGCTGTAGTATTTATCCACTTCCTAAAACTTGCTTCTGTAGAATCCTCTTCACTTCATAGCTTTTGATTTTAAAATTTGAATAACGGTAAAAGTGGAGAGAAGTAATTTCAGAGAGTGTAGTTTGGCGGAATTAAACATGACGCAAGAGAAGTAATTTCATAGTGACAAGAGATAGGAAAGTCAATTGTCACTCTGTGTATGGATCGTTTTTTAAGCACACACAGTATGAAATATATGTCATGACATAGCTCTCACTTAACTGGCGCTTCACTCTATATATCATGCGAATCGCCAGTTTGGATTTTCACCCAAAAATCTGATCAGGGTAACTAGATTAATATACTAATGTAATCTTGACACTTAAGATTCAACTTTTAAGGCTTCAATATAAAATCATATTTCATATTTGACTCCCTCGAGTCTCATCTTAGATTCACTAAGATGACTATCTTTATTCTATTCAAACACTTCCAGTATGAGAAATCAATATTGCACACCTAGTGTCAATATGATTCGGCCTCATCTTGTCTGCTACTCAAGCATCAGGGCGATCGCTGTGTGACTAGACTAATCAGAGGCCTGTGACATTTTGACATGCCTAACAAATAACAATAAATCAAAAAACATTTAGAAAAAGAATCATCAATTTTATTACATAAATGCTCATTACAAGAAGAACGTATT
>JACYFF010031958.1:97246278-97257415 GCA_017589665.1 Selenicereus undatus
ATATATATATATATATATATATATATATATATATATATCTTTATGTTCAAACTTACACTAATTTAAAGCGTTGTTCTGACAGACTAGTTACCTTTACCTATTTAAGGTGTTTTGGAGTGATAAATAGACTAATAATTTACAACCAAAGACGTTATACCTTCTAAATTATGAGCAATTAGTTTACTATTTTTTCTATAGATTTAAAGTTGCACCGCATGCATACCCCTCAACTTGAAATGTGAAATACATATCCTCTGAACTTGATTAAGCCTTTAATTCATTTATAATTATTGATGATGTGGCATAGTTGATTAACAAACAGCCATATGGCTTAGTTGATTTAGAAAAAATGATGACCTGGTTGACTAATGAATAATGTAGTAGCTGGTAATGTTGACATATAAAAACATAAAATATTCACGACTGCATATGAGGTTGATGGCCTATTTAATTTGATACACGGGAAATTTTAAAAAGTTTACAAAATTAAATAATCTATTTATCGCCAATGAACAAGCATGGGACAAATTCAACAGATGTTTGAAATGAACGAAAATTGATTTTAAATTAATCAACTCAAAATCAAATAACTCAGAGTTTGTTTAAACATATTGATTACATTTTCTTTAAAATGGTTATGCATAAAACATTGGAACATATGGCTGGTAATTAAACTCAAATATGTACTAACGTAAAATTAATTTGATCATAGTTTAAAATTAAATAGATTAGAATCTTCATCAATATAGCGTCAACAACAAGAAATCTTTATATTATAAATGCTAAAATGTTTAAGGGGTTGAGTGTTGAGGAAATGGAAAATGCTAATACGGGAGTAAATTTAGGGTATATGTTGCTTCACAACCGTTGGATCAAAATCTTAAACAATCTTAGCCCTTGGATTTATCTTTGCTAGCCACATTAGGTCTCAGGTTCGATTCCCCCATCCCTCATTGTATTGTACTATTTACTAGGCACATTAGGTCTCAGGTTCGATTCCCTCATCCCCCATTATATTGTATTGCCCATTGTGGCTCTTACGGACCAAAACGTTTTTAATTTTCGTCATTATTATTATTAATATTTTGTATTTTTCAATACAAATATAAATTTGAGCATGTGTTATTAGAGATAATAGAATAATAAATACGATTTTCATGATTATTTCTATTATTACTATTGTTGTTGTTGTCGCTATTATCGTTGTCTTCGTTGTTATCTTTCCATTTGAATTTGATAACATAGTCAATATTAGTAATAATCATCAAATTATTAAAGAGAGATTAAGATATTATAATAGATATAAAAAAATTTATTAGTTCATTATTATAAAATACATTAATAATTTAGAAGTTTTAACTTAATGAAACGAAATTATAATTACTGAACAAGTCATAAAACCTTATATGACACCTTATTATTAACACATAATATAATATACACAATTATAAAGAAACAATAAATATTTTTTATTTCCATTATTATTATTATTATTAATATTTTGTAGCTTTCGATACAAATATAAATTTGAGCATGTATTATTAGAGATAATAGAAAAATAACTATGATTTCCATGATTATTTCCATGATTATTATTGTTGTTATTGTCGTTGTCGGCGATTTTATCTTTCTCCTTGAATTTGATAACATGGCCAAAATTAATTATGATCATCTAATCATCAAAGAGAGATTAAGGGAGTAAAATGGATATAAAAGTTTTTATTATTTCATTATTATGGAATAAGTTTATGTTTTAGAAGTTTTAACTCAAGGAAACCGAATTGTAATTACTGAACAAGCTGTAAAACCTTAGGTGACACCTTATTATTATCACATAATATAATATACAAATTTATATAGAAATAATAAAAAAAATTTATTTCCATAATTATTATTATTATTTTGTCTTTTTCATTACAAATGTACATTTGAGCATGTATTATTAGAGATAATATAAATATAAATATGATTTCTATGATTATTTCCATTCTTACTATTGTTGTTGTTGTCATTATAGTTATCATCGCTGTTATCTTTCTCTTTGAATTTGATAACATAGTCAATATTAATTATGATCATATAGATGTAAGGGTTGTGCTGAAAAATTACATATTGTAAGCATGATATGACATATTGCAAGGGTTGAATGTGAAATATAAAAAAAATTTAAAATAAAATACAATCATCATATTAGGTCCGTGAAACTGAATTTCTTTCACATTTAATATGATTTATTTAACAGAAGGAAATAAACGAACTATTTTTCTTTTTGTTTCAAAGCATATATATCTTACAATTAAATTTAATTCATTTAAATCTTAAACGTATAATTAATTTTTTAACATTTCAAATAAATTGACCAAAATCTAATCTATTTAATGCACAAGAAAAATTGAAATCACTTTCGTTTTCTTTTAAACCATACAAATCCAATAATCAAATTCTCTTTATAAAACACCTAAAATTATAATTAATGTTTAACCGTTTAAAATAAGATACCCCAAATTGCCATAACACTTCAAACTAAGAAATATCTCAGCCCACAAATCTGAACTCAACCCATCTTTTGCAAGACAACATAAGGGCATGAGAAGTTTATATCAAAACCCATAAAACTATTCAGTTGACATGAAAGCCAAATATACAAAGTATGAACACTTAATTATATTAGCGTCCCCTAATTGGCCATTTTAAATAGCCAAAAAAGCTATGTATTAGCATAAATACAATGTTCAAATTATTTTCGTTGAAAGAAAAATTTTATTTCTGGTACATGTAAAACTGAAACTAAACTGACTTCAAAATAGTTTATACCTAAATTCACTAGACAATTAGCCACTTCATAAATTTTTGCTCAACAACAAGAGAAGAATGTAGATTTTTCATCATTGACATCATAGATTGGCTTATCATCACCCAATTTAGGCCCTGGTCTTTTCAGTGGAAAATGAGGGGTGTGAGATGAGTGGGTGTGGGAAAAGAGGGGAAGGAGTGGGTGGGTGTGATATTTTTTTTTTTTAAGTGTGGGAAGGAGTGACTGAGTGTGGGTGACAGCTGAATGCAGTTGAATGAAGTTGAAATATTGGTTATTAATAGTTTTTTGTTTTCTAATGTAATAATTTTATTGTGATAGTAATTAATGATGATGAAATTTTTTAATTTTTTTTAATTTTTTTTTATTTTTTTTATTTTTTATTTTTTATTTTGGTATTTTTATTATTTCATTTTACATTTTTAATTTTTAAATTTTAAAATTTTTGAATTTTTTTTAAAATTTTTGAATTTTTTTTAAAATTTTTGAATTTTTGAATTTTGAATTTTGAATTTTGAATTTTTTATATTTTTAAAATTTTTTAATTTTTATTTTTTAATTTGTAATTTGTAATTTTTGTAATTTTAATTTTTATTAAATTTTTTAAATTTTTTCATTTTTAACTTTTTTTTTGTATTTATTTTTTATTTTCTTATTTTCTTATTTTTTTGTATTTATTTTTGTTTTTTTTTTAGAATTTTTCGTTGGTTGTTTTTCTGGAATAAAAAATGAAAAATAAAAAATAAATAGATACAGCAAAATAAAAAATAAAAAAATAAATACAAAAAATTTAAAAATGTAAAAATTTATAAAGAAATAAATAAAAAATAAAAATAAATGCAAAATTTTTAAAATTTTAAAATTTTAAAATTAAAAAAAATAAAATAAAAATAAAAATTTAAAAAATAAAAAATAAAAAATAAAAAAATAAAAAATGAAAACAAAAATAAAAATAAATACAAAAATATAAAAAGGTAAAAAAAATTAAAAATAAAAAATAATGAAAAATTATAAAAATAATGAAAAACAAAAAAAATAAAACCGTTTCATGACATGCAAAAAATTAAAACTGCTTATAATTGCTATCAGATTATTCATACACACAATTACGTAAATTGTAAAAATTTTCAAAATATAAGAAATGGTTGTTTTATATAAGTGTGGGAAGGAGTGGGTGAGTGTGAGAAGGAGTGATATTTTTTTTAAAGTGTGAGAAGGAGTGGGAAGAGGGGGGAAATAGTGGATGAGTGTGGGTTGGGTTGATTTTCCAATGAAAAGAACAGGGTGTTAGCATGGTTTGTGACAAATTCACTATCTACTATCTCCATCATACTTATATGAACTTTTGTCACAATCATATACTTTTTAATTATTAATCCAATTAGTTATGCACGAAGTTGCTGTATATTTAACTTTTTCATTGAATTTTTCCATTATCTCCTCTAAATTATAATATTAATTATGTCTATCATAACTATTTGTTTATTATTTCGATAACATATCTACAGAATATCTATTTGAATATACTCCATGCAAAGCACGGGCCCAAACTAGTCTTTATATTATAAATGCTAGGATGTGTAAGGGGTTGAGTGTTGAGGAAATGAAAAATACTAACATGGGAGTAAATTTAGGGTATATGTTGCTTCACAACCGTTGGATCAAAATCTTAAACGATCTTAGCCCTTGGATTTATCTCGACAACTGCCTCAATAGATAGCATGTACAATAATCACTCTCTCTTCACTGGTCACATTAGGTCTCAGGTTCGATTCCCCCCTCCCTCATTGTATTGTACTATTTACTAGGCACATTAGGTCTCAGGTTCGATTCCCCCATCCTTCATTATATTGTATTGCCCATTGTGGCTCATACGGACCAAAACGTTTTTAATTTTCGTCATTATTGTTATTAATATTTTGTATTTTTCAATGCAAATATAAATTTGAGCATGTATTATTATAGATAATAGAATAATAAATACGATTTTTATGATTATTTCTATTATTACTATTGTTGTTGTTGTCGTCATTATTGTTGTCGTCGTTGTTATCTTTCCGTTTGAATTTGGTAACATGGTCAATATTAATAATGATCATCAAATTATCAAAGAGAGATTAAGAGATTATAATAGATACAAAAAATTTTATTAGTTCATTATTATAAAATACATTCATATTTTAGAAGTTTTAATTTAATGAAACGAAATTATAATTATTGAACAAGTCATGAAACCTTATATGACACCTTATTATTAACACATAATATACTATACACAATTATAAAGCAATAATAAACATTTTTGATTTCCATTATTATTATTATTAATACTTTGTATTTTTCGAAAGTGGGACCCGCACTAGGAGGTGGTGTTGTTGTTGTTGTCGTTGTATTTTGTATTTTGTATTTTTCAATACAAATATGAATTTGAGCATGTATTATTAGAGATAATAGAAAAATAAATATGATTTCCATGATTATTTTCATTATTACTATTGTTGTTATTATCGTCATTGTTGTTGTTGGCGATTTTATCTTTCTCGAATTTGATAACATGGTCAATATTAATTATGATAATCTAATTATCAAAGAGAGATTAAGGGATTATAATGGATATAAAAGTTTTTATTATTTCATTATTAGAGAATAAGTTCATGTTTTAGAATTTTTAACTTAAGGAAACTGAATTGTATTTACTTAATAAGCGGTACAACCTTAGGTGACACCTTATTATTAACACATAATATAATATACAAATTTATATAGAAATAATAAACATTTTTTTATTTCCATGATTATTATTATTATTATTTTGTCTTTTTCGATACAAATATACATTTGAGTATGTATTGTTAGAGATAATATAAATATAAATATGATTTCCATGATTATTTCCATTCTTACTATTGTTGTTGTCATTGTAGTTATCGTCGCTGCTATCCTTCTCTTTGAATTTGATAACATAGTCAATATTAATTATGATCATATAGATGTAAGGGTTGTGCTGAAAAATTACATATTGTAAGCATGATATAACATATTGCAAGGGTTGACTGTGAAATATAAAAAAAATTAAAAATAAAACACAATCATCATATTAGGCCCTTGAAGCTGAATTTCTTTCACATTTAATATGATCTATTTAACAGAAGAAAATAAACGAACTATTTTTCTTTTTGTTTCAAAGCATACATATCTTACAATTCAATTTAATTCATTTAAATATTGAACGAATAATTAATTTTTTAACATTTTAAATAAATTGACCAAAATCTAATCTATTTAACGCATAAGAAAAATTGAAATCATTTTCGTTTTCTTTTAAGCCATACAAATCCAATAATCAAATTCTCTTCATAAAGCACCTAAAATTATAATTAATTTTTTACCGTTTAAAATAAAATACCCCAAATCGGCATAACACTTCAAACTAAGAAATATCTCAACTCACAAATCTGAACTCAACCCATCTCTTGTAAGACAACATAAGGGCATGGGAAGTTTATATCAAAACCCATGAAACTATTCAGTTGACATGAAAACCAAATGTACAAAGTATGAACACTTAATTATATTAGCGCCCCCTAATGGGCCACTTTAAATAGCCAAAAAAGTTATATACTAGCATAAATATAATGGTCAAATTATTTTCGTTGAAAGATAAATTTTATTTCTGTTACATGTGAAACTGAAACAAAACCGACTTCAAAATAGTTTCTACCTAAATTCACTAGACAATTAGCCACTCCATAAATTTTTGCTCAATAACAAGAGAAGAAGGTGGATTTTTCATCATTGGCATCATAGGTTAACTTATCATCACCCAATTTAGCGCGCTTTGTGACAAATTCACTATCTACTGTCTCCATCATACTTATATAGACTTTTGCCTCAATCATATACTTTTTAATTATTAATCCAATTAGTTATGCACAAAGTTGTTGTATACTTAACTTTTTCATTGAATTTTTTCATTATCTCCTCTAAATTATAATATTAATCATGTCTACCATAACTATTTGTTCATTATTTCGATAACATATCTACAGAATGTCTATTTGAATATACTCCGTGCAAAGCACGGGTCCAAACTAGTTAACCAAATACTGAAATATATAAGATCAATTTATTAATACACTAATTATTTGATAATCTATCAAACAATCAATTGTCGTAGGATTTTCCGATAATATTTTAAAATTTCTTTATTTTACAAATTTTAAGGGATTAGATTTATTCAAGTTAATTTTTTTTCCTTCCGTGGAGACATTCTATTGTGTTATTATCAATTCCTGAAATTATTTTGCCAAGAAAATAATGTAATCAATTAAGTTCCCGCGACATCTCAAACAAATTTAGTTTTTCGATCGTGCTAGTTTGAGTTCAAGTCAAATGAGATTGCCTTATTTTAGGTCTAATTTAATTCTGGATCATCATAGTTGAACAATTAGGTAATTTGATACATTTTTATTAGAAAAACACTTGTAAATTATATGTACTATGTAATTCAAAAATGTTATTTATTAATTATATATTAATATGGTGAGTCATTAAGCCACATCATGGTTTGAGAGCAACATCATCAAGTGCTTAAAAAGGAAGGTTCTAGTATAGTCAAGGGTTATTTAATTCTTTTCCAAAGTTAAGGGGTACTTTCTAGCCAAATGTACAAGTCTCAGGGACACTCTATTTTTAGAACTCCCCTGTCATCTAATAGATTCTTGGCCTTAAAATTCAGTATGTCCATTGTTGTTGCCATCAAGATTTAGTGACATAATGGATTATAAGAATATTATTGTTAATCTCTATTTTTATTTTTATTATAAATAGAATGATGGGGCTCCTAGTGTAGACAAAGCCTCTGTTTATTCACAAACTGGATCCACGAGAACAACCCAAGAAAAAAAAAATATATATCTTTATGTTCAAACTTGCACTAAGTTAAAGCGTTATTATGACAGACTAATTACTTTTACCTACTTAAGGTGTTTTGGAGTGATAAATAGAGTAATAATTTAAAACCAAAGACGTTATTCCTTCTAAATTATGAGCAATTACTTCTTTTTTTTTTTGTAGATTTAAAGTTGCACCGCATGCATACCCCTCAACTTGAAAAGTGAAATAAATACCCTCTTAACTTGATTAAGCCTTGGCATAAATTTGTCTTTGTTCTTCCTCTCCAACTTCTCTCCCTTCTCTCCACCATTGCCAACACTAAGAGCGGTAGTTTTCTTTCTGAATTGAAGGTGAAGGAGGGGATGACCGGTTCTCTGGCCATTTCCAACTTTTCCTTGCTTTCATATTAGTATTATTTGTAAGTTTAATTGTCGTCTCTCCAATTGGGAGATTAACCAATCTCTCTTTTTGTGAGAGTTGTTTATGTCTCTCCAATTGTGAGAGTTTTATTATTATATGACTGTTCTTATCTTATTGTGTGTCTTTCTAAGTTTGGAAGGAATTGATCAATTATACATGTTGAAGCGGTGCTTTCATGGATTTTGGTCTTTCACCTATAATCTTCGGTATTGGAAGAATATCTCGCTCAAGAGTACTATAATCGATCAGCAGATCAACATCAGTCAAGAAATTGTACTAGATCTGTAGGTTTCTTCCCCAGGCTGTATCAAGATACAGCGAACGTGGGAAGACGAGCGATCAGTGTGTTTCAAGTTAGTATTTTTGATGTTGGGATATGATTTTGATATTAAAGATTGTATTTTCATTAGTCGAAAATACATTGTAAGTGCCGTATGGCGTATTATGGATGATCAATGAATTATTCCTTTTCTTGCAAAACTTGATTAAGCCTTTAATTCATTTATAATTATTGATGGTGTGGCATAGTTGATTAACAAAATAGTCATATGGCTTAGCTAATTGAAAAAATGATGACTTGGCTGGCTAATGAATAATGTAGTAGTTGGTAATGTTGACATATAAAAAAATAAAATATTTAGAACTACATATAAGATTGATGACCTATTTAATTTGATACACGAAATTTAAAAAGTTTTACAAAATTAAATAATCTATTTGTCTCCAATGAACAAGCATGGGTCGAATTCAACAGATGTTTGAAATGAACAAAAATTGGTTTTAAATTAATCAACTCAAAATCAAACAACTCAAAGTTTGTTTAACCATATTGATTATGTTTTCTTTGAAATGGTTATACATAGAACATTGGAACATATGGTTGGTAATTAAACTCAAATCTTTATATAATAAATGTAAAGATGTATAAGAGGTTAAGAAAGCTTCCCTCATCCAATTCTAAAATCTCAAGGAATAGTGCTTATATACCGTTCATCATTCTGCAACATAAATCTTAGCCATTGAGGTTCTGAGTACATTAGGTCTCAGGTTTGATTCTCCCTCCCCTTATTGTATTGTACTGCCTTCACAGCTCATTTGAAACCAAAATTGAAAAAAAAAACATAAATCTTATCCTTTAGATCATTTTTAGTTTTTTGGAAAAAAAAATTCAATTCCATACTTGCCTCAACATCACAACTCCCGTAATCCCGTTTCTTCAATTTAACTGTTGTTATACCACCCATAACTATTTTGTATCTCATCAATTTCCATAGGCCAATAGGCCATATAGTTAAATTTAAAAAAAAGAAGTAAAAGATCACCCAATAAATTATATATAACGTTGTAAATATTAACATTTTTAGAAATAAATATTCTTTGCAGACAAAATTATAAAAAAAAAACCATATTCAACATTGCAAACATCAACATCAATTTTTATGCATATATTATTGTAAACACAAATTTCGAGCCTGTAATAAATTAGACAATAAATTGAGTAACAAAGTGAATTTTTATATTTGTATCAAAGAATGAGTTCAATCTCTGTATAATTGTTACAAGAACAAGTATAATAATAAATCTTCTGATTCAATCTCCTTGGGTAGTCTTGAATGAATTTGATCTTGAGAGAGGGCCTAAGAGGCTTAATCTCTATTAAGATATGAATGTAATCTCTGCGCATAGACGGCACGTGTTTGGAGTGTTTGTTGTCTTCTACTAGAGAAAACTCTTAAGCTCTTGAGAGTTCTTCTAAAAAATATCCACCCTTGAATGAGGGGGTTCACTCTCTTTTTATAGAAAAGTCGGAGTTGGGGTTTTCCTTTTCGTCTCTATTAAAAGGAATAATCATTTATTTTCTGCATCATTTATGCCACGTGGCACTTTTTAATTGGTCACAATACATTTCCGTTAAATATTTAATTTAATGAAATATCGTGACTAATTTAACACGTGACATGTTGTAATTGGCCACAATAAAAGTGTTTATTTCTTCCACGTGGCAGCTCTTGGTTGGTCCGAAAAAAAAAATTTACAGTCTACAAATGCCCCCTCGAGACTAGGTCACGCACACAACCATGGTGTTTAAGCGGGACTGAAGTCTCGATTATATATATATATATATATATATATATATATATATATATATAATATTTTTTTAGTAGGCTCTGCATAATATTTGGTGTGATTTTGCAGGATACAATCTTTAAAACATTTATTTCTCTTGCCCAAAATATAAAGATTTGCTAATGTAATTGAGTATCTTTTCTTAATTTAAAAAAACAAAGCCCTACATATATATATATATATATATATATATATATTCCACAAAACTCTCTACCTCTCCTTTTCCTCTCTCCCTTTTCTCTTTCTCTTTCTCTTTCTGCGTGTTGCTGGCAGAGAAATAACTAAAGCAGTTATCAAGCGCTTCAGAAGTAGAAGAGTACTTCATTGCTAATAGTTTGACATAGCAACACTTGAAGGTAGTTTCACCATCAATTGTTCATCCTCCCTTGCTGCGTGTTTCTTCTTGCGCCTTTGTTTTTCTTTTTTCTTTTTCTTTTTTTTTGGTTCTTTTTTTTTTGTGTTTGGCGTCCCGTTTTTTTTCTTCTTCGTTTTTTTTTTTGGTTGTGCATAATTCCCTTTGTTTTGGGTTTTTTTTTTATACTTGTTTGTCTCAACCTATATCGTTTTGCACCCTCTATTTTATGTTGTAATCTCTAATAATTGATTGTTAACCTTTGAATGCTTAACCCTGTGGGTGCGTCAACGGGTTAACCTTGAATCGTCCTAAGGCGAGCTTCCCAAAGGTGAAATTTCTCAAGAAACGAATTTGATTTAGTATCGGTTAACCTTTGAATGTTTAACCATTTTGGGTGCATCAACGGGTTAACCTTGAATCCTCCTAAGGTGAACTTCCCAAAGGCGAAAATTCTCAAGAGCCGAATTTGATTTGATATCGGTTAACCTTTGAATGCTTAACCCTCTTGGGTGCATCAACGGGTTAAC
>JACYFF010031958.1:97257425-97284869 GCA_017589665.1 Selenicereus undatus
GTTAACCTTTGAATGCTTAACCCTCTTGGGTGCATCAACGGGTTAACCTTGAATCCTCCTAAGCCGAACTTCCCAAATGCGAAAATTCTCAAGAGCCGAATTTGATTTGATATCGGTTAACCTTTGAATGCTTAATCCTTTTGGGTGTATCAACGGGTTAACCTTGAATCCTCCTAAGGCGAACTTCCCAAAGGCGAAAATTCTCAAGGGGCGAATTTGATTTGATATCGGTTAACCTTTGAATGCTTAATCCTTTTGGGTGCATCAACGGGTTAACTTTGAGTCCTCCTAAGGCGAACTTCCCAAATGCGAAAATTCTCAAGAGGCTAATTTGACTGCTGAAGATCCATTGCTTGCATTTGTGCTCCCTTTTCTTTTTTCTTTTTTTTTGTTTTTTTTTTGTTTTTTTTTGTTTTTTTTTTGTTTGGGTTCCCCATCCGATTATTGAATTGTTCATGCAACAAGTCTTACAACTCAATTCTCTTTATTCTTACTATGGATGCAGGTCTACTCAAAATGGTCACTTTCGTTGATAAAACCACTAATGGGCGACATTATCTACACATCCAACCTAGTGAAAATGACGCAGATGGGGAAGAGACAAAGCTGCCTATCCGCAATCCTATAACGCCCTTGTGCAAGTCTGACTGTGCTAGAGGTCCTCTGAGCCTTCCTTGGTAGTCAACGGAGAATCTGAAGACATGCGAAACGTTTTTGCTTTCTTCTCACTTTAAAATGAAAAAGAACCTCACCTCTTACCAATTGTTACGTCATGACATAAAGTCCGAGCGCAAATCATGGGCTAAGTTACCGTTGCATGGGGAATTTTCTTACAAATCGCTTTATTGGGAGTGGTTAGAGGGTATCCTCGTTCGTTGCAAGGACAAACTCACAACCCTTCATTTGTTTGATGCTTTGTATGTTTCGCTCTTCCTTTATGACCGGTGCTCAAATCTCATCCGAGCAGTGTGCGAGCATTGGTGTCCTGAAACGAACACATTGCATACTTCTAAAGGCGAGGTGTCTCTATCTATCTTCGACATTTACAGCTTCCTTGGGTTGCCAATCTCGGGGCGCCTTTATGATGAAGTTGTCCCTACCCAGCGGGAACTCGCAAGCAAGCTTCCGTTGAGTTGCACTTATCTATTCATTACTTACCACAAACTTATGCAAGGTCGCAAGGGCAAACCTACCATAGAGCAGTGGATTTCCTTTTGGTTTCAGGGACGCAGCAAGTACTATGTTCGCAAGAAGCCGGATCAAGATAGCCAAATCCCTCAGCCAGGACTATTGTCTCCCTTTACCGACGCAGGAGCCTGTGGGTGGAGTGATTATCAGGCTATTTTCGACAAGCTGGGAGTGGCCACTAGGGGTGTTCATTATTCGATCCAAACCCAGACCGGACCAAAGACCGGCCTGGACCGGACCGGACCAAACCGAATGAATTCGGTCCGGTCCGCGGTCCACAAATTTTTTTTATTCGGTCTTCGGTCCGGTCCGGTCCGGACCAAGGACCAAATAAAAAAAATTTGAAAATCGACTTTTTACTTATTCAATTTTAATTTTCTTTTGCAACTTATAAATTCTCAAACATTCAAGAATATTGATTTGTTTTTCATGATGAAAATATGTTGAAATTATTCATATGAAAATAAGTATAAGATTTTCACATCGTAAAAAATTGCTAGGTTGACAATTCGGTCCGGTCCAATTTTTTTGGGTCCGGTCCCGGTCCGGTCCTTGACTTATTCGGTCCGATCCACGGTCCATAATTTTCCTCTTATTCGGTCCTCGGTCCAACTCGGTCCGGTCCGGTCCGGTCCGGGTTTGGACCGATGAACACCCCTAGTGGCCACTGGCCAACGCACTGAGACCTTTCTAGCTGCATTTCTTTCTTGTTGGCTATGCACATTTATCTTACCAGTTAGAGATGCTGGTTGCATACGTCCAGGTACTTTGGGCATCGCATCCTTGATGGCTTCCGGTGTAGGTTATTGCCTCCCTACAGCGGTTCTTGCAAGTATCTACAAGGGGCTCAACGAGCTCTCTCGTTCTTCACATCCTAGTAGAGGTGGGGGCCACTTCCCTACTCATTTCCTTTACGCTTGGTTAGCCAAAAACTTTGACGCATACGAGCTAGTCGGTGAGGCTTCCTCCAGTCCAGGCATGGTGAAGTTTAGTAGTCTCGGTCGAGCCAAGTCGTTTCAGCCTGAAGAGGCTCGGGAGCTCATTGGTTCTGGCAAAGGCTTTCGCTGGCATTCATCCGTCATCAACCGACTCAGGGAGATTCTCGTGGATGATGGCAAGCTATCGAGGGCTGACTTTGCTTACTTTGTCAGCGTTCGTTCGAGTTTTGTCCCTTACCGTTGTGAAGACAGCCTTGTTATGGAACACTATTGCCCCGACCGGTTCAGTAGACAATTTGGTTTCTATCAGGATATTCCTGCTAATCTGTACTTCGATAATCTTCCTGATTTTGAAGCAATGCTTCGTTATCACCAGACACTTACGAGCTATGGAACAGGGTCTCAAGTCTTACTTCCTAGGCGATGCAAATTACTCGAGAGAAATACCACTCGTGCATTTCGTGAATGGTGGTCCAAGATGTTCATTTCTTCGACTTGCAGTCCACATGCCAGTGATTCTAAGAGAAAACGAAGTGATCTATTTGACACGAACACTTCCAAGGATGAAGGCAAAATTGGTTATAAACCCAAGTTTAAGATTGTTCGTTCTGGAAAGCCTCTAGAGCCTTTTGTTCCACCGACGGGGGATGGTCTTTCCAGTGTCAAGATTCCAGGAATAGATGCTGTCATCCCAGCAACGCCCATCCCTGCAATCCCTATTCAGAGCATTGCGCCACTACCACAGGTAACGAATGAGATTAAAGGACCCTTTCAAATCTCCATCTTATTGAGACATATAGGCATAATGTAAACCTGAGATTAATCTTGCTACGAATGGCCAGGATGAAACACCTATCGAAGTTTGTGAGCCAATTACCGAAAAGGTAACTGAGATTCCCCCAGAAGGTGCTGAGAATATCATGGATATCCTCAATTCTGAACCTAAGCCTACTGAATGCATGGTACTCTATTTTCTTTTCTCATAAATAGAAACACGATTTATTTGCAAATGTGTATCTCACCTTCTTCGTCCTTGTATACATCTTCTCTTCTTTTTCTTGTTTTTTTTTTCTTTTTCTTTTGACAGGGAGAAAGTGATGATGTGAACTTCAAGGAGGAATTGGCACACGTTCCTCTGCCATTAGGAAGTCAATGTTTCCCGTCGATTGGACGAATACCATCATTTGGTAATGATTTATTTGATGGTAGGTCAAGATTAGTTGACTCGCGAGGTGTTTTCTCCCTGGATGATGATGAGGTCGAGTCCATCCGTAGAGTCAATGCGCTTTCGCTGGTACCTCGCCCACAACGCCCTTTGAGGACTCCCCAAGGGGGAATTTCTGTCTTCAATGCTGAAGCCGTTATAAAGGAGGTGGATAGGAATGCTGCGCGAGTATTTGGTGAAGCCGTACTTGACAAGGTGTGTCGTACCCCTTTTGATGGGCTTCTTTCTCTTAAAGGCGATTTTGACAGCCTTTATGCCACTATCCTTCAAAGAGGTGTCGACTTCGCTCCTTTAGAGAGCAAGGTTGAAGGGTTGATCAAGCAAGCATATGACTTCAAGGACTTGTAACAGAGCTACACCGGTAGAACATCTGCTGAAGAACATGATACTTGTCGCATGGAGGTGGAAGGTAAGCTTGATGAGGCCTCCCGTCGGCTGAACACAGAGGGCGCCCATTATGAAGCGAAGACAACCGAGCTGAAACATGTTGAATCGAGGCGTCAGGAGCTACTGAGAGAACTTCAACTTTTGGAAGAACAACAGAAAGATCTTAGCTCTCAGGTGGCAGCCAGCGAGCATTTGCCTCAAGAAGCTGAGCAGGAGGTCATTGACTTGCAAGGTCAGATTGACATACTTAACGCCACTGAAGTTATGGATGCAGCCACAAAACCTAGTTTAGAGAAGGCTGAAGCCTACATAAAGCAGTCTTTTGAGGATTTGAAGAATTTTCAATGGGATCCATAGTTCACCCTCCCTTTTTTTGACATGGACTTGTAATGCACCTTGCACTTTTGATGTAAGCTTGATATCTAACAATGCGAATTTTCTTTTATCCCTTGTCGTACATGTGTCTTTGATTGATTTTCCTTGTGATTTGGATCTCACAATTATCAACTGTATGATAATAAATGAATTTATACCCTACTGAATCTTTAAATTCAAAAGTTGCATAAAACCCGCAATCAGATGAACAAATTTCATGATGACTGTACTTGGGTGTATACCAAAGTTGCCTACGTACCTGAAGGGAACCTCAAAGGATCAAGTCATATGTAATTCAAGGTGCAAGACTTTTTATTTATTTATTATTATTTAGTCGTTCACAGTTTATACTCTTACGGGCCAAGAGTAGTACAATGGAGTTTAACTTAAAGCGTGAACAGTTTAGGCTCATGTTTAGGAGCTTACATGTACTAATACATTAAGGATAGTATAATTTTAGGAACTTGCCATTTATGGGCCCAACTCGCACTCCGTCAGCACCGACAATTTTATAAGCTCCGTTGGTGTAGGCTTCTCGAATCACGTAGGGGCCATCCCACTTGGAAGTGAACTTGCTTCCAGTCTTGTGTGGGATGATGATTGGCCTTCTTACCACGAGCACTTGATCTCCAATTTGAAATGAACGCGGTCGTACGTTTTTGTTGAAGGCTCGTGATAAGCGAGCTTGATAGCATTCTAACTTTTGTTGTGCTAGAAGTCTTTTCTCATCAAGGGCCTCGAGTTCTACCAGGCGAAGCTTGTGATTTTCATCTTCGGTCAAGCCTTCTTGCATGGCAATACGGAGTGAAGGGATTTGGAGTTCCAAAGGCAATACTGCTTCGACCCCATATACCATAGTGAAAGGGGTTGATTGGGTTGGCGTCCTATACATGGTTCTGTATGCCCAAAGAGCCTCCCTTAATCTTTCATGCCAATCGCGTTTTGACTTTGCCACCACTTTGCTTAGTAGGTTACCAAGTGTCTTATTGAAAGCTTCTGCCATCCCATTTGCAGGTGCGTTGTACATTGAAGATTTGCGCTGGGCAAACTTAAACTTTTCGCAGAGGGCGGTCACCAGCTTATTGACAAATGGTTTGCTATTGTCAGTGATAATATATCGAGGCACCCCATATCAGTAGATGATATGGGTTCGAATAAAATCAACAACATTTTCTTTTTTGACCTCTCTGAGTGGGATTGCTTCTACCCATTTGGAAAAGTAGTCAGTTGCTGCCAGGATGTATGAGTGGCCAGCAGAAGATTTTGGAGTGATAGGGCCCACAACATCAAGCCCCCAAGCTTCAAACGGCCAAGATGCCACAGTTGGATGGAGTGGCTCCGGAGGTTGATGAATAAAATTTGCATGAAACTGGCAAGGCTCGCACCTTTTTGCATAGTCAATGCAGTCTTGCACCATGGTCGGCCAGTAGTAACCCATCCTCTTGATTCGATCATGCAATTTGGGTCCTGCCTGGTGTGCACCACATATTCCTGAGTGTGCTTCCTCCATTGTTTGTCTTGCTTCTTCGTCTCCCAAGAATCGTAACCAAATGCCAAGGAAGGAACGCCGATAAAGAGTCCCATTGAAGTAAAGGAAGCAGGGAGCTCTTCGTTGGATTTCTGTCCTATGTCTTGGGTTGTTAGGGAGCCTCCCATGCTGCAGGTAATCAATGAGTGGTTGGCGCCAGTCTTCTTCGTCTACCTCCTGGGCACTAACCGCATTGATCTCTTCCTCAGACTCTTCAGCGAGAGGTGCAACGACACATTGATTGCAGACAGGGACATTCATATTTTTCTCTGCCCCCAGTGCCAAAGTGGCTGCAAGATTTGCAAGCGCATCAGCCACCTTATTGGCACTCCTAGGAACATGTTCTAACTTGACGGTTTCAAGCTTGCTTAACAATCGCGAGACACACTTGTAGTATGAAACGAGGTCATCTTTCTTGACTTCATACTCTTCGAGGAGTTGTTTGATGACCAATTGCGAGTCGCCATAGATGTCGAGATCTTTGATTCCCATTCCAATAGCCATTTAAAGGCCCAAGATTAATGCTTGGTACTCAGCCGTGTTATTTGAGCATAACTATGTTAACACGAATGAGTAGGTGAGGACATGCCTTTCAAGAGAGATAACCACTACACCGGCGCCAGCCCCATTGCTTCTTGCAGCTCCGTCAAAGTATATTTCCCAAGGCGGGAGGATATCGATAAAGAGCACATCTTCACCTGGTAAGTCATCGTTTAGCTTCCACTCATCAAGAATTGGGTGATCGGCTAGGAAGTCTGCTAGTGCTTGCCCCTTGACTGCTTTTTGTGGCACATAGACAAGATCATGCTGCTTCAAGATCATAGCCCACTTCGCAAGCCGCCCACTGAGGACTGGTCTCGATAGAATGTACTTGATGGGATCAGCCTTAGAAACCACATGCATTGTATACGCTTGCATGTAATGTTTGAGTTTTTGAACGGCAAATACAAGTGACAAGCAGATCTTTTCCATGGGTGAATACTTCAATTCAGTGCCCACCAATGTACGGCTTAAGTAATACGTAGCTACTTCTTTTCCTTCCTCATTCTTTTGAACACACAGTGCTCCCAATGATTGTTCTTGAGCTGCGATGTAGAGTATAAGAGGCTTGCCAGGGACTGGTAATCCCAATACCGGGGGGTTCGATAGGTACTTCTTGATTTTCGCGAAGGCTTTGCGGCATGACTCGTCCTAATCAAAAGGTGCTCCTTTTTTCATGAGGTGGCTGAAAGGATGACAACGTCCAGCTAGATTTGATATGAACCTTCGAATATATGCTAGGCAACCTTGAAGACCACGAAGCTCCTTGAGATTCTTAGGCTCAGGCATTTCTTGGATTGCTTTGATCTTGGATTGGTCAATCTCGATCCCTTTATGGCGGACGACAAAGCCCAAGAATTTTCCAGAAGTGACTCCAAATGCACACTTGAGTGGGTTCATCTTCAACTGACATTTCCGTAGACGTTCAAAGACGCTACGAAGATCTGGAATATGGTCGCATTTCTTTTTAGATTTGACTACCAAGTCATCGATGTAACACTCAGCTGTCTTGTGGAGCATATCATCAAAAATGTTTTGCATTGCCCTTTGATATGTTGCCCCCGCATTCTTTAGGCCGAAAGGCATCACTTTGTAACAGAAAATACCCTTGGGAGTGCGAAAAGTTGTGGCCTCCTCGTCTTCTGGCGCCATTTGGATTTGATTATACCCTGCAGTACAATCCATGAATGACAAAGCCTCGTGCCCCGTGGTCGAATCAACCATGAGTTCAGTGACGGGGAGCGGAAAATCGTCCTTTGGACATGCGTCGTTGAGATCCCGGAAGTCTACGCAAATGCGAAGTTGTCCATTTTCTTCCTCACGGGGACAATGTTTGCGATCCAGGTTGGATATTTTACCTCCCGAATGAACCCTGCTTTAATGAGTTTATTGACTTCTTTTTCAATTTCAGGTACCAACTCTGGACGGAAACGTCGCTGGGGCTGCTTTTTTGGCGACACTCATCTTTTGATGGACAAGTGATGGATAGCAACTTTGGGATTAAGTCCTGGCATTTCTTTATAACTCCATGCGAATACGTCCTTATATTCGGAGAGGAGATCAAAGTACTGACTTTCTTCCTCGGACGTCAGCAACAAACTTATATAAATGGGGCGAGGTTCGTTCGTAGTACCAAGATTCAGTTCTTTCAGATCATCGATTGTAGTTTGCTCCCCGTCCTCAAGGGTTTTAGGAGTCTCTGCAAGCTCCGTCTCTGAGTCTGAATCCTCGCATTCTCGACCTGTGATGTGATTCGAAGAAGTAACTTCTTCTTGCTCATCTCCTTTGTTGCTATCAAAACTTCTTGGTTGACCAGTGAAGACCATAGTGCGTCTCTTCACCCTTAGAGGACCATCCGTCTTTACATCCAGAATTGAAAACCGCTTCATGCGCGAAGGGATGGAGCTTTGCACTTCGTTTCCATCACCAAGTCGATTGAACACCGAATCCTTTTGTTCTTGGGGTAAGGAATTTGATGGTCCTTCTACTTCTGTGATTCTGCTGAACACCGAAGGTCTTGGTTGTGCATGATTCTTTATTCTCCAGTGAACAGAAGACTCAAGGCTTTGACCGCTCTTGATTCTAGTAAAGACGAACGGACGCTTCCTTGAGGCAGATGGTTGCAACCTATCGAATACAGAAGGCTTTACAAGAGGTTGAGCACTTTCTTCTTGACTATCGTCTACTTATTCTGTAGAGACATATTGAGTCGCATTGGATCTGACCTTGCGTCGCCCTGAGATTTTGATTGGCTGCAGCGATGTGTAACCAAGTCCGACTTTAGATACACCGACTGAACCTCCTTGCTCTTGAATCATTTTTTGGGTTTCATTGAGACCGTGAGGCTTGACTTCAATTACCTTCCCCAAGGTAGCGGGGTTTTGGAAGTCGTAACCAGCTCTTTCCATAAGCTTGTATGCATTCAGATCGAATCCCTCCTTGGTCCGTGTATGCAGCAAGTCATTCTCCTCTTTCAACAAAGCCTCAGAAGAAGAAACGAACACAGGGAGAGGGTGTCTGCTCACTTTTGGTCGGTACACCTTTTGCATTGGCAATGTGACGTTTCCTTTAAGGGCACCCAAGCTTGCCTCGTCAGCGTTCCTAGTAATCTTACCTTCAGCCTCTCCATTTACAACTCCACCGAAGGGTGATTCTCCTTTCCTGTGACGGGATTTCGGAACATACCTCAAAATTGGTGTCATGGGGTTTGGTGAGGTAGCAACCTGTCCCGCGACCTGTTTAGCGAGTTGCATTTCGCTAACTTCTTTATCGTCTTCTCTGTTCATTTGTTGTTATTTCGCATCATCGCGCCCCGTGGTCGCCTGCGCACCCTTGGTAAATTTCGATTCACCTGTGGAGGCAATGGTCGGTATCATCATCTCTTTAGGTGGCGCAACTTCTTCAAAGAATTTAGCATCAGCAAAATGCGACTCTGCTTTGGTAAATGGCCTATCATCCCCATTAATCTTTCTTTCTCCTCCACGATAGTACTTGAGGCATTGATGGAGATTTGAGGCTACTATTCCATGCTCATGAAGCCATGGGCGTCCGAGCAACAGTTTGTAGGAAGTCTTAGAGTCAATTACATGAAAGATCGAAGATGTTGACAGGTCTCCCATTATCAATTCCAGGCGAATCATGCCAATCGCGCGCTGACTCTCTAGGCTAAATCCTTGGATCACCATTCGGCTCTTAGAAAGCTCTTCCACTGTGATTCCTAAGTCATTCATCGTAGACTTAGGCATGATGTTAACAGCTGACCCTTCATCCACAAGGATCCGTCTGACTTTTTGGTCCCTGATGTATCCAGTGACGAACAGGGGGCGGTTGTGAGGCTTGGAGCCCAACAACAGGTCATCATCAGTAAAAGTGATGGCGGTGTTGCAAGCAGTATAATGAGCAACATCTTCCACTGGTTGACCCGCACTTTTCAGCTTGTCAACATAAAGCTTTGGGTGCTGCAAGGCAGCAACAATCTGTTGACGTATCTCTTTTGGCAAGCTGAAGATTTGCCTCCAATCGTCACAGATCGGTAGGGTCTCTAGACTAGTTAGAGCCTCACCATCATTTTTGGGAGGTTTTTCTAACTTTGCTTCATTCTCATCTTCCTCATCCTCTAGCTCATAACACGAAGTCATGTTAACAGTAATCTTCTCAAAAAATCTCACTGGGAAAAATTCCTTCAGTGTGATAGGAACGAGCGGCTCCTGCTCGAGTAAGTCAATAGGTTGGCCTTCCTGTCTTTTGCTAGCCTTTGACTTTTTCTTGCTCTTCGCACACCGAGGAGTCTTCCTCCCGCCTTGTCTCTTTCTTTGGCGAAGGGGCGGTGACTGAGCTTGTTTTGGATTCCTTGGCCTCCTTCGAGTGACAAGCGTCCACCCTTCTTCGTCTTCGACCGGATTGGAATTTGTCTCCATCATTGGTCCCCTAACCGTCAAGGGAACGATGACAGGTTCCAAGCTTCCGAACTGAATGGTGAATAATCCTTGAGAGCGGATTGCGCTACTCTCCCCTTGCTGATAAGATCTAGCAAGCCTTTGTTGTCGTGATGGAGGAGAGTACTCCACATCAGCAGAAATATGATTGGCCCCGGCGGAGTCATCCATGTCCAATTTGATCTTTCCATCCCTAGCTAGTTGCATAATGCGCTCTTGGAGAGTAATGCATTTCTCTAAAGGATGGCTAACAACCCCGTGATAGCGACAGTACTTCGGGTCATTTGTCCTTCCAGCTTCTTCTGGTCGCTTAGGTTCAGGGAGTTCGATGATCCTATTCTCAAGTAGATCATCCAACATTCCTGACAAGTCTGAATCAGGAAACGGGTACTTCTTTTCTTGGATCTCTTTTAACGTTGGTCGCTTCCTTCCAACGTCCCTCGAGGATGTTCCTTTCTTTTCTTTTGGCCTAGATTTGCCTGAAATCTGTACAGGCTCCTCAACGGAAGTGGCCATGGATTCCTTTGCGGGCGCCTTGGAAGGCTTTGAGCTCTTCTTGATCTCACCTTTGTCCTTCTTGAACTCATATGAGGAAGACGGCTTGCTGCGACGATTTGCTATCGTCATCTCTATGTCATGTGCCTTCGTAGCTAGCTCTTGGAAGGTCCTAGGCTTGCTCATCTGCAAGACATAAAGCAGGTCCCACTCCATGCCTTGAGCGCACATCTCGACGGCGGAGGCCTTGGACAGACGGTCTTTGCATTCGAGGCTGAGAGATCTCCAGCGGTTGATGTAATCGAGGACCGGCTCGTCTTTCTACTGCTTAGTATTTGTCAAATCCGTCATACTTACAGTGCGCTGGGTACTATAGAACCTGTTAAGAAATTCATGCTCCATTTGTTCCCAGCTGTTTATAGACTCGGACTCCAGGTCCGTGTACCAATCAAAGGCGATTCCTTTGAGACACCGAACAAACTGCTTCACCAATCTGTCTTCCTCGGTGCCAGCATTGCTGCACGTCTCAATAAAATGGGCGACGTGCTGTTTGGGATTACCCTTACCATCAAATTGGTTGAACTTAGGGGGCTGGTATCCATGAGGCATGCGAAGAGCATCGATTCTTTTTGTATAAGGTTTTGTGTACAAATGCGTCTTACGAGATCCTCCCCCTAATTGGGCTTTAACAACATTCGCGATCAGGCTTTGAATCTGTTCAGCAGACATCGACGCTAATGAGGACTCTTTCTTCTTCATACGCTCGTGATCAGAGCCTTCGCTGCGGTTAGACCCCTTGTCGGACTCTTCTCCATCCGAGCCTTTGCTAGAAGATTCGAATAACCGCTTCTCCAACTTTTTCATCAGATTAGCAATCTGTTCACTTTGGCACTTGATTTGAGCGTCTTTCTCCAGGTTTTCTTTAGCAAGCCTCTCCAATGTTGCTTTCATATTTGCGAGCTGTTCTTCTACGTTGGTCGCCTCCATCACCATGGCTGGCATAATGACAGAGTTTGAGGACTCAGTCTCTGATTCAACAACTAGCTCCCTTGGCGATGGTGGTGAGGAGTCGCTGCTAGTATAGCCATGATCTGCCTCACCGAAAGGTTGGAAGGCGGGGTTTGCCTAAGTTTGGAGCTCATCCATCACTTGCGGAATTGTTTGATGCATTTTGAAGCCAGCAACAGATTTTTACTTCAAAGGATGCAAAGTGACTTTGCTAACTCCTTTAGGCAGGTTGGAGTTAAGGCTTGGGATCTTGCGAGACTGCGACGGGACAGTCCCAATTGATTGTTTTATGGCAATCACAGCAGCAGTTTTTGTCATGCTTCTAGTTATGACTCCGCTAGTTGTAATGCTAGCGGTTGTCGATCCTTGAGATGTGGATCGGACAGCTTTCCTTGAAGGTTGAGAGATGGCAGTCTTAGGGGCCATGTCGTCTTCGAGGGAATGTAGAGTTTGTGGTTTCGAGAAAGAGATGAGAGGCAGAGAAGGTCCCACCGGGCGTGCCAAATTTGTAAACACAAATTTCGAGCCTGCAATAAATTAGACAATAAATTGAGCAACAAAGTGAATTTTTATATTTATATCAAAGAATGGGTTCAATCTTTGTATAATTGTTACAAGAACAAGTATAATAAATCATTTAATTCAATCTCCTTGGGTAGTCTTGAATGAATTTGATCTTGAGAGAGAGCCTAAGAGGCTTAATCTCTATTAAGATATTAATGTAATCTCTGCGCGTAGACAACACGTGTTTGGAGTGCTTGTTGTCTTCTGCTAGAGAAAAGTCTTGAACTCTTGAGAGTTCTTCTAAAAAATATCCACCCTTGAATGAGGGGGTTCACTCCCTTTTTATAGAGAAGTCAGAGTCGGGGTTTTCCTTCTCGTCTCTATTAAAAGGAATAATCATTTATTTTCTGCATCATTTATGCCACGTGACACTTTTTAATTGGCTACAATACATTTTCGTTAAATATTTAATTTAATGAAATGTCGTGACTAATTTAACACGTGGCATGCTGTAATTGGCCAATAAAAGTGTTTATTTCTTCCATGTGGCGGCTCTTGGTTGGTCCGAAAAAATAAATAAATTTACAGTCTACAATTATAAAGATAATAATGAAGTTCATTCCTCAAAACAATAAGTAATTATGTTTAAATTACTTTCTGGAGGACAAAATGCTTTAGCTACATTTATAAGTTATATCTATGAATCCTAGTAATAAAATTTTTTTTATATGTATTATATATAGTAAAAATTAGAAGATATATTTTATTTGTTTGGAGTTCACTGCTATATTCTAAATGATTTTAATTAGTTTTAATATTTAAATATTGAGATTAATTATTTGTAATACAATATACGACTTACTTTTATTTTTCAAATCATAATTCCTTTTTTTTGACAATAGCATAGGATTTTTTCCTATTTAAAAAAAGAAGAAAATGAGATAATTAATTTTAAATTTTTATTTCTAGAGGTGAGAAAATAATAGGTATCTATAGTACTTATTCTGTGAATTTTTATAATAAAAATACCTAAAACATATTATATGAAGAATACATAATTAATTTATTATATAAAGATATCTATGAATCCTAATAATAAAAAGTAAAATAATTTATAAGTAGTATATATAGTAAAAATTAGAAGATATGTTTTATTTGTTTGGAGTTGATTGCTATATTCTAAATGATGATTTTAATTAGTTTTAACATTTAAATATTAAGATTAATTATTTGTAATACAAGATATGACTTATACTTTTATTATTGAACTCATAATTCCTTACATGGGATTGTTTTCCTATTAAAAAAAGAAGAAAAGGAGATAATTAATTTTAAATATTTTATTTCTAGAGAAGAGAAAATAATAGCTATCTATAGTACTTATTTTGTGAATTTTTATAATAAAAATAACTAAGATATATTACATGAAGATTACATAACATTGTATACAATTGCATTATTGATCAATAGAATTACATTACACAGAGAGGAAAGGCTCTTGAAGCTTCTACCATTAGGATTTTAGAAATTCCAATGTATGAATTTTGGTCACCAGTGTTGCGGAAGATCAATGGTTCAAACACTTATCTTATATTTTAGCCCATATAAGTATTAAACTATATGTCAGTAGGAGAAGTTTAAAATCTCGATAAATATATGAATATTAAATCAAATGGCACATTAAACTGTAAACCCAAAACAATAGTCTTAAATCCATAAGCTATAAATTTTCAAACCAGCCGTAAACCTTAAAACCCTTGAGGCCCACACCCTAACCTAGCTTTGCATAGGATCACATTTAAAAAATAAATTATAGGATCATATTGATGAAAGTCTTTTTGACTTTTTCGAGTTTTAAAAATAAGATATAAGGAAAAAAAATAGTCTCAAATTTTAAGAAGATAAGAGTTAAATTTATAATAAAATCTTTAATGTGTTACTCTTTTTGGTATTAGTTACGGTGCATTGTTTCATTTTAATTCTACTCATTCTTAATATTTTTCTCATATTTAATTATCTATATCGGGTTTTTTATTGTATAATTTTATCATGTTATCATTGCTATACATTACGTATTTTTTGAAATTTGCAACATCTCTATCCAAATTCATACCTAATGTCCTCCTAATGTGCTTTTGAGGAACTGAATATGTTACTTTTTCTATTGAAATAGAAGATTATGATAAGAACAATTTTTTGCTATTTACATTGTGAACTAAAATTAATTATTTAGACTCTCAAATTATTTCTTTTTCATTTTACAACTAATTATACTAAAGTTATATTTTAAAATTTAAGTGGCCTGTACAAAAGCGCGGGTACAAACTAGTATGTACTAACGTAAACATAATTTAATCATAGTTTAAAATTAAATTGATTAGAATCTTCATCAATACAAGGTCAACGACAAGAAATTAACCAAATACTAAAATGTATAACATCAATTTATTAATACATTAATTATTTGATGATCTATCAAACAATCAATTGTTGTACTTCCTAATATGGTGGAAAATATACTTACGAGGATTTTTCGATAATATTTTAATTTTTTTTTATTTTACAGATTTTAAAGGATTAGATTTATTCAAGTTTTTTTTTTCTTTCATGGAGACATTCTATTTTGTTATTTTCGATTCCTTAAGTTATTTTGCCAAGAAAATAATGTAATCAATTAAGTTCCACGACATCTCAAACAAATTTAGTTTTTTGATCGTGCTAGTTTGAGTTCAAGTCAAATGGGATTGCCCTATTTTAGGTATTATGGATCATCATAGTTAAGCAATTAGGTAATTTGATACATTTTTATTAGATAAACACTTGTAGATTATATGTACTATGTAATTCTAAATATTATTTATTAATTATATATCAATATGGTTAGTCATTAAGCCACATCATGGTTTGAAAGCAACATCATCAAATGCTTAAAAAAAAATGGCTCTAATATAATCAAGGGACATTTACTTCTTTTTCAAAGTTAAGGGGTATTTTCTAGCCTAATATACAAGTTGAGGGACACTCTATTTTTAGAACTCCCTTGTCATCTAATAGATTCTTGGCCTTAAAATTCATTATGTCCATTGTAGTCGCCATCTAGATTGAGTGGCATAATGGATTATAAGAATATTATTGTTAATCTCTGTTTTTATTTTTATTATAAATAGAATGATAGGGCTGCAGTGTGGACAGAGCCTCTGTTTATTCACAAACCGGATCCATGAGATGAGTCCAAGAAAAAAAAATCTTTATGTTCGAACTTACCCTAATTTAAAGCGTTGTTATGACAGACTAATTACTTTTTCCTATTTAAGAAGTTTTGGAGTGATAAATAGACTAATAATTTACAACCAAAGATGTTATACCTTCTAAATTATGAGCAATTAATTTACTATTTTTTTATCGATTCAAAGTTGCGGGGGCTTTAACTTCAACCAATGGCATATGATTTGATGTTGCCGGTCTATCAACTTGTTTAATTCAAACTATAAACCGTGCTGTACATGCAAAACCATCCAAAAAAGTATTTAGGTAGTATTTATTAGTATCGACCAATGTCATCGTTATTTATTCTTACACTAATTTAAAGTGCTATGGGTGGACCAATTTCACTAATTTAAAGTGTTTATAGGAGCACTTGCAATGCAAGGTTTGTGGGTTAAAAATTCGGTTTACAGTCCAAAAAAACACCATGCATCATTGATCCGCTTCATCCGCCCCACGATCCAGCTCACGGATGTGCTCCATTCCCCCACACATTTTCTCTTTTTTTTTTTTTGCCAATGAAGCCCTTAAAAGTCTAAAACTCAATAATATATTAGTGGTTGGGTCCATAAAATATTATTTTATTTGGTGATCCAAATGGGTGATTCATAGAATGTAGAGAAGAAAGAAAAAGTTTGCTTGTGGGATGATGTGAATGACTTGGGCGTTCACTTGTGATCCAAAATTATGAATCACCATTGCATATACTCAAGGGATAGAAAATAGATAAAAATTTAGAGGGATTATTGGGCAATTGGATTTCAAATGGGGATCATTAATTTACCTTGATAATTAATGAAGGTGGTCCAAAGATAGCACATGTTGACCCTTTCCTTGTGTAAGGTTTTGATGATGTCAAACACAAATGTGTTAGTCCAAATGTATTAGTCCTTATAATAATACTTGAATTTGTGCTATGATTGGTTAAGAAAGTTGGTTGAGAACAGTGATTAAGAACAGAGCTTGAACGATCAGATGAAGTTCCAGAAACAGTTTCTAAAACAGCAATGCTTCAAGTCTAAGAGCAACATGAAGTTTCAGGAACAATCTTCAGGAACAGTTCTT
The DNA here is from genome assembly GCA_017589665.1 of Selenicereus undatus. Lineage (NCBI taxonomy): Eukaryota > Viridiplantae > Streptophyta > Magnoliopsida > Caryophyllales > Cactaceae > Selenicereus > Selenicereus undatus. The sequence goes on from JACYFF010031958.1 coordinate 97,273,878, forward strand.
AGCGGTATCAAGTTTGTTGAAATTGCAAGTCATCTGCTTCATCAACAAGAAGTCATGGGTTTGGTAGTATTTTTTTCTTTATTAGACTTACTGTTAATATGCCAGTGAGAGGATCCCAGTTTCATGTTTGCTTTTGAAAAATCTTTTTGAGATACTCTGGGAACAGGTTAGGGTCCTGAATGGGAACAGTTCCTGGTAAAGCACCCTGAGTATTCTCAACAACGTCTGGCAAAAGATTTTACGATTCTTTTCTATTTTTGGGTTGATAATTTTTGCTACATGATAAAGTATTTTTTTCAACTGCAACCCAACAAATTTTCAAACGTAAAATCTCTAAATTTTTGGGATAAGATTTGGATAAGATTTCGCAAATTCAAATTTAATCTCCCTTCTCCTATTTTTAGCAAAGTCCTAAGATTGTGGAAAAGGCTGGACGTTGGCTGCTGGAATATGTGGTTTTTATTTCACGTTAATAGTGAAAGAAGCGCAGCCACACTCTCAACTAGCCGTTTTTGTTTCAAGCTATAAAAAGGAGTCTTGTGCCAACGTTTTGAGGTGTGGTTTTTCAGATTTTGTGAGTTCTTACTGAGCCAAATTTCCAGAGTGAAAAACCTGTAAAAGAGAGCAAAAAATTGAGTCTTCCTCATTGGCATACTAGGCGCTTCATTGTACCTTACACTTGCTTTATTAGAAGTTGCTAAGTAAGGTGTATTCTTTTTGTTTGTGTAAAAGAATAGAGTTGTCCTAAGTCTAAGGTAACTAAGGACGTGGGGTGATTGTCTAGGGTAGACAATTACGTGTTGTTGCAAGTTGTAACGTGGGGTTACTATTGTAACGTGTTCAGCTCGTTAGTAGAATTTTTGTGAAAATCCTACAGTGGTAGGTCGTGGTTTTCCCACCTCAGATGGGCTAGAGGTGGTTTTCCACGTAAAAATCTTGTGTCTTCATTCTTATTTTTGCATTCATTCTTACCCCGAACACATTACGAAAGCTTGGCAGGAACAGTTCCCTGCTAACCATACGTTGTTCCGAAACTGTTCTCCACGAGTGTTTTCAAAAGTGCAAAAATTTATCACACACAATTCACCCCCCTCTTGTGTGAGTAACCTCATAAATACAACAGCACACATGGATTTTGTAACAAATTAATTTACCCCATAAAAAATATGACCGTTATTAATATATATATACACACACATGGATTTTGTAACAAATTAATTTGCTGGGTTGGGTGACTCTCCCCCGTCCTAACACAAATTTGGTATCATATACAAGGAAGGGAATATGGGCGACGGAAGAAAGAGTGGACACAAGTGGGTTAAATGTTATATCCATAACATTTTTAGTTGCTCGTCTACCAGTATTTGTCAAATACAAATCCACAGTATTTCAGTTAGCACTATTTTTGAAAATGATATTAAAAATTGAGATTTCAAATTCGTTTCAGTTTCTATAATTTTCTTTATAATGCTTCAAAAGACCACTAAAATCAGGTCACCTTGTCCGTTTATGTTGAAATCTGTCACAACTTAAAAGGCGGATACCATTTATTGAGACATATAGGGCTCAAATAATAATAAATGTAACGTTTTCTGCATTGTCACTCTTAATACAAATAAGTGTGTAATCAGTTAAATTTCAACTTAAGTTTGATTTTTCAAAGTCAACTTATTAATATAAAACTTAGTCTACATTTATATTCAAGTACAAGTTGGGTTTTGATTTTGCCCTCTATAATTTTTTTTTTCAAGTCAATGTAACTCCACACGCAAAAGTTTAGTTAGTTTTCAATCTCCCTCATGTGTATGTATGTGTGTATTATTCCTACCCGCAATGTGCTAAGCAATAAAAAATTACACAACATTTGACCATTTCTTTTTTATCTCTTAATATATATCCGTTGATCCCTGATTAATCATCTCCATCGAGTGATCATCTCCCCTTGATCGTCCCAAATTCACAGTAATGGACCACACACCAACTTTTCAATGGGCAAATGAAGCCACCCCTCTTTCACTCACCCCAAAATTCAAACTACCTGAGTCAAACCGACCTGATTTGACCTATGTTTCCCTCCTCGATTCGATCCCAATCATTGACATGGGCACAGATGACAAGGCCCAACTCATCCAGGGGATCAAGAGCGCGTGTCAGGGGTTCGGGTTCTTCCAGGTCGTCAACCATGGGATTCCTTTGGAATTGTGCAAAAATGTGTTGGATATGATCACAAAGTTGTTCCATTTGCCTTATGAGGAAAAGTCTCGCTTGGTTACAACTACGCATATGGAAGAAGGGAAAATCTTTCAGTACTATGTCAAGGATCAAGACACTCAGGAGAAGATTAGTATGTGGGCGGAGACTTTCTTTCATACTTGGCATCCTCATGATCATGGATTCACCGAAAAGTTGCCCAACAATCCTCCTCAATATAGGTACATGAATACATTCCCTCCTCCCTTGATTTTGCTTTTAAAAAAATCTTGATTATGGCATCCTTTTATATCCTATGTCAAGGTGATTCAAACTTGTAATTGAATATAAACGTAGACTTAGTTCTACATTAATAAGTTGACTTTGAAAAATCAAACTTAAGTTGAAATTTAATTGGTTACAGAGTTGTTTGTTATTATTTGAGCCCTATATGCTTAATAAATGGTGTCCGCCTTTTAGGTTGTGATATATTTCAACATAAACGGACAAGGCAACCTGACTTGAGTGGTATTTTGAAGCAGTATATAGAAAGTTATAAGAGCTAAAACGAATTGAATTCTCAATTTTTAGTACCATTTTCAAAAATAGTGCTAACCGAACTACTGTGGATTTATTTTTGACAATTACTGGTAGACGAGCAACTAAAGGTATTACGGATATAACATTCAAGCCATGTTGTGTGTGTGTGTGTGTGTGTGTATGTGTGTGTGTGTATATATATATATATATATATATATATATATATATATATATATATATATATATATATATATATTGTAGGCCGGACCCATTAGTTGAGGCCCGACGGCCACTAATAGGCCTCCTTAAACCCTAGTAGCTAACCCCCCAATACCTATGTAAGGAGGTTTGGGAGGGTCAGCTTAATATACTGATAGATACAGAAACATTATTTGTCTCTCTCCTCATAATTACTCTACCATCGCCGCGGAGTAATCGGGTTTAGAACGTAGACGTTATAAGGCGACTCTAGTAGCCGCTGGGAGCTGAGATCTGGTATTCTTATTATTCGTGGACTATTACCGACAGTTCAATTCCGCATCCAGGTTAGTCCTGAACCATTATTTCCTACAGTGGTATCAGAGCCTAAACTGTTCGGTTTAGTTCCCAGAAATTATATTGACAAATCTGAAGATACCAATTCGTGAAAAGCATGCTATTTTTTTCTTTTTGCTTAATTTATGTAATTATGCAACCCTAACATTCTGCCTCCATGCCTTTCACGATTAAAGTCTGAATTTTTATATAATTCAAAGCATGCTCGTTTATTCGTTCAAATTTGCTTAATTTCTGTAATTATGCAACACCAAAATCAAAACCAGCATGCTTACATGATCAAAGTTTTTTTTGAATTCGTTCAATACCAACTGTTAAAAGCATGCTCCTGTAAACCCTAGAGTTAAATTTTTCCAGATCCATATTGTATATTCTGTTTCGTGGATGTATTGAACTCTATTTTTCTGATGATATGTTCGTCATAAAGTCCCGGTTTTGTGTATCGTTTTTTTTTTTGTTACCATCGTTCTTAACCCAATACAAACACGCTATTATCATACAAAATCCAAGAATATGTCTCATGCTAAAATACAGTTTGCACGACATCAGAAATAACACCTTTTCGGTGTAGTTCACGGCTAACTTCCAAATTAATGTCACTGCGTGTGTGTGTGCCTTATGTTATCATGACGTTTAGACAAAATCATGCTTGAATTTGATGCTAAACCATGAAAGGCAAAGTTTTTTTGGGAAAAAGACCGAGAGAACCAAATCACTCGACTGAACCCTAATCACCGAAACCCGATTACCCCAACCCTAAAATCCCCCTGCCTAAAACAAAGAGGAGCTTGATAATCAAAGGGGGAAAGGAGATGTAGACAAACCCGAAACCCTAACCCTAGTTTGCCTCTGCCAAAGATCTCGACCTCGACTCCAACAAATAAAAAAAATAATAAAAAAAGGGGAGGAGGAAAACAGACATAAGGGAACCGAACCATACCATCAGAAACCTCCCGGAGGGGTGGCGCGTGTATGTCACGCGCCGCCGACAGAGGTCGCTTTGGCTTCCTCTTTCCTCCAAATCACCGATGTAGCCTCCGATCTACCCAACGCCGACCAAAAAGAAGCAAAGACACCACCATTTGAAGGCGCGTGGCCCCACGCACCACCACCTTCGTGGCGCGTTGGGGGCGTGGGGTGCCCCGTTAGACTCGGTTTTGGCCGATCTATACAATGATGTCACGCGTTTTGGTCAGGAGAGGTAGAATCGAAGGTTAGAAGGGGAGTTTATTCATCATTTTGGGGGGTTTTCATCATCTGGTGGTGGGAAGACCTCCATAGCGGCCATGGCTACCCAGAAGGAAAAGGGTAATCGTGGCAGTGAAGCAAGCCGAAGAGCAAAGAATTCGGGGTTTTATTCATCTCGGTGAGAGGAAGACCGTGAACTGAAGAAAGAGAGAGAGGTCGAGAGTTAAATGAAGAGGCAGAGGGAGGGGGGCTAGGGTTAGAGGATAAATGAGGTCGAGAGTTAAATGAAGAGGCAGAGGGAGGGGGACTGGGGTTTAGAGGATAAAAGAGGTTCTTTTAACCTTAAACGATTTGGGTCGGTTAATTTTGGGCCGGTTTGTTTTCTCCCTCCTCGGTTCATTAAGTTTTTTTTGGGCCAAATTTTATTTTGTTTTTGTTTATGGTTGTTCCAAATATGAAATATATGTTTCCATGTTCATATGAATTTATTCTGGCCATTATCTTTGTTATAAGTTGCAAAATTATTTTTGGCTTCTATTTTCATATTATCATTAATTATGTTATGATAATTTGAGGTTGATTATATAACTTTGTGCTATACATATATATATATAATGAAGTTGTGTTAAATGAATTAGTTTCATAAACATTAACTAAATACATATTTACGTAATAAAAGGTGAATATCTTTGTGATATTCATTGAATTAAAAATGTTAACTAAAGTTTAACAAAACTTCTAAATATTTTGTGAAATTAATAATTAAATTAAAGAAACTCCAAATTTACAACTGTGCGTGATGATTATGAGCTTAACGAAATTTTCGAACGTACATAGTAAATTATGGAGCTTTCTAGGAAATTTAATTATTAAACAATATGTCTAACAGATAAAATATACTTTCAGATATGGCAGCTAGGAATATGATAGGATGTATGCAATCTGATGACAAGTTGGATGGCACGAACTATGATGTTTGGCATCTGAAAGTCCAGTTTTATCTCAACAACGATGATATGCTGGACCACTTGACTGCCTCCATGGTTCCTCCGGCTGAAAGAGATGAACAAGGCAGAGATATTACTGCAACTGAGCAGTACAAAGAAAACCTGAAAACATACCAAGCATGGTTCAAACGCGATCGTTCCGCACGCTACACCATGCTGTCTTGCATGCGGGACGATCTCCTGGGAGAGTTTGAGCGTTTCCGCACTGCTAAGGACATGTGGATACAGCTTAAGGTTAGGTTCGGGCAGACGTCTGCTACAAGGTTGCGTACCTTGCAGCTGAGATGGATGCAATATACTATAGACTCCAGTCGTAGTATCTCCGAACACCTTCGAATCATGAGTGCTATGGTTCGAGACCTTAAGGCTGCGGGGCAAGAGGTTTCTGAGCAAGAACAAGTCCTGAATGTGATTAGGGCTCTTCCCAATGATAATGGACATTGGAAAAGTTTTAAGACATTCATGGCACACAACGATCATATCAACACTTTCGAGGCAATCTCCAAACACCTCGAAATGGAGGAAGAGCGTTTAAAGCAATATGCGCCTTCCAGTATGGCATTCGTTGCCAAAGGATCGGGGCCCAGAAACAGGAAACCTTACCGTGGTAAGAAACCTATGAAAGGCCCTCGTCCTCCTCAGAACTCTCGCTCTAATGCTGGTACTGCTAAGAAGCACAAGACCAAGGGCAACGGAGCTAAGGATATGACACGTGTGAAGTGCTATAACTGTGGGAATAAGGGCCATTTCGCTCGGGATTGTCCTGAGCCAGCTAAGGTACCTACTTCCATTAACAATCCTGAATTATATGTTTGTTCCCATGCATTCGTTGCTAACTCTCTTCCTCAATGGATTGTAGATACGGGGCAACAAAGCACATAGTTCAAGATAGGGCTGGATTCGTGGAGTACCATCGCTACCCGATGGGTTCACGGACTGTCGTACTGGGGAACGGCAGCGAAGAAGATGTCCTTGGAGCAGGAACATCCCAGCTCAAACTCCGTGGAGGAAACAAGCTGCTTCTTCATGACGCCCTCTATACACCTGGGGTCTGATGCTCCTTAGTCTCTTATGTTTCTTTAGTAAGATTAGGTTTTGTTTTTGGTTTTCGTCCAAACGGTTTAGATTTGTTCTATAATGGCAATTTGTTTGGCCAAGCAACTTTGAAAGGAGATTTCATTGTTTTGGATTTGGATGACAACTATAATAATATACCATCTGCTTATGTTTCTTATTTCGACTCCAATTCTGAATCTGTTAAGTGGCATGCTAGACTTGGCCATGTAGGTCAAGATAGAATAAATAGGCTAGCTAAAGAAGGTCTCCTAGACCGACTCACTAGGGTTAAGTTACCTAGGTGTGAGTCATGTTTAGCTGGAAAGGCAACTATGAAGCCTTTCGGTAAAGCCATGAGAACATCTAGTCGCTTAGAATTAATCCACTCAGACATATGCGGACCCATGAACGTTAAAGCACGACATGAGGCTATCTATTTCATTACCCTCATAGACGATTATTCACGATATGGGTATGTGTACCTGTTATCTCACCGCTATGAGGCACTTGATATATTCAAACGCTTCGTAGCCGAAGTAGAGACTCAATTGGAACGAAGGGTTAAGATCCTTCGAACTGATCGAGGTCGTGAATACCTCTCTGATATGTTCAAAGAGTTTTGTGAGGAAAAAGGTATACAAAGGCTGTTAACGATTCCACGCACTCCACAACAAAACGGTGTTGCGGAACGTAGGAATCGTACATTACTTGACATGGTCAGGTCAATGATGGCACATGCTAGCCTCCCAATCAGTTTTTGGGGGAATGCGCTACTTACGGCAACCTAGATACTCAATCGTGTGCCAAGCAAGAGTGTACCTGCCACACCATATGAGTTATGGTTTGGTAAGAAACCTTCCTTGGACCATCTACGCCCATGGGGTTCGGCCGGCTATGTGCACAACCCAACCCATAAACATGGGAAACTTGGTCCAAGAGCCACCAAAATGGTGTTCATTAGGTACCCCGCACAATCAAAAGGATATGTGATGTACGGGGAACATCCAAATGGTGACATGAAAGAAATAGACTCCCGCAACGTCGATTTTCTCGAGGATGAGTTCCCGACCATTGGTGAAGTCAAAAAGGATGTCGAACTATTTGAGCTACAGCCAGACATCCAACCATCATTTGGTGAGGGGGAGAATTTGGATTCTAACCAAGTCACCGAAGATGGTATGCCTCCCCTATCCAGAGGGAATGGGGGAGACCTGCCTGACCAGGAAATTGAGACTCGTCCTCAATCTCCTGTACATGAGGAAAGTCAACTTGAGAGTGAGGTCCGTCCTCAATCTCCAGTTGTCGAACATGTAGTAAGTCCGCATGTTCAGGATCCCACGCCCCAGAGGGATAGTGGGAGTAACTTTCCACATGTTCAGAGCCCCACACCCCTTAGAGATAGGGGGAGGGACACTTCAACCAGGCAAACGAACAATGAAGGCCCTAGGCTCCGAAGGAGTGAACGTGGAAGAATTCCTCGACGATATTTTCAAATCGAAGGGGAAATATTCCTATGTAATCCCTTGGAAGTCGAGGAACCTACCTCTTTCCAAGAAGCAATTGAATCACCAAGCCACAAAGAGTGGATGGATGCCATGAGGGATGAGATGGACTCGATGGCAAGAAACAAGGTTTGGGAACTTGTTGATCTTCCACCCCAACGTAAGTCTATTGGAAACAAGTGGGTTTTCAAGATAAAACGTCGGGCAGATGGATCGATCGACAAGTTCAAAGCCCGTTTAGTGGCGAAAGGGTTTACACAAATTGAGGGTGTAGATTTTGAAGAGACATTTTCTCCTGTGGTGAGATTCGCCTCTATTCGCCTACTCCTAGCCTTGGTTGCCCATTTGGACTTAGAGTTGTTTCAAATGGACGTGAAAACTCCTTTCCTCAATGGCAGCCTTGAGGAAGAGATCTACATGGACCAACCCTTTGGTTTTGTATCAAAGGGGCAAGAGGACAAAGTGTGTCGTCTTAAAAGGTCCATATATGGTCTTAAGCAGTCTTCCAGGTCTTGGTACTTAAGATTCCATGAAGCCATAACCTCTTTTGGCTTATCCATGGTTTCAGATGACCATTGTGTGTATGTCAAAAGATCAACCGGAGGGATTATGTTTCTCACCTTATATGTTGATGACATACTATTGGCTGGGAATAATTTGGAGATGATCGAAGCTACTAAAAAGTGGCTATCCTCCGTCTTTGAGATGAAGGATATGGGTGAAGCCAGGTATGTCCTAGGTGTGGAAATAGTGAGGAATCGTCCCAAGAAACTCTTAGGTATGAGCCAAGAGGCATATATCAAAAAAGTCTTGGAACGGTTCCGCATGCATTATTCCAAGCCCGTAGACACTCCAGTTGAGAAGGGTTTAACCTTGAGCCTTGACCAATGCCCAAAAACAGACAAAGAGAAAGATGCTATGCGTAATGTCCCCTACGCTAGTGCCGTAGGGAGCCTAATGTACGCCATGTTATGTACACGGCCGGACATTTGCTTTGCGGTTGGTCTGGTAAGTCGTTACCAAAGCAATCCTGGACATGCTCATTGGCAAGCTGTTAAGAGAGTCATGCGCTACCTTCGTGGTACAACCGACTTGATCCTATGCTTTCAGGGCAGGGATCTTAAGTTGAGAGGATACTTAGATGCTGATTGGGGTGGTGACCCGGACGAGTCCAGGTCAACCTCAGGATATGTGTTCACCCTGGGTGGGGGGTCATATCATGGTGCAGTAAGAAGCAAGACTGCATAGCTCTGTCAACCATGGAAGCAGAATATGTCGCATGCAGCCTAGCCACGCAGGAGGCAATATGGCTTAGAAGCTTCCTCCAGGATCTTAATCTCACTCCGAGAATCGATGATCCTGTAGAGATGTTATGTGACAATACAGCTGCCATCCAATTTGCCAAAGATCCGAAGTTTCATCGGAAGACCAAGCACATCAAGAGGCGTTATCACTTCGTGCGAGATGCCATAAAGATGAAGGAATTGCCATCAAGTATATACCCACTAACAAGATGATCGCCGATCCATTAACTAAGCCAATTCCTAGAGATGCTTTCAAAGCACATTCGTTGAGTCTAGGACTCCGCAGGGTTTAGTTTTGGATGGAATCTTATTATGTATAATAGATACGTTCTTCATGTAAAAGGCATTTATGAAATAAAGGTTAAAGTGTTCTTTTTCTAAATGTTTTGTAATTTATCTGTTAGACATGTTGAAAAGTCACAGGCTTCTGATTGGCCTAGACACACAGGCAATCACCCTGACGCTTGAGTAGCGGGCAGGATGAGACGTAATCATATTGGCACTAGGTGTGCAATATCGATAACTCATACTGAAGATGTATGAATGAGGAATAGTCACCTTAGTAAGACTAAGATGAGACTCAAAGGAGTCGAATATGAGATGAGTTTTCATATTGAAGCCCTAAAAGCCGAATCTTGAGTGCCAAGGTCAAACATTCAGTATGTTGATCTAGTGGCTCAGGTTAGTTTTTTTTTAGTAAAAATCTAGACTGACGATTCGCATGGCATAAAGAGTGACGAACCCAGCTAAGTGGGAGCTATGTCGTGACACACATCTCATACTGTGTGTGCTTGTAAGGCGACCCATATGAGGGGTGACGATTGAATTCCCTGTCACCTGTCACTGTGTGACCCTATGGACGATGACCCTTTGACTTAAAGCTATGATATTAAGTCGAAGCTTAATGATGCTACTTTAATGTGATTCTCAAGAGCCACGATGTATACGGTTCAGCGGGAACACGTTAGGAAAGCAATTAAGTTAAGATGAGATTTCATAAGTGTTTAAGGAAAATCTATCCACCATCATCGTATCAAGCCCGGGCGATTATGTTGAGAACATAATCATATGATATATCAGGCATAAGGGACAAAAGATGCCACTGGTGATGTCTTGGGATATTTTTGGGGTATCGTATTTCGTGAAAGTGTTATATTAGTTGGATGGTAACTTAATATAACACTACTTGTTATTTTTGGTCGCACGTTCTATTCCCAGTATGGAATGTGAGGAGACATGATTCATGGGGAACATGTGTTGTAATGGCCTTTTGTAGCCGAGTGGGAGTTGTAGGCCGGGCCCATTAGTTGAGGCCCGACGGCCACTAATAGGCCTCCTTAAACCCTAGTAGCTAACCCCCCAATACCTATATAAGGAGGTTTGGGAGGGTCAGCTTAATATACTGATAGATACAGAAACATTATTTGTCTCTCTCCTCATAATTACTCTACCATCGTCGTGGAGTAATCGGGTTTAGAACGTGGACGTTATAAGGCGACTCTAGTAGCCGTTGGGAGCTGAGATCTGGTATTCTTATTATTCGTGGACTATTACCGAGAGTTCAATTCCGCATCCAGGTTAGTCCTGAACTATTATTTCCTACATATATATATATATATATATATATATATATATATATATATATATATA
>JACYFF010031958.1:97284879-97300007 GCA_017589665.1 Selenicereus undatus
TATATATATATATATATATATATATATATATATATATATATATATATTAGAAAAATAGATAGAAAAAATTCAATACATATTAAAAAGTTGATCCCATGACTTCAAACAAGTAAAAATAATATAGTTGAAACAAATATGAATGAAATCTTACCCAATCGAACTTTTGGGACATAGTGATGGATTGGTGATTTCATTATTTTACTTTTTTTTCTGTTTATGACCAGATCAGTGATAACTGCATATGCAAAGGAGGTGGGGTCGCTGATAGTGAAACTACAAGGCCTAATATCCCGAGGACTTGGACTAGAAAGAGATTATTTAAAGACGAAATTAGGAGAAAACCTTATTTATACAGCCCAAGCAAACTATTATCCACCATGTCCAAACCCTGAGCTCACCTTAGGACTACCTCCGCATACCGACTATAGAGTCCTGACGATATTGCTCCAAGAGGAAGGAGTCACAGGTCTCCATGTTCTCAAAGATGGAAAATGGGTTGCTGTTGATCCTGTTCCTGGCGCTCTTGTTGTCAATGTTGCTGATCAATTGCAGGTAATTAACTTTGTTCTTCTTTGACTTTTTTTGTTCCTTTTTATTCTTTTGAGAAATACTTATTAACGTGCATGATCATTAGTCGTAAAGGTGTTCTCTAATAAAAACTGAAATATACGATGTTTTTGTGTCTCACCTAGGAAACAAAATCTGAAATCTGCCCTGTTTATTATTGGTGCAGATCCTAAGTAATGATAGGTACAAGAGCGTGAAGCATAGGGCAGTGACAAACGAGAAAAAGAAACGGGTTTCGTTGGCAATGTTTGTTGGGCCGAACCATGACACCGTTGTTGAGCCAATTAAGGAATTGATTGATGACAACCACCCTGCCTTATACAAAAGTTACAAGTTCGGTGATTTTGATCGCGAATTTCGCAATCAAGAAGGCAAGCCTAGAAATGTCAAAGAAGTCTTCACGATATCTTCAAATGTAAAATGATATGTGTCTTATTTTGACTTAAAAATTATATTATTATATTTTTAAATTGAAAAATATATAATAAATACACTTGAAAAAATATATATAAATAAAACATGAGAGCATGTACTCTTGTGTGAAAGATATGTATATTATGCACTATGTTGATAATAATGGATTAGATCTCTATTGAATTGTGGTTAGTGACATTGGTGTTTATTTGATGGTTAGTGACACCTTTAATAAAATTGGCTCTGAACTACTTTAAGATTCCAAAACAAGGGAATCATTGGTGTTTATTTGTCAAGGTATAATGATGTTAATAAGGGCCAAAGTTGAATCCTTTGTGTGCATTATATGTAATCTGTGCGATTAGAAGAAATAATAAAGATATGACATAATTACGGATCTAACCTATTATAAGATTGTGTTCGAATAGAGTTTTTTGTTTACAACAACGAAAAGAGAAAAAAAAAGCCATCAACTCATTCGGTTTCAAGTGAATGGTTCATCAATATATGTAGCATCTTATATTAGGAATAGGAGTTAGTACTGGAGGTCAGGGTCAGACGAAAAATCACCAACTGGATTACATTTAGTCATAAAAGCAATTCAACCAAAAAAAAGGTTAATTAATTATTGTTGGCCAACTCTAATATTATTAGGGTTGACGGCCACTTAAGTCGCAAAGAGGGTGATAACCGTAGTCAACTTCAATCTATATAAGGAGGCTTATGGGGTCAATTAAATATAAAGATTTCTAAATCTCCTCTCCTTCTCTCTCAGGACCTCCCTACCATCTAGTGGGATTTGGGCTTAAGGCGTGACCTTCAAGACGACTCTAGTAGCCGTCTTCTAGCAATATTTAATCTACATTTAGATTACGTGGGTTAAATCCGACATTCTACTCCACTGCTCGGTTTAGGCCCGATAGATTCGTCCATGTTCTACCTCAGTGTTTAATTGCCTAATTTCTGTAATTATACGAACTAGATTGTTCTAAGTATGGTTCTGTGATTGTGTTCACTCACACCCCATCAGATTCGACTAAAAGATTAAGTTTTTTAGTCAGTTTAATTTATGAAAATCTGTCTTACGTGCCTTTTTACGCCCAAGAACAACAAAATCACAAAATCAAACCCAATGTTGATGTTGATTAACTATGTACACCTCAACAAGCTTGACTAACTGCATGTTCTTGATTTATGCAATAATATATGACTGTATGTCGGTATATGCTATTGACGTCAAAGAGCCCTAAAATCTAAAAATCGATTTGCACACCCTAACCCTAAATTAATCTCTACCTGATCCCAAGCCCACATGAGCAAACCTTGACCCTGCCTGGACTAGATGACTGAACCCTTCACCCCACCGACCCCGCCCCTTGTCGTTGCAGTGGCGGTGGATATGGCGGGGTCTTGGTGGCCCTCACAGAAATCACCTTTTACCCAAATAAAAAAAGGGGTTAGAAGGAGTTGAGATATACATAACTGGCATACCCCTCAGAGCCGCCGCAGAGGGGTGTGCATGTACGCACGCGCCGCCGACAAAGGTGTTTTTGAACTGTCTCCTTCCTCCTTTGACCTCCAAAACTACTGATCTGCACGAATCAGGCTTAAAAACCCTGAAAACCACCAAGAAAGGACGTTCGTGAACCCACGCACCATTGCCTGAGTGGCGCGTTGGGCGAGGGGTGGTACCGATGGACTCGACTTCGGTTGATATATAGATTGGTGGTGTCGGTTTTTTCAACTGAAGGCGTGAGGTTTGAGTTACGGTGGTGGAGGCAGGCATTATCCCTTGGGTTTTTATCTCAATGGCCAATATTTGCTTCTCAGTGACGATCAGGAGAGGGGGGCGAAGACGTCACTGGCAGAAAGGCCGAGAGGGACAAGGAGCTTTGTAACGCCCCTAAAATACGAATGACATGATCACTGAGAATTGCAGCGAAAGACTCAGTAAATGAAGGCGCTACCGCTGTTCTGATAAGGGGAAGGCTTACTGAAACCATTTAATCTTACAACTCGTGCTTACAATCACAAAATCTAGTAAACTGAAATACTTCAAGATCGAAGTCTATAATAGTTCAACCATGCCACACAAGTACTTGACCCTAAGGTCGGTTCTAATATTCATGCTATGCTGAATTCACCGTGAGCATCTGACGACCTCCAAAATGGCTTGCTAAAAGAAGAAACATGTGATACTTCATCACCTAAAATGGAAAACATGAAAACAATTCGAAAATATGAGCAAAAACTCAGTACATAAATTCCTGTATTTGTAAAATGACCACAGAAACACTGGTGATGGGTACCCGTCTTTGCAATTCATTTAGTTGGCAATAAAAATGAAAATGAAAGTAATATGAAATTGAATTGCTCATTATTATCTGGATGTGAACCCCTTGCGCTGATATGATCTATAAATAGGTGTACACCTGCCAATCCGATCAAGAGTTGGCCTAAAGCCGCGCGGGTAAATGATGGGTTGACGCCCTATAGATGATAACTGACGGGGTCACAAGTTAAATGGCAAATCATTGTATAAACTGATTCATTGATAAACTCATTAAGAGTTGTAACTTGATAAACATGATCTGCTTTCTGAAGATACAGGTAATGGACGTACCTTGAGTCTTTAAAACAAAATGTTATCTAACTTGATACAAGTCAGCTGTTTCATAAATGTCATCTGACTTGAGACATATGTTCTGACTTAATAACATTTATGCATAACGGGAAACGATAACTAGGCCTCAACTCTGTTTCATAAATGTCATTGAAAGTATGTGTAGTTAGTAAATGATCCTTACTCGTACAATTGAGTAAGTAAAAGTATGCGTAACAGAAATTGAGTAATTAAATGGTATACATAACTCGTGTATTTCAATATAACTTCAAAACTGAATTGATGAAAGTAAAATAGTCCACAATGAGATAAATGGTATTACAGAGGAAAGGCCTTGATGGCGATAATTGAGAGAATGGTTACGACCTTTTCTGAAATAAGTTGCTGATACAAGTTTAAGGCTCGCTGACGTATAGCTTGGTTCAAGATAACAGCGAGTACACTAGACTGTCTTGATAAATACATTTGATACAATCTGAATTGAGTAAGTAATAGAGGTCTGAGGCCAAGAGAGGTATATCTTGGTTCAATGGCACAAACTGCAATAACTTGGTCTGATAAGTCACAACATCCCACTTCTCATATTTCATTCATAAATCCATTAGATAAAGAATTCCACCTCAAATGGGTCATTGAACTCATTAGAAGCTATTAAGCTCGCCAAACATGGTATTTTCTTTGTAAAATTCATAACTGAATCAAAGCTAAAAAAACAAGCTCCCAATTGTATATTTGTCTTCTTCTTCCTCATTAATCAAGCTAAAAGCTCCATGAAAGTCCATGAATATTTATTTTCCCCTTAAATGACTTGGCCCAAAATACACAAAATGAGTGCATGATAAATCTCACTTGATCTTTATTATTGCTCTGTATACAGTTACTCAAAATGCTTCCAACAATCACCAAACTCAAAATACTTAACCAAAATTCATGAGATCTTCCAGAAAATTTAGAAATAATATGAACAATCTACAATAAAATTTTTAGAATTTTTCTCCAGGTATACACTGCACAGAAATTGTAATAATAGCCTGATTTACATCCAAGCAGGTCAGTTCACTTCAAAAATTCATAACTTTCATTCTAGACCTCAAATGGATACATAAAACCTCAATATGAAAATATTAAGAAGTCTCCAAAAAATTTGATTTACAACTCAAAACATGATTCCCACAATAGGATTCCCAAAATGGGACTAAAACACAAGTGTATCAGTTTTAATCTCATTCTGCGCAGTTTTGGTAAAATGACCATAACGTTTTACACAGACCTCAGATTAAGGCGATTCAAGAGGCATTTGAAATATAACACAATGAATTATCTACACACCAAAAATCATAATTTTTGGATGGACCATTCATTACCAGGTTCATCCCAAAGTCAGTCCTAATATCCTGAAATTTCAGCCCTTCACTGATTTAACTTCCTTTTCCTTTTTCACATAAAACTCACTTGAAATCATTTTAAATCACCACAATCAGATACAAAAGATCCTTTAAGGCCTCATATATATATCCAAACTCTAAACAACTTCATTAATACATAAATACTAAATTCGTATCTAAAACAGGGCAATTTTCTTTAAAATTTCATAACTCACTGATTACACCTTCAAACTTCATGAAATTTTTCCATAAAATCCCAACTAATATATATAACCTACAGTAAAAATTTCAGAATTTTTAGACAATCCTATAATTTTCAAAAGTTTCGACTGTGGCAGTTCAACAATTACAAAATCATGAAATCATGCTCTTGATCAAATACCCATAACTCCAAACATCTCCAAACTCAATAAAAATTGCACAATAACTATCAATTTGATCATCCAAACATAACCCATAAAGAAAACAACCATAAAACTCAAGATAAAACAAGTTAGGGTTTTGGGATATACCTCACTTTAGGCTTGAATTAGAGAGAGGAGGAGGGTGTTTTGAGTGATTTGACGGGTTGGACTTGATAGCTAGCAGCAAGGGCAACTCGGGGCAGTTGGGAGGTGGCCGGAAAAGTGGTCGGAACCACCAAAATGGGTGGCACAAAGGGGCAGCAGCTGCTGCCCCTGTTCTGGTGTGAGAGAGAGTGAGAAATGGGGGATGGGTTTGTGATATTTTTGCCGAATTTTGTGTTTATAAAGTGCCACTTAATAGCTACATGTGGCTGAAAATTATCCACCCAAAAATTAACTTTTTACTAATTAAAATTAGGTGCTAAAATGAGCAATTAGTGAAATAACAAAAGTTAGTAAGGTTTTGGGCTTTTGTTTAGGGCCCAAAAAGCTAAATTGGGGCTTGAAAAATTATTTAGAGTGTTGAGCAAAAATAAAAATTTGTATTGCTCGGAATTAAATTTTAGCGAAGATAAGAAAATAATTAATCATTAATTTATACTCACCGAGGCCTAATATCGATTCACCCGATATTTAATCAATCAATGAAGCTTGAGTTGCAAAGTGGTACCCAAAATGAAATATCTCCCAATCGGGATGATTAAATATGATAAATGAAGGTGAAAATTTTAAATAACATGATGGAACTTGTTAAATAAATAAATGGAGCGTAATTGAATTTAATGAATATGATTTGGTTAAACAAATAACCATGAGTGATTAAGTCAATAAGCATGGTAAAGTAATTGAATAAACATGATTAATGAAATAAATAAAAATAATTTAAATAACTAAATAAATAAATAAATATAGGTTAGGGTCGGGTTATTACAAGCTTGGAACTCCATTGTTCTTGGTCTAGGAAGAGAGAGCGAGAGCGAGAAAGAGAGAGAGAGAGAGAGAGAGAGAGAGAGAGGGGCCTTCATTTTCGGGTGGAGAGGGCAGAGAGGACAGAGGGATAATTTAGGGTTAGAGAACGAAGAGGGAGAGACTACTACTTTTAAAAGGGGGCTGGCTTTTTTTTATTTGGGTCGTTTTCTTGGGCTCCTGATTCTTATGGCTGTCGTTGTTACTGTTGCTAGAGGAGTTGGTCTACTAAAGTTTTTTCTAATAACAATTTGTTTCATATTATTGAGCAATATTTCATGAGTTTGTTTTGTGAATTTGAATTCACAATATCATAAATATGTTTTATAATATGAATGTTGTTAAATATATTTTCTGAATGTGTTTCATATTTTTTGTTTCATATTGTTATAAGTTTTATAAATAACATGAACCCTTGGAGTTGAATATATAATTTTGTGAAGTTTTTTAAAATAGAACATATTATATGATTTAGTTTCATATAATATAAGCTTGTGTAAATATGTTTGATGTGGTTAAAGGTGAATATCTTTGAGATAATGACTAGTTTATATGTTAATTTGTTTAGGAAAAGATTCTAGAATTATATGATAATTAAGTTATAGAAACTTTTAATTCATATCCATATGTGATGATTATGAGCTCGATGAAATTTTTCAACATACGATGTGAATGAAAGGGTGTTCTTGATAATTTAATTATTAAATGATATGTCTAACAATTTATATGAACTTTTAGATGTGGCATTTCTGAATTTGATAGGTAATATGCCTTCTAATAAAAAACAAGATGTCATAAATTATAATGTTTGGTATCTAAAGGTTCAGTTCACTCTGAATGAGGGCGACATGCTAGATTTCTTGACAACTTCTATGCCTGCCCCGACGGACAAAGATGAACGACAAAGATATTATTGCGAGTGACTAGTATAAGAAAAATCTAAAGACATACCACGTCCAGTTCAAAAGGGGTCGTTCTACATACTACACAATGCTATCTTGAATGCATGACGATCTCCTGGAAGAATTTGAACGTTATTCCATGGCTAAGGACATGTGGCCCCTGCTTAAGATGAGGTTCGGTCAAACATTCACTACAAGGTTGTACAACCTTGTAGTTAAAATGGATGTAATATACTATTGACTCTGGCTGTAGTATCTCCAAACATCTTCAAACCTTGAGTGGCATGGTTCGAGATCTTAAAGCTGTTGTGCGAGATATCTCTGAGGAGGAACATGTACTGAATATGATTAGGGCTCTCCCTAATGAGAATGAACATTGGAGGAGTTTTAAAATCATTGTGGCACATAATGAGAACGTTAAGACCTTAGAGGTAATTTCAAAACATCTCAAGATGGAGGAAGAACACATAAGTGCATACGCCCCTTCCAATGTGGCATTCGTGCCTAAGGGCAACATGCCTTATCGTGGCAAGAAGCCTAAGAAGGGTCCTCCGCCCCCTCAGAACTCTCGCTTTAAATGTGTTTTTGCCAAGAAGTGTAAGGCTAAGGCACTGGAGCTAAAGATATAGTGCATGTGAAGTGCTATAATTGTGGAAAAAATGGACATTTTGCTCGGGATTGTCTTGAGCCAGCCAAGGTATTTCTTTCCATTAAAACTCTTGAATTACATGTTTGTTCTCATGCATTCGTTGCTAACTCTCTTCCTCAATGGATTGGAGACATGAGGGCAACAAAGCACATAGCTTAGAATAAAGTTGGATTCATGGAGTTCTATTGCTACCTGGTGGGTTCACGGATTGTCATACTAGGAAACGATAACGAGGAAGATGCCCTTAGAGTAGGAACATACCAGCTCAAACTCCGTGGAGGAAACAAGTTGCTTCTTCATGATGCTCGCTATGCACTTGGGATGCAATACTCCTTAGTATCTTATGTTTCTTTAATAAGATTAGGTTTTACTTCTGGATTTCATTTTAATGGTTTAGACTTTTTCCATAATGGCAATTTGTTTGGCCATGCAACCTTGAAAGGAGATTTTATTGTTTTGGATTTGGATGATTTTTATAATAATATATCTTATAATTTTGTCTCATATTTTGACTCTGATTCCAAATCTGTTAAGTGGCATGCTAGGTTTGGCCATGTGGGGCAAGACAGAAGGAGTAGGCTAGTTAAAGAAGGTCTTTTAGATGGACTCACCAGGGTTAAGTTGCCTAGGTGTGAGCCACAATGGCACAGCCAGAATTTTAAGGAAGGGGGGTCAGAATAATAGTACAGATGATATGAAATTTAACAATAGTCATTAAACAAAAAATTTAATTTTAATATTAGCAATTGCAAAGCGAAACAAATAACAAAGTACATTTAAATTCTCTAACAACAACATTTGCTAATATCTTTCCTCTCAATTATTGATCCATAATTCTAACCATCATAAAGAACCTCATATTAAATGAGTTTAAATTTAACTGGAAGTTCAAATTCATAAACCCTTAATTAGCTCAACAAAAAGCTTTTCAACACTCAACTAACTCAAGAACAATGGCAGGTTAGAATTTGTATTATCTAGCTTAAGATAATGAATCATAGGTCTCATGCACGCAAAGAACAATCATTCTCCAACTAAGCAATGTAATGTATTCCCACGAACAACTGTGTGGTTTATTCATCAATTGTCATTAACTTCTAAACCCATCGTATCTTAAGAAAAACTAAATGGAAGGGAGTATAGTCAATTCATCTTGAATAAACCACTCAAATTACATAAATTATGTTAGGCATTAGTAATTAATCCATGCCACATTTAACATTCTATGTACCAAAATTGACACAAAAAAGAGCAAAAACCCTTCAGCTCCGTACGCCCGAGATTCGAACACACAACCCCTCAAGTCCATCCATCAGCATAGAACCACTATGTTGTAGACATATTGGCCAGTCCTTGGTTAACGTAAATTATATTTGACGACTCTTTTCTTTGTAAATATTTCCACATACACCTTTTTGTTGTTTTTTTGGTGGAGGGAGGGCAGCTGACACCACTGGCACCACCTTGCCTCTGCCACTGGTGAGCCATGTCTAGCTTGCAAAGCAACCATAAAGCCTTTTGGTAAGGCTTCAAGAGCACCAAATCCCTTAGAATTGATATACTCGGACATCTGCGAACCCATGGACGTGGAAGCATGTCATAGGGCTATCTATTTTATTACTCCTATAGATGATTATTCACAATATGGGTATGTGTACCTACTATCTCACTGCCATTAGTACTTGATGTGTTCAAATGTTTCGTTGCAGAAGTAAAGACTCAAATGGAACGAAGAGTTAAAACTCTTCATACCGATTGAGGTCATGAATATTTCTTTGATATCTTCAAAGAATTTTGTGAAGAGAAAGGTATATGGAGACAAGTAACGATTCCATGCACTCTGCAGTAGAATGGCATTGCAGAACGTAGGAATTGCACATTGTTTGACATGATTAGGTCAATGATGACACATGTGGACCTCCCTATTAGTTTTTGGGGGGATGTGTTGCTTACGGCAGCCTATATCTTTAATTGTGTGCCAAACAAGAGTATATCTACCATACCATATGAGTTATGGTTTAGTAAAAAGTCATCCTTGGACCACTTATGCCCATAGGGTTGAGTTGACTATGTGCATAACTCAACCCACAAACATGAGAACTTCGTCCGAAAACTACCAAGATAGTGTTTATAAGATATCCCGCACATTTCAAAGGGTGTGTGATGTAACGGGAATACCCTAATGGTGGTATGACAAAAATGGATTCCCATAATGACTTTCCAAAGGATGATTTCCCAATTATTGGTGAAGCAAGAAAGATGTCAAACTATATGAGTTACAACAAGGCATTCAACCATCTCTCGGTGAGGGAGAGGATTTAAATTCTAATCAAGTGACCGAAGATGATGCACCTCCCTTATCCGAAAGAAACGGGAGAAACTTGTCTGCTTAGGAGAATGAGGTTCACCCTCAATCTCCAATTCCTGAGGAGAGTCAATATGAGAATGAGGTTTATCCTCAATCTCCTATTCTCGAACATGTAGTTAGTCTACATGTTCAGGATCCCACACATGCAAGAGATAATGGAAGTGATTTTCCACATATTAGGGTCCCACACTTCTTAGAGAAAGGGGGAGGGATTCCTTACCTAGGCAGACAAATAATGAAGGGCAGACAAATAATGAACCTAGGAATCAAAGGAGCGAGCGTGGAAGAATTCCTCGACAATATTTCCAAATTGAAAAGAAAATATTCCTATGCACTCCCTTGAAAGTTGAGGAGCCTACCTCTTAACAAGAGGCGATTGATTCAGCAAATCACAAAGAGTGGATGGATGCTATGAGGGATGAGATTGACTCAATAGCAAGAAACAAGGATTGGGAACTTGTTGATCTTCCACCTTAACGGTAGTCTATTAGAAACAAGTGGATTTTCAAGATAAAACATCGGGCATATGGTTTCATCGACAAGTTCATGGCCCGTCTAGTAACAAAAGGTTTTACCTAAATTGAGGGTATAGGCTACGAAGGGACATTTTTTCCCCTGGTGAGATTTGTCTCTATTCGCCTATTCTTAGCCCAAGTTGCCCATTTGGACCTAAAGTTGTTTCAAATGAACACAAGGATTACTTTCTTCAATGATAACCTTGAGGAAGAGATATATATGGACCAACCTATTGGTTTTGTATCAAAGGGACAAGAGGACAGGGTGTGTCCTCTTAAAAGGTTAATATATGGTGTTAAGCAATCTTCAAGATCTTGGTACTTTAGATTCCATGAATCCATAACTTCGTTTGACTTATCCATGGTTTCAGAGAACCATTGTGTACATGTCAAAAGAAAAATCGGGGGATTATGTTTCTTACCCCGTACTGTAACACCCTCATATCTCTAATTCATTATTAAACACCATTATTAACGAAAAATGCAGCGGAAACCTAAAAGGGGTGT
Organism: Selenicereus undatus; assembly: GCA_017589665.1. NCBI lineage: Eukaryota > Viridiplantae > Streptophyta > Magnoliopsida > Caryophyllales > Cactaceae > Selenicereus > Selenicereus undatus. The sequence goes on from JACYFF010031958.1 coordinate 97,296,180, forward strand.
TATCCCCGTGTTTCCTTCTTGGAAACACCAGGCTGGATAGCAAGTCTAACAATTAATACCAAGTCTTCGCAAAACGTCAACCTTACAGTGTTTAAAACTTAACATCACAAATTAAATCAACTATTGTCTATTACAACTTCTATCATTCATTTCATTCATATTCCACATTCGAATCTCGCCATACTTTCGAGTACCCAGCTCCAAGCATAGCTAGATCACCTGAAAATAAAACATTTTACAACAGTGAGATAAACTCAGTAACAAGCACCCCTTACAGTCAAACACGCACACAATTCCATTTTGAAAACATTTCAGGGAAGAGGGCAACGATACGTCTTCCAAGCACACAACCCACTATCACAATCTTCCTTGATCATCACTTTCAAAATCATAATTCCACAATTTAATTCAAAATGCATATGTTCCAGCGAACATTTGGGTGAGCGACCCCAGTGGGTCTCACGGCCTACACCCGCTTAACTCATTCCTGGCCTACCGCTTCTCAGGCGGTTACCGCTTATCTTTTCCTGGCCTACCACCATTATGGATGGTTACCGATAGTCCTGGCCCACGTCTCAACCGAGCACGTGGCCGCTCACATGCGTGCACTTATTACCCGGGGAAGGCAATGACCTTCAATCAATCCAAATCTATTTAACTCACCCTATTTAGTTCTTTTTAATTAATGAGTTCTTACCTCTTACTGGAGGTAACTTAGCAAAATCAGTTCGTTCATATTCAGACACCTTCCCCCACAGAACTCGCCATAGAAATCCAGGAATTCTGAACACAATTGAAATAAATTTCAACTCTCATGACATTGTAAGTTTCAACTTCCAGACACAACATACAGTTTTCATCATGCAGTCACTTTCATTTCATACATCAGTGTTCCTTCAGATTTGAAAAGAATTGCCAGAAATTCTTACTCAAGTTCCAAAACGTTCATGGGTTCAGCAGAGCAGGGGAAGGGTTAGGGCATGATTGTTACCTAGATACCGTATAATTTATAGGCTCGATTACTTAAGCAAGTTCACTGCTCCGCACCTAGGCCCACACACAGCCCACAGTCAGTCCACACTCAATATTGGACATCCTTGGCCCTCCCCAAAATTTATAAAAGGATTTCTAGATTTTCCATTCATCCAAACCCTAACCCTGGTTAAGGTTCAGGTTGGCCAGTTTCTGAGTTCAACTTCCATAAGCTATAACGTTGGTTCTCGATATCCAATTCCAGTGTTCTAAGTCAATCTCGAATTCTTAAGTCATTCCCTACATTTCCTATGTTCAGGGTTTGGCCCAGTTCTGACCCAAACTAGGTCAAAATTTTAGTTATTACAGAACGGTCAGTGACTGTTTTCCCATGACATCCAGAAGTTCACCCCCAATAAATTTTGTAATTTTTAGCAACCAATTATGACCTAGGAAATTTTTCCAATCTGTGGTTGCAACCGTCCCAGTTTCAGCTTCCTAGTTTCTACCTAGGTTTTTAACCTCACTTCCAAAATTCATAACTTTTTCTCTAGAACTCCAAAAAAAATGACCTTTTCCTGAAATTGGAAAGATGATTTTGTGTACTACAACTTTCATGTTTACAGCCTTTACCAATTCAAACAGTAACTAGGCCAAAAACTTCAAAAACCAAAACCTACACCAACAGTTTTGATTTTTACAGTGTTTGGTATTTCAGCCCTAAGTTCTTCATTCTAGCTCTGATTCACTTGATTCAAAAACCCACATAGTTTTCACATTCCAATCCATCTAGTATAAAAATTTCAGAATTTTTGAACAACTAGATTAATTCTCACGAATTTCCGAAGTCAGGGTAAAGCAGGGATGAATCTGAGTATTTTCTCTCCTCCCTCTTATGCACGGTTTTTGCTTAGTTTTGGTACACCAAAAATTTATCCCTTCTCAACAACATCATTAAACCCTTACCCAGACCCAATCATTCCAAAATAAATCACTTTTACAGGGACTAAAAATAAAACGCCATCAAATCATCGTTATGAATTACCTTGAGTCGAAACCGGGGTTAGTCCAATGGGGTTTCTGCCTTTGCTCAAATTCAACGGTGAAAAATTTGAGACAAACAATAAATAAAATAAATTTTAATCAAAACTCTTATTCATGCAGATCATGAAAATCACAAAAAAGAAGAGAAGTTAAGAGTGTAAGATTTTTCTTTTAATGCGTGGGGATGCATGGATCTCAAGCATCCCCCTTTTGTGTAAACTTTACCAAGACAAGGAGGATGGCCGTGGGGAGAGGTGGTGGTGGCACGGCAGAGGCGACGTGGTGGTGGTTCGGTGGCCGTGAGGGGGTGGAGAGAGAGAGAGTTAGGGTTTTGGGTTTATGGGGGGGTACGTGTAAAATAAAGGGGAAGGATTTGCTTTCAATTTTATTTTATTTTTTTGGTAAAGTAGGGTTTTTTTTTTCTTTTTTTTAATAATAATAATAATGAGATATTAATAATAATAATAATAAGATAATAATAATAACAATGGATTTTATAGAAAAGAAATCAAAAGGAAAATCTTGGGGATTTTAAAACTTCCAAAAATGTTAAAAGAATTTTTTTTTTAATTAGAAAATTCCACGATGACTCATTTGGCATTGACGTGGGTCTAAGTGGGTCCAACTAGACATAATTTCCCAAATCGAATTTATGGGATTTTACACGTACGTTGATGACTAGGGTCGTCAAACAAATCAGGTCGAGTCGAATTCATGTTCGTGTCGAACTTAAACGGGTTGAGAAATCTTTGACCTGAACTAACCCGTTTATTAAATGGATTGAAAACCTTGACCTGTACCTGTTTATTTTTCAAACGGGTCGACCTGAAATTTACCCAATAACCTATTTAATATAAATGGGCCAGGTTGATAAGAAATAGTTGTCCTCGATCTTTGAGATGAAGAATATGAATGAAGCTAAGTATATCCTAGGTGTGGAAATAATAAAAAAACATCCTAAGAAGCTCTTAGGTATGTGCCAGAAAGTATATATCAAAAAGGTCTTAAAACGATTTCATATGCATTATTCCAAACCCGTAGACACTCTAATTGAGAAGGATCTAACCTTGAGTCTTAACCAATGCCCTAAAACAGATGATGGAAAAAAGGCTATGAACAATGTCCCCTACGCTTTGCGGTAGGAAGCTTAATGTATGTCATATTATGTACACGGCCTGGCATTTGCTTTGTGGTTGATTTGGAATGTCGTTATCAGAGCAACCCAGGACTTGCTCATTACCAAGTCGTCAAGAAAATTATGTGCTACCTTCATGGTACAACTGGCTTGGTCCTTTGCTAGCAAGGCAGGGACCTTAAGTGGGGAGGATACTTTGATGTTGTTTGGGGTGGTGACCCGAATGAGTCCAGGTCAACGTCAGGTTATGACTTCACCCTAGGAGGGGGAGCTATATCATGGTGTAATAAGAAGTTGGACTGCATAGCTCTGTCGATTATAGAGGCAGAGTATGTTGCATGTAGCGTAGCTATACGGCGGGCAATGTGGCTTAGGAGTTTCCTTCAGGATCTTAATCTCACTCTTAGAGTTGATGATCCTATGAAGATGCTATTCGACAACACAACCAATATCTTGTTCACTAAGGATCCGAAGTTCCATCAGAAGACCAAACACATCAAGATGATTTATCACTTCGTGCGACACGCCATAAAGACAAAAGAAGTTGCCATCAAGTATGTATCCACTAACAAGATGATTTTTGATCCGTTAACTAAGTCAATTCCTATAGTTGCCTTCAAAGCTTATGCGTTGAATCTAGGACTTTGTAGGATTTAGTTTTGGATGAATCTTGTTAT
>JACYFF010031958.1:97333918-97344906 GCA_017589665.1 Selenicereus undatus
AAATCAGCATTATTTACTCAAAAATATATTTCAAAGACATAAAAGTATGTAAAATGAAGGAGAAAATTGTATATAAAATATGAATTATCAGCCACCAACATCGTCGGCGGCGGATACCCCTGTGCCCACTTATGGTATTTCTCCCTTTATCTTTCAATTTGTGAAAAGTGTTGATTTAAGGCCCGTAGGAATTGAACTTGAGGCCATACCCCCTGTTAGGTCGGTTTTGGGATGGGATTTAGTGTTGTATGAACCCCATATGATCGAGCCGAAATTCCCTGATAAAAGTGGAGAATTTGTGATGTGGAGGACTGGGTTGAGGGTTCTATGTGCATGAAGACCTTGTTTGTGACCTTGAAGAAGATGAACCTCCTCTACGGTTCACACGAACCGTGAAACCAACCCCAACAACCACCTCTCAAATGGCAGCCAAACCGTTCACTCGAAGCAGAGTCAAGACCACCACAACACACATTATACCTCACACCACTACCCTGCGTCGGCCTCGTACTCGGAGTGTGGGTCCTGCCATCCCATTGGACCTACCCGAGGACAAGGTTGCTAGACCTTCAAAGAAGCCTAAATCCACTCCCAAAACACTGTCCAAATCACCTGTGAAAACAGCCTGCCAAACGCCTTCCCCAACTGTGCCCTCGAAGAAACGTGACCCGAAATGGGGTTCTTCATAACAGGGGTATGACCTGGGTGAAAGAAATGAGGAACCCTCAAAAAAGAAATCAAGAAAATCAATGACCCAGGGGGAAAGGTATAGACATTTCCTGCAGAAAGCCGTGCTGCAAGGAAAGATAGTGAATGTGTTATACTTCCAAGAACAGGGCTTAGAGGTGTTCTTGGACAAATTGAGAGCATATGGTTGGTTGGATACATTTACCCATACTAAGAGGGGCTGCTCAGTACCTGAATTGGTGAAATTTTATGCCAATTATGAGGTCATTAATGGGATAGTGACTAGTTCTGTTCACGGTCGAGAACTTTGTTTTGATGCTGATAATCTAGGAACTTGGCTTAGGGTACCCTCTAAAGGATTTGATGTGTTTGTAAGGGAGGATAAAACTGTGCTGAGCAATGACCAACTATTGGATCTCATCAGAAAACTAGCCCAACAACCTGATCCAAGTGAACCCCGGTCTGTGAGAAAAGGGAAAATGCAGTCTTTACATCAGTTGTTATTCTTGTTTGTCATTAAGAATGTGATTCCTCGGGGGCAAGGACGCAATCTTGCGGACCCTATGGACATGTGCCTTACTTGGACCTCCTCGATCGGGGATAGCCAATTAATTTGCCCGTTGTCATGATTAGTCACATTGGACGGATTGCCAACACTTCCAGAAGCCATGATCGGGCTATGGCTTTCTTTTGACTTCGGTGCCATGTTTGAGACTCTGGGGATCCCCTTGCAAAAGAGAATGGGCTTTCAGGTCACCGATGAAATAGGGAACAATACTTCACTTCGGTGTGGGTTCCAAATTAAGAAGAGTAATGGAATCGTGTTAGAACACGGACCCAAAACACCCTTTGGCTCTGGTCCCCATCCTGTTTCTAGTACGGTAGCGTCTTCTAGCACTACCACGGTTACGACTCTCGTCCAGGACCAGCTCCATCTGAAGGAGGAGATTGCCGAAGTGAAGCAAGCACTGACTGAAGAAAAGGCATTGAATGTGCAACCCCATGAGGATATTCTTCATGCCATCTCTGCCCTCACGACCAGACTTGCTCCATCCTCCTCTTCTCCCTGATTCAACTCTGTTCTTTGCCCTGTTCCCATCAACACTATTCGCTTTTCTATTCCATTAATCTTGATTTTGCATGTGATTAACAATGGTTATATCTGTTTTTAGTTTGGTTTGGTTATGCTATGCCATTGCTTGCTTTTGTTGTTGTGTGTTCGTGCGTAACTGGGATGGCCAATATCATTATGTACCATATACTTGACTCTATCGCTGTTATTTTTCCTCATTACCCGTGGTGGTGGATGCTTCCCTACTGAATTTATGCAGATGGCTACCTCGACCTTTTCGATGATGTCAAAAGGGGGAAGATAAGTATGACCATGCATTGATTGGTCTGCCTATTTTAAGATGATTCTTACTCTTCCATTATCTCGTGTGTGCATTAGACTCCTTAAATTACTATTTTGGCATCAATGTTTTTGCCCTTTACTCTGTTGCACTTTGATGGTCATTTGGTTTGTCATCATCAAAAAGGGGGAATTTGTTAAAACAATCATGTGTAAGGTTTTGATGATAACAACCCAAATGTACCAGTCAATATGCTATTATGCTATGCTTGAGTAGTGTGCTAGAATTATGTGTTAAGACAGGCTGCAAACACCTTGGAGAACAGTTCGAAGAAGCGTGGAGCATCAAAGTGAATATGTATGCACGACATCAAGGAGGTCAAAGGATCACAAGAGTCTTAAGGTTAATTACTGGTTGTATTCATCTAGATTCTTGTTAATATGCCAATTAGAAGATCTTGACTTAACACTCACCTTGAAGGAATTTCTGGCACTAGCTTAGAACACTGCTCAAAACAGTTTGAGCAATTAGGTCTACAGTGTTCTGAGGGCAACATATAAAACTCTTGTTCCAAAGATTTTCAAGTGTTTTTCTAAAATGACAAAATTCCTACAATATTTAGAATTGCTTTTCTGATAACGTTGTGTCTAGGAAAGAGTTCTTTCCTAAATAAATTTGGGTTTTCTAAAAAGATATTTTCAAAAGATCCTATCTTATCTTTTAAGATATGATTTCCTAAAAAGATATTGTTGAGAAATTTAATTTCTATTAGATGCTGAGCGTTTTGGGAGTAATTACAAAAATCAAATACCTTTTTCTGGGTATAAAATCTCTTACCTCTCAACACTATCTTCACGGTTTTTCAAGGCTAAAAATCGAGTTTTTGTGAGCTTATTTTTCTGAGTGAAAAACCTTCAAGGAGCGTGCTGAATTGAGTTGTCTCTATTGGCATAATAGGGATTATAATTGTACCTTACATTTAGCTAAGTTAGAAACATTTAACGTAAGGTGTTTTTTCTATTCTTTTCTGTCATCAGTGAAGTTTAGAGTGTGTCCAAGTCTTGAGAGACTTTGGAGGTGTTGGGTGACTAGCTCTCAGGTGGAGACTAATTACGTGTGTATGTAACGAGGGTCTCAGGGGAGACTAAGTTACGTGGGTGACATAGTCACGAGTGTTACAAAGTGTAACGAATTTGGCCCGTGTTAGTGAAAGTCTTTGCTGAAATCCTATTGAGGTTGGTCGTGGTTTTTACACCTCAATTCGGTCATAGGTGGTTTTCCACGTAAAAATATCATGCATTTTGTATTTCCGCATTCTGTTTTGTTTTTGCCTCACGGCAAACACCTCCTCAACCAATTCTCACGAGTGTTCTGAAACAAAACGAAAAAGTTGGAAAACACAATTCACCTCCCCCTCTTGTGTCCTTGTGAGCCTTGAATTCTAACACCTAATAATAAAAAACAAAATAATTTATAAGTATTATATATAGTAAAAATTAGAAGATATGTTTTATTTGTTTGGAGTTCACTTCTATATTCTAAGTGATGATTTTAATTAGTTTTAATATTTAAATATTAAGATTAATTATTTGTAATACAATATATGAATTAGTTTTATTATTCAAATCATAATTCCTTTTTTTTTACAATAACATAGGATTGTTTTCCTATTAAAAAAAAAAAGAAAATGAGATCATTAATTTTAAATATTTTATTTCTAGAGGAGAGAAAGTAATAGCTATCTATAATACTTATTTTGTGAATTTTTACAATAAAAATACCTAAAACATATTATATGAAGATTAAGCAATTAATTTATTATATAAAGATATCTATGAATCCTAATAATAAAAAGTAAAATAATTTATAAGTAGTATATATACTAAAAATTAGAAGATATGTTTTATTTGTTTGGAGTTCACTGCTATATTCTAAATGATGATTTTAATTAGTTTTAATATGTAAATGTTAAGATTAATTATTTGTAATACAAGATATGACTTATACCTTTTTTATTCAACTCATAATTCCCTTTTTTTTTTTACAATAACATAGGCTTGTTTTCCTATTAAAAAAAAAAGAAGAAAAGGAGATAATTAATTTTAAATATTTTATTTCTAGAGAAGAGAAAATAATAGCTATCTATAATACTTATTTTGTGAATTTTTATAATAAAAATACCTAAGATATATTACACGAAGATTACATAATAATGTATACAATTGAATTATTGATCAATAGAGTTGCATTACACAAAGAGAAAAGACTCTTGAAACTTCTACCATAGGATTTTAGAAATTTCAATGTATAAATTTTGGTCCTCGGTGTTGCGGAAGATCAATAGTTCAAACACTTATTTTATATTTTAGTCCGTGTAAGTATTAAACTACATGTCAATAGGAGCAGTTTAAAATCTCGGCAAACATACGAATATTAAATCAAAGAGCACATTAAATCCTAAACCCAAAACAATAGTCTTAAATCCACAAGCTATAAATCTTCAAACCAACCGTAATTCTTAAAACCCTTGAGGCCCACACCCTAACCTAGCTTTGCATAGGATCACATTTTTTTAAAAAATAAATTATAGGATCATATTGATGATAGTCTTTTTGACTTTTTCGAGTTTTAAAAATAAGATATAAGGAAAAAAAATAGTTTCAAATTTTAAGAAGAAAAGAGTTAAATTTATAATAAAATCTTTAATGTTTTAGTATTAGTTATGGTGCATTGTTTCATTTTAGTTCTACTCATTCTTAATATTTTGCTCTATGTATATATTTAATTATCTATATCGTATTTTTTATTGTATAATTTTATCATGTTATCATTGCTATACATTATGTGTTTTCTGAAATTTGCAACATCTCTATTCAAATTCGTACCTAATATCCTCCTAATGTGCTTTTGAGGGATTGAATATGTTACTTTTTCTATTGAAATAGAAGATTATGATAAGAATAATTTTTCACTATTTACATTGTGAACTAAAATTAATTATTTAGACTATCAAATTATTTCTTTTCCATTTTATAACTAATTATACTTAAGTTATATTTTAAAATTTAAATGGCCCGTGCAAGAGCACCGGTACAAACTAGTATGTACTAACGTAAACATAATTTAATCATAGTTTAAAATTAAATAGATTAGAATCTTCATCAATACAAGGTCAACAACAAGAAATTAACCAAATACTAAAATATATAAGATCAATTTATTAATACACTAATTATTTGATGATCTATCAAACAATCAATTGTTGTACTTGCTAATATGGGTGGAAAATATACTTAAGAGGATTTTTCGATAATATTTTAAAATTTCTTTATTTTACAGATTTTAAGGGATTAGATTTATTCAAGTTTTTTTTTCTTCCATGGAGACATTCTATTTTGTTATTATCGATTCCTTAAGTTATTTGGCCAAGAAAATAATGTAATCAATTAAGTTCCCACGACATCTCGAACAATTTAGTTTTTTGATCACGCTAGTTTGAGTTCAAGTCAAATGGGATTGCCTTATTTTAGGTGTTATGGATCATTATAGTTAAGCAATTGGGTAATTTGATACATTTTTATTAGATAAACACTTGTAGATTATATGTACTATGTAATTCTAAATATTATTTATTAATTATATATCAATATGGTGAGTCATTAAGCCACATCATGGTTTGAAAGAGACATCATCAAATGCTAAAACAAAAAGGCTCTAATATAGTCAGGGGTATTTACTTATTTTTCAAAGTTAAGGGGGTATTTTCTAGCCTATAAAAGTTGAGGGACACTCTATTTTTAGAACTCCCCTATCATCTAATAGATTCTTGGCCTTAAAATTCACTATCCATTGTATTCGCCATCCAAATTGAGTGACATAATGGATTACAAGAATATTATTGTAAACCTCTGTATTTATTTTTATTATAAATAGAATGATAGGGCAAACGCAGCCCATCTCCGACGGACAAAGCGACGCGTAAATGGTACGTCGGAAAATATCGGAGAAGCCGACGGAAAAGCAGGCGGGGTCCGACGGAAGTAACGCCCGTCGGAAATTCTGACGGAATTCCGTCGGAATTTCCGTCGGCTGTTTTTCGTGGATCTCGATGCCGTTTTCCGTGTTTGGTTTTAAATTTCGGGGAGGGGGTTCGTTCGGCGTCATTTGCAAAATTTAGAGAGAGAGGGTCTCAAAGAGGAGGAGATGGAAGAGAGAGAAAGTGAAGGTTGAAGATTTTTGTAATCGGTAAGTTATTTTTTTTGTTAGTACGTTGTTTTAAATTGAAATAGTTAAGTTATTTGATATTTTGTACGTTTTAAATTTGTCGAGTGTGACCGTCACAGCCGTGCTGCCGCCGCCATTGTTCGTCGTCATCGTCGCCGCCACCGCCTCCGCCGCCGGAAAAAGTTTTAAGATTTTTCAAAGGTCAAAGTGCAGGCTCATCTAGCTAGATCAACTTAAATCCCGACGATGAAGAGGACTCCGAAAACGACAACGATGATGATCCCACAAATTTATCCGACTCCGAATAGTTTAGTAATTTGCGTATATTTTAAACAATGTCCTATGTCGTAATTCATATTTAATTCAGCATGTTTCTTTTGACAGATATATATAAAATTTCATCTTTGGTAATTATATTATTACGTGCGTATTAATTTTGCGAAATTTTTTTTTTTGGTTTTCAAGCAAAATTTCCTACAAAATACTTTTTTTTTTCGGATTCTCAATTATTTTTTTTTAAATTTTTTTTTAAAAAAGGGAAATTCCGCCGGAATTTCCGACGGGAATTTCCATCGGAAATTCCCTCCCCCCTTTTTCGAGTTTTCGCTTTCTCCGATGTTGCAGGGTTGTCCGACGGGTGTTCCGACGGAATATTTCCATCGGACGCCGTCGGAATCCGTCGGAAAATTTTTTGCGACGAGCTGAATCCGACGTGACGTTTTCCGTCGTATTTTCCGTCGGAATGACCTTTTGCCGTCGGAAAAACACTTTTTTTCCGTCGGTATTTCCGTCGCAGATCACCTGTGTTTGTGTACGATCTTAGTGTGGACAAAGCTTCTGTTTATTCACAAACTGGATCCATGAGATGAGCCCCATGAAAAAAATAAAAAAAAATCTTCATGTTCAAACTTGCACTAATTTAAAGCGTTGTTATGACAAACTAATTACGTTTACCTATTTAAGATGTTTTGGACTGATAAATAGACTAGTAATTTACATTCAAAGACGTTATACCTTCTAAATTATGAACAAGTGGTTTACTATATTTTTTAATAGATTTAAAGTTGCACTGCATGTACCCCTCAACCTGAAAAGTGAAATAAATACCCTCTTAACTTGATTAAGCCTTTAATTCATTTATAATTATTGATGATGTGCCATAGTTGATTAACAAAATAGCCATATGGCTCAGCTGATTAAACAATGATGACTTGGTTGACTAATGAATAATGTAGTAGCTGGTAATGTTGACATATAAAAACATAAAATATTCAGGATGCATATAAGGCTGATGACCTATTTAATTTGATACATAGGAAATTTTAAAAAGTTTACAAAATTAAATAATCTATTTATCTCCAATGAACAAGCATGGAACAAATTCAACAGATGTTTAAAATGAACAAAAATTGATTTTAAATTAATCAACTCAAAATCAAATACCTCAAAGTTTGTTTAAACATATTAATTTCAAATGGGGATCATTAATTTAGGTTGATAATTAATGAAGGTGGTCCAAAGAGTACCTAACCCCATAAAAAATATGACTGTTATTAATGGTGAAAGAGTGAGCCGGTGGGATTCCATGCAACTTCAGTTTGAAATCTGTCAGATGTCAGATTCATGCGATTGCTCGTTGTGCTATGAATTAATTGCATTTAATTTGTTGGTCAGGTTGAGCTGCCGCAATAAGTGGAGTGCTGCCTTTAATTTAGTGTTGGATCACACAATTAAATATAGGGAATTGTTAACCTCTGTTCTTACGGCAACGGTTAAGGAACCATTAATATTATTTATAATAGTATCATTTTAAAAAAGAAATAAGTAAATGCAGCAACAGTAATTATAATAAATTTTTTAACTTAGATCATATTTGTTAGAGTATAAAACATTTTGCGGGCTTTCAAACAACTCAATCAAAAGTTTAAACTAACGATTGAAGGCCCATGAAACATTTTATACTCTTAACACTCCCTCGCATACAATGGTCTTTAACTTAGAAGCGTGGATGCGATAAAACTCCTCATACCTTACACAATGATTCAATATGCGAGTTGCTAATGTTCGAACTAGAAACTTGTACTTTAGAAAAGCTATAGTATAATGTTCAAGATGAACGTAACTAAAAATATAAATTAAAGATTGAATGCTCAGAAATATTTTATACTTGACAATGAAGTGGTGATCACTAGGATTGAATTGGAGCAAAAAATGAAATAGTCTAGAAGGATTTGTTTATACGCTAAATTGATCTAGCTTGCTGGTTTTATCCTAATCTTTTTTTTTTGGGTTTACAATGATAAGCGGGTCCAACCCACGGGCCCCTATCTAGCTTGCTAGTTTTACCCTAATCTTAATGTCAGGCAGTTCTTTACTCTCACCTCTCTCATTTGCTCTCAAAATAAATAAATAAATAAACAAATACCAAAAAACTTGGGTAGCCATTCACGCGCCAAGAATTTACCTAAATTATCATGATACAAAATAAATGAGAATTGAGAGGAGGGACCCAATTAAAGACTACATGCATGATGCCGTTAAGGCTCCGTTTGGTTCTTAAAAAATTTGGTGGATAGAAAAACTGAAGAAAAAAAATTTGACGGAGAAAAAGTAAGTAGAAAGTGAGTGTTTTCTCTTGTTTAAATAGAGAAAAAAAATACAAGAATTTAGATAAGAAATTTGAATTTTGATGAATAACTTAAATTATGTTGATATCATCTAAGCAGTGCAAGGTTGGAGGATGCTAAGAATTCTTTTGGGAACTTTTCCCAAACTTTCCTCACAATTTTATGAGGAAAATTTTATCACTTGTTTCTAACAATTTTTTCACCTAAATTTCCTCTATATTTTTCTTATTTGTGATTTTCTCTAAACTAAACACAAGAAAAAAAAGTTACTTTTCTTTTTTTTTTCTTCTTTCCACCAAATTTGTCAAGGTTCAAACGGAGCCTAAAGTATGTCCTAAGTATGCTAACCAATTCGTTGTATTTTTTGCTTCCAAAGATATGATTGATCAAGACTTGTTGGGCATTACTCATAAGCATTTTAATAACGCAGACAATAAAATCCATTGCCAATGAGGTTAAATAATTCCTGCAATTGTCTGGATTATGATGTTGTTATCTCCTTCGATGTGGATTATTTGGTGGCTTGCTTTGATCGCCTTTTGAAGATCAGAATATTAATACCATTGCTTTAGTTACAAGAGTGGAAGTTGTTTCAAGATTGAGAAGTAATAATGGTTTACCATATAACTACGGAAAAAAGTAGTTCCTAAATTTTTGGGGTTTCAATATTTTGACGCAAATATGAATTGAATTGGGCATATAATAATTCGAAAGATCAAAGGTGTAAAAAATATTTACTAAAACTTCGAGAAATATAAATAAAATACTTCATATTATATATATGCCTGTAAATCCAAATTATACGTCAAGAATAAAATATTTACATTCATACTTTTAGTACCATTGATTAAAAAACGGCAAGAGCATAAAAATTAAGCACATATTTGTACAAAGCACAAGATACACACTAATTCTTTTATATATATTTGCACAATTTTAAGCAAAGATAGTTGCCTCAGCACCTCTACTAGTTCATATCCAAACATTTAGAATGTGACAGTTATCTTATTAAAAAGTGTATGATAATGAGTTTGGCTTTCTCCAACTTGATACTTTTGACCCCCTCATATTCAAACCCGGTCTTACCCTTCCTAGCTTGTTAAGGGTCTAATCAAGAATTTGTACATACTTTTGACCCCCTGAACCTCCTTAACAATGGGATCATGAATTTTGGATGGCATCCGTTATGGATTATTTTTGGATCAACTAACTAGGATTAACTTTTATATATATATATATATATATATATATATATATATATATATGTGTGTGTGTGTGTGTGTGTGTGTGTGTGTGTGTGTGTGTGTGTTTGTGTGTGTGTGTATATATATATGTGTGTGTGTGTGTGTGTGTGTGTGTGTGTATATATACACACACACACCCATGGATTTTGTCACAAATTAATTTGCTGGGTTGGGTGACTCTCCCCCATTCTAACACAAATTTGGTACCATATATAAGGAAGGGAATATGGGCGAGGGAAGAAAGAGTGGACACAAATGGGTTAAATGTTATATCCATAACACTTTTAGCTGCTCGTCTACCAGTAATTGTCAAATACAAATCCACAGTATTTTGGTTAGCACTATTTTTGAAAATGATACTAAAATTTGAGATTTCAAATTCGTTTTAGCTCCTATGATTTTCTTTATAATGCTTCAAAAGACCACTAAAATCATGTCGCCTTGTCCGTTTATGTTGAAATCTATCACAACCTAAAAGACGGATACCATTTATTGAGACATATATGGCTCAAATAATAATAAATGTAATGTTTTCTGCATTGTTACTCTTGATACAAATAAGTGTGTAACTAGTTAAATTTCAACTTAAGTTTGATTTTTCAAAGTCAACTCATTAATGTAAAACTTAGTCTACATTTATATTCAATTACACGTTGGGTTTTGATTTTGCCCTCTATAATTGTTTTTTTCAAGTCAATGTAACTCCACACGCAAAAGTTTAGTTGGTTTTCAATCTCCCTCATGTGTATGTATGTGTGTATTATTCCTACCTGCAATGTGCTAAGCAATAAAAAATTACACAACATGTGACCATTTCTTTTTTATCTCTTAATATATATCCGTTGATCCCTGAT
>JACYFF010031958.1:97349906-97386029 GCA_017589665.1 Selenicereus undatus
TTCGCTGCCCTGTTCTTCCCTCTGTTTTTTGTTTTTGGGAAAACTCCATGGTTGAATGCTGAAAGCAGAGGGAGGGGAGAGAAACACAGGGAGGAGAGGGGCGTATAGTTGCATTCTCAGGGTTCTCTCTCTCTCTTTTTTTTTGGGCAAATCTCCATGGCCCTGGAGGACATTCTGTGCAAATCGTTCCCGAGGAAGAAGATGAAAAAAAGGCAAATTACGGTTGAGTGTTGGTCTGATAACACTTCATTGAAATTAATTCCCTTTTTTTTGGTTGGGTGCTTACGGAGCTGCCGCGTCACGCTTGAACCCCCTTTTTTTCTTTTTCTTTATTTTTGTGGGTCGGTTGAATGATGCAATTGTGTTGATTTCTCTCCTTTTTTGGGGGGGCACATAAATTAACATCTCCTTTTTTTTCTTTTTTTCTTTTTGGTGTGTGTAGATCAAATATTCGCAGTGTAGCATACTTCGAACGCCAGAATGAAGAGATTATTCACGCCACAGTTTGCACAAAGAGTATGGACACCTATTATTAATTTTCGACCTTTTGATGGTTTTACCCGCAAGGGCCCATCAAAATCGCTTTTGAACTACAAATTTTCGACATTTGGATGACTTTGCCCGCAAGGGCCCTCCAGAGTCGCCTTCGATAATAAAATTCTTCGACCTTTGGATGGCCTTCCCACAAGTGTCCACCAAAGTCGCCTTTTGATTATCAAATTTTTCGACCTCTGGATGGCTTGCCCGCAAGGATCCTCCCAAGTCGCCTTTGATTATAAAATTCTTCGACCTTTGGATGACTTGCCCGCAAGGGCCCACCAAAGTTGCCTTTTGATTATAAAACTTTTCGACCTTTGGATAGCTTGCCTGTAAGGGTCCTCCAAAGTTGCCTTTGATTATAAATTTTCGGCCTGTGGATGTTTTGCCCACAGGGATCCACCAAAGTCGCATTCGACTATAAATTTTCGACTTTTTGGATAGTTTTACCTGCAAGGGTCCACCAAAGTCTCATTTGATTATGAATTTTCAACTTTTGGATAGTTTTACCCGTAATGGTCCATCAAAGTCGCATTATAATTAATTCCCCCGCCCCCTTTTTTTCTTTTTTTTTTCTTTTTCCAGACTTGCTCTGCACATGGCTGTCTTTTCAGATGAGTCGTATAACAGGCGTCAATATTTGTGCATTCAACTGGACAGCAGAGATACGAAGGAGACGAAGCTGCAAATTCGCAGACCCATAGCTCACTTTTCCAAATCCAAATGTCCTGAAGGTCCGCCGAGCCTCACTTCTTGGTCGGAAGAAAATTTGAAAACAGGAGAAATATTTGTACTGTCAAGTCACCCCAATCTCCAGAAAAGCATCCCGTCGTATCAGCTATTGCACCATGACATACATGCCGGGCAGATATCGTGGGAGAAGCTTCCATGCCAAGGAGAATTTTCTTACACGCCTCTATATTGGGAATGGTTAGAAGACGTTCTCACCCGTTGCAAAGACTCACTAGTCGCCAATCATTCATTTGACGCTCTTTACGCATCGCTCTTTATTTATGACAAGTGTCCAAATATTGTTCGAGCGATATGCGAGTACTGGTGGCCTGAAATGAACTCTTTGCATACCTCGAAAGGCGAAGTATCGATTTCTCTATTGGACATCTATGGCTTCCTTGGGCTTCCACTGTCAGGCTTTCTCTATGATGAAGTTGTCCCTCCATCTAAAGAGCTCAAATCTGGCATGGGGAGGAGTTGCACTCATTTTTTTAAAGCATATCATATTCTTCGACAACGTTTTGACCACAAACCGACTATAGAGGAACGGATCGCATTCTGGTTCCGTGGACCAGTCAAATATTATGCTCACACAAAATTAGACCGTCGAAGCCGAGTTCCTCTCCCAACCATTATATCTTCCGCTACTGAAGTTCATGGGTGGAACGAATCTCATGTTGTCTTTGACGAGCTATGCGTACCTAAAGGAGAGCGCACGAAGACATTCATCGCAGCCTTTCTTTCATGTTGGTTGTGCTTGTTCGCACTTCCAGTCAGGGATGCTGGCTGCATTCGTCCTAGGACTTTCTCAGTGGCGTCAAGCATGGAAGGTGGTCAAGCATATTGTCTTTCTTCGGCCATCCTTGCGAGCATTTATAGAGGCCTTGGTGAAATTTGTCGCTCCGCTCATCCAGGCAAAAAAGGAGGTCATATCCCCTGGCATTTTCTTTATGCTTGGGTGGCTAAATATTTCCGAACATATGACTCTGATGATAGCGTCTCCAATAACCTCAGGATGCCGAGGTTCAGTGGCTTTGGTCGGGCTAAAACATTTGACCTTGACGAAGCCCGTGAGCTCATCAGTTCTGGGAGGGGTTTCTGCTGGAATTCTGCGATAAGGCATCGACTCAAGGCAACCCTCGTCGATAACGGCCAATTGTCGCGGGCTGACTTTGCCTATTTTGCCAGCATCCATTCGAGTTATGTCTGTTGCCGTTGTGAGGATAGTTTTGTTATGGAGCACTATTGCCCCCATAGGTTCAGCAGACAATTTGGCTTCCATCAGGACATTCCTGCGGACATAGATTTCTCCATCCTCCCGAGTTCAAAAATTATGCTTCGACTCCATCAAGCTTGTATACGCTATGGGACCAATTCTTGCGTGTTTTTTCCTGGTCAATGCCCTTCTTTGTAGAGGAAATTTACTTGTCGCTTCCAAGAGTGGTGGTCCAAAATGTTCCTCACTTCATCAGATTCTCATTCTGGAGGGAGTTCAAAGAGGAAGAGAGCCAGTTCGTTTGCCCAAAATATTCAGAGAGATGAGGTTCCTTCTGGCTCGAGGCCTAAGTTCAAGATCATTCGTTCTCAAAAGCCTTTAAGGTCTCCAGCTCTTGAAACAGAAGACAATGTTCCTCAGATAGAAATTCCAGGGGTGGGTGCTGCCCCCTTCGTCGCACCTATCTCCGCAGTCCCTATTCAGAGCGTCCATATGGCACCAGAGGCTTCCGACGAGGTTAGACTTACTTTTGAGCCTTTGCCTGTTACAGCGTGTAGACGAAAGCTGAAGTCTATCATCGTTTGTCTTCTTGATGAGCAGGGCATGTCCAATGTTGGGGGAAGTAAATTGGACTATGGGAAAACCGTTTTCCCGCCTCCCGACGGCGCGGAAAATATCATGGACATTTTGGATTGTGATCCTAGCCCCACCGCATGCATGGTAATCCATACATACATTTTCTCTTTTTTCTTTTTTTTTTCTCTTTTTTTTTGGCTTGCCTCCATGATCCCTCATTTTAATCCTCCCGCCTTTTTATTATTATTATTATTGTTATTATTATTATTATTTTTATTTAGGGAGAAAGCAGTGACATGAATTTTAAGGAGAAGCTGGCATATGTTCCTCTACCATCGGGAAGAAACTGTTTCCCTTCAATTGAGCACTTGTCATCCGTTGGGCAAGATTTTCTTGGTGATGATGATGAATTTGAATCTACCCCTAAAGTCGATGCTCCACAAGTGCTCCCTCCACCGCGTCTTTCAAGAGCGACACTAGATGTTTCGGTTTTCAATGTCAATGCTGTCATAAGAGAAGTGAACAAGAGTGGAGCTCGTATGACGGGTCAAGTTATTCTTGACAAAGTGCTCCGTACCCCTTTCGAAAAGCTTCATTGCCTTAAGGGCGAGTTTGACAGCCTTTACGACCTCATCCATGAGAGAGGAGGTGATGCTGCTCCTTTAAAGAACAAAGTTGAAAGGCTGGTCCACCAGGCATGCGACCTTAAAGATTTGCAAGAGAGTTACTCCGACCGAATGACCATCGAGGTGAGAGAAAGTCGTCGTGTAGAAGTTGGTAGTAAGCTCGACGTGGCTTCCCATCAGTTGGATACAGAAATTGCTCGTTATAATGCGCTCAAGGCTAAGCTAGGGGAAGTGGATTCGAGGCGTGAGGAACTGCTGAAAGAGTTGCAATCCTTAGATGATCAAAAGAAGGACCTTTGTTGTCAAGTGACGGCTAGTGAAGATTCCCTTCAAGGAGCTGAGCAGGCAGTCATCGACTTGAAGGGTCAAATTGACACTCTTAATGCCATTGAGGTGATAGACCCAGCCACCAAAGCTAGCTTGGAGAAAACCGAAGCTTATGTAAAGGAATCATTCGAAGATTTGAAGACCTTCCACTGGACACCGTAGCCTTTTTGATATGAATTCATTATGTATTTTTTTTCTTCTGTTTTTTTTTTGGTTTATTTTTTTTTTTTGAAATAAACTTGATGTCAATCCAATGAAATTTGAATAAGAAATTCCAATTCCCTTTTCTTATTGGTGCACAAATGTCTTGGTCAATTTGCCTTGCACGAATGAGAAATTCCAAGTTTTTTTATTTTTTTGGTTGGCCGTTGACAGTTTATATTCTTGCGGGCTAGGAGTAGTACAATTTTTTGGAACAGTGAGCAGTTTAGGCTCTTGCTTGGGAGCCTACATCCATTAACATACTAAGGATGATAAAGTTTTAGGAACTTTCCATTTATCGGCCCAACTCGTACTCCATCGGTACCGACAATCCTGTAGGCGACGTTGGTGTAAACTTCTCGAACCATGTAGGGGCCATCCCACTTGGAAGTGAACTTACTTCCAGTCTTGTGTGGGATAATGATCGGTCTTCTCACTGCGAGCACTTGATCTCCAACTTGAAATGAACACGATTGTATTTTCTTGTTGAAAGCTCGTGATAAGCGAGTTTGATAGCATTCCAACTTTTGTTGCTCCAGAAGTCTTTTTTCATCCAAGGCCTCGAGTTCGGCCAAGCGAAGCTTATGATTTTCATCTTCGGTTAATCCTTCCTGAATGGCAATACGGAGCGAAGGGATTTGAAGTTCCAAAGGTAACACCGCTTCAACCCCATACACTAGAGCGAAATGGGTTGATTGGGTCGGTGTCTTGTGCGTGGTCCTGTATGCCCAAAGAGCCTCCCCTAACCTTTCATGCCAATTAGGTTTTGACTTTGCCACCACTTTGCTTAATAAGTTGCAGAGCGTCTTATTGAAAGCTTCTGCTAATCCATTTGCAGGTGCGTTGTACATCGAGGATTTGCGTTGGGCGAACTTGAACTTTTCGCAAAGAGCGGTCACCAACTTGTTGACAAATGGTTTGCCATTGTCAGTGATGATATATCGAGGCACGCCATATCGGTAGATGATATGGGTCCGAATAAAATCAACAACATTTTCTTTTTTGACTTCTCTCAGTGGGATTGCTTCTGCCCATTTGGAAAAGTAGTCAGTTGCTGCCAAGATGTACGAGTGACCTGCGGAGGATTTTGGAGTGATAGGCCCTACGACATCCAGTCCCCAAGCTTCAAATGGCCAGGATGCCACGGTTGGGTGAAGCGGCTCAGGAGGTTGATGAATAAAATTGGCACGAAACTGGCAAGGCTCGTACCTCTTTACGTAGTCCATGCAGTCTTGTACCATGGTAGGCCAATAATAACCCATCCTCTTGATTCAATCATATAATTTGGGTCCTGGCTGGTGCGCACCGCATATTCCTGAGTGTGCTTCCTCCATTGTTTGTCCTGCTTCTTCGTCTCCCAAGCATCGTAACCAAATGCCAAGGAAGGAACGTCGATAAAGAGTCCCATTGAAATAAAAGAAGCGGGGAGCTCTTCGTTGGATTTCTGTCCTATGCCTTGGATCGTTAGGGAGCTTCCCATGATGCAAGTAGTCAATGAGTGGTTGACGCCAATCTTGTCCGTCTACTTCTTAGGCGCTAACCGCATTGACCTCTTCCCCAGACTCTTAAGTGAGAGGTGCAACAACCCACTAGTTGCAAACGGGGACATTCATGCTTTCTTCTGCCCCCAGTGCCAAAGTGGCTGTAAGGTTTGCGAGTGCGTCAGCCATCTTATGGCACTTCTAGGAACGTGTTGTAGCCTGACGGTTTCAAGCTTGTCGAGCAGTCATAAGGCATATTTATGATAGGACATGAGGTCGTCCTTTTTGACTTCATATTCCTCGAGGAGCTGCTTGATGACTAATTGTGAATCACCGTAGATGTCGAGGTCTTTGATTCCCATTTCGGTAGCCATTTGAAGGCCCAAGATTAATGCCTGGTACTCAGCCATGTTATTTGAGCATAACTGGGTTAACTCGAATGAATAGGTGAGGACATGCCTTTCAGGAGAGATAAACACTACACCAGCACCAGCCCCATCGCTTCTTGAAGCTCCGTCAAAGTACATTTCCCAAGGTGGGAGGATATCGACAAAGAGCACATCTTCACCTGGTAAGTCATCGTTTAGCTCCCACTCATCAGGAATTGGGTAATCGGCTAGGAAGTCTGTTAGTGCTTGCCCCTTGACTACTTTTTGTGGCACATAGACAAGATCATGCTGCTTCAAGATCATAGCCCACTTCGCAAGCCGCCCACTGAGGACCGGCCTTGACAGAATGTACTTGATGGGATCGGCTTTAGAGACCACGTGCACCGTATACGCTTGCATGTAATGTTTGAGTTTTTGAACGGAAAATATAAGTGACAAGCATATCCTTTCCATGGGTGAATACTTCAATTCAGCCCCCACCAATGTACGGCTTAAATAGTACAGAGCTACTTCTTTTCCTTCCTCATTCTTTTGAGCACATAGTGCTCCCAACGATTGTTCTTGAGCCGCGACGTAGAGTATAAGAGGCTTGCCAGGGATTGGTGCTCCCAATACTGGAGGGTTCGACAAGTACTTCTTGCTTTTCACGAAGGCTTCGCGGCATGACTTGTCCCAATCAAAAGGTGCTCCCTTTTTCATGAGGTGGCTGAAAGGATGACAACGACCGGCTAGATTCGATATGAACCTTCGAATATATGCCAGGTGACCTTGAAGGCACGAAGCTCCTTGAGATTCTTAGGCTCGGGCATTTCTTGGATTGCTTTGATCTTGGATTGGTCAATCTCGATCCCTTTATGGCGGACGACAAAGCCCAAGAATTTTCCAGAAGTGACTCCAAATGCACACTTGAGTGGGTTCATCTTCAACTGACATTTCCGTAGACGTTCGAAGACGCTACGAAGATCTGGAATATGGTCGCATTTCTTTTTAGATTTGACTACCAAGTCATCGACGTAACACTCAACTGTCTTGTGGAGCATATCATCAAAAATGTTTTGCATTGCCCTTTGATATGTTGCCCCCGCATTCTTTAGGCCGAAAGGCATCACTTTGTAACAGAAAATGCCCTTGGGAGTGCGAAAAGCTGTGGCCTCCTGGTCTTCTAGCGCCATTTGGATTTGATTATACCCTGCAGTACAATCCATGAATGACAAAGCCTCGTGCCCCGTGGTCGAATCAACCATGAGTTCGGTGACGAGGAGCGAAAAATCATCCTTTGGACATGCGCCGTTGAGATCCCGGAAGTCTACGCAAATGCGAAGTTGTCCATTTTTCTTCCTCACGGGGACAATGTTTGCGATCCAAGTTGGATATTTTACCTCCCGAATGAACCCTGCTTCAATGAGTTTATTGACTTCTTTTTCAATTTCAGGTACCAACTCTGGACGGAAACGTCGCTGGAGCTGCTTTTTTGGCGACACTCCTCTTTTGATGGACAGACGATGGATAACAACTTTAGGATTAAGTCCTGGCATTTCTTTATAGCTCCATGCGAATACGTCCTTATATTCGGAAAGGAGATCAAAGTACTGACTTTCTTCGTCGGACGTCAGCAACGAACTTATATAAATGGGGCAAGGTTCGTCTGTAGCACCAAGATTCAGTTCTTTCAGATCATCGATTGTAGCTTGCTCCCCGTCCTCAAGGGTTTTAGGAGTCTCTGCAAGCTCCGTCTCTGAGTCTGAATCCTTGCATTCTCGACCTGTGATGTGATTCGAAGAAGTAACTTCTTCTTGCTCATCTCCTTTGTCGTTATCAAAACTTCTTGGCTGACCAGTGAAGACCACAGTGCGTCTCTTCACCCTTAGAGGACCATCTGTCTTTACATCCAGAATTGAAAACCGCTTCATGCGTGAAGGGATGGAGCTTTGCACTTCGTTTCCATCACCAAGTCGATTGAACACCGAATCCTTTTGTTCTTGGGGTAAGGAATTTGATGGTCCTTCTACTTCTGTGATTCTGCTGAACACCGAAGGTCTTCGTTGTGGATGATTCTTTATTCTCCAGGGAACAGAAGACTCAAGGCTTTGACCGCTCTTGATTCTAGTGAAGACGGACGGACGCTTCCTTGAGGTAGATGGTTACAACCTATCGAATACAGAAGGCCTTACAAGAGGTTGAGCATTTTCTTCTTCACTCTCATCTACTTCTTCAGCAGAGACATATTGAGTCGCATTGGATCTGACCTTGCGTCGCCCTGAGATTTTGATTGGCTGCAGCGGTGTGTAACCAAGCCCGACTTTAGATACACTGACTGAACCTCCTTGCTCTTGAATTATTTTTTGGGTTCATTGAGACCGTGAGGCTTGACTTCAATTACCTTCCCCAAGGTAGCGGGGTTTTGGAAGTTGTAACCAGCTCTTTCCATAAGCTTGTATGCATTCGGATCGAATCCCTCCTTGGTCCGTGTATGCGGCAAGTCATTCTCCTCTTTCAACAAAGCCTCAGAAGAAGAAACGAACCCAGGGAGAGGGTGTCTGTTCACCTTTGGTCAGTACACCCAAGCTTGCCTCGTCAGCGTTCCTAGTAATCTTACCTTCAGCCTCTCCATTTATAACTCCACCGAAGGGTGATTCTCCTTTCCTGCGACGGGATTTCAGAACATACCTCAAAATTGGTGTCATGGGGTTTGGTGAAGCAGCAACCTGTCCCGCGACCTGTTTAGTGGGTTGTGTTTCGCTAACTTCTTTATCGTCTTTTCTGTTCCTTTGTTGTTGTTTCGCATCATCGCGCCCCGTGGTCACCTATGCACCCTTGGTAACTTTCGATTCACCTGTGGAGGCAATGGTCGATATCATCATCTCTTTAGGTGTCGCAGCTTCTTCAAAGAATTTAGCATCAGCAAAATGCGACTCTGCTTTGGTAAATGGCCTAGCATCCCCATTAATCTTTCTTTCTCCTCCACGATAGTACTTGAGGCATTGATGGAGGGTTGAGGCTACTATTCCATGCTCATGAAGCCATGGGCGTCCGAGCAACAGTTTGTAGGAAGTCTTAGAGTCAATTACATGGAAGATCGAAGATGTTGACAGGTCTCCCATTATCAGTTCCAGGCGGATCATACCAATCGCGCGCTGACTCTCTAGGCTAAATCCTTGGATCACCATTCGGCTCTTAGAAAGCTCTTCCACTGTGATTCCTAAGTCATTCATCGTAGACTTAGGCATGATGTTAATAACTGACCCTCCATCCACAAGGATCCGTCTGACTTTTTGCTCCCTGATGTATCCAGTGACGAACAGGGGGCGGTTGTGAGGCTTGGAGCCCAACAGCAGGTCATCATCAGTAAAAGTGATGACGGTGTTGCAAGTAGTATAATGAGCAACATCTTCCACTGGTTGACCCGCACTTTTCAGCTTGTCAACATAAAGCTTTGGGTGCGGCAGGGCAGCAACAATCTGTTGACATATCTCTTTTGGCAAGCTGAAGATTTGTCTCGAATCGTCATAAGTCGGTAAGGTCTCTAAAATAGTCAGAACCTCACCATCATTTTTGGCAGGTTTTTCTAACTTTGCTTCTTCCTCATCTTCCTTATTCTCCAGCTCATAACACGAAGTCATGTTAACAGTGATCTTCTCAAAAAATCTCATTGGGAAAAATTCCTTCAGTGTGATAGGAACGAGCGGCTCCTGCTCGAGTAAGTTAATAGGTTGGACTTCGTGTCTCTTGCCAGCCTTTGACTTTTTCTTGCTCTTCGCACACCGATGAGTCTTCCTCCTGCCTTGTCTCTTTCTTTGGCGAAGGGGCGGCAGCGGCTGAGCTTGTTTTGGATTCCTTGGCCTCCTTCGAGTGACAAGCGTCCACCCTTCTTCATCTTCGGCCGAATTGGAATTTGTCTCCATCACTGGTCCTCTAACCGTCAAGGGAACGATGACAAGTTCCAAGCTTCCGAACTGAATGGTGAATAGTCCTTGAGAGCGGATTGCGCTACTCTCCCCTTGCTGACGAGATCGAGCAGGCCTTTGTTGCCGTGATGGAGGAGAGTACTCCACATCAGCAGAAATATGATTGGCCCCGGCGGAGTCATCCAGGTCCAATATGATCTTTTCATCCCTAGCTAGTTGCATAATGCGCTCTTTGAGAGTAACGCATTTCTCTAAAGGATGGCTAACAGCCCTGTGATAGCGACAGTACTTCGGGTCACTTGTCCTTCCAGCTTCTTCTGGTCGCTTAGGTTCAGGGAGTTCGATGATCCTATTTTCAAGTAGATAGTCCAGCATTCCTAACAAGTCTGAATCAGGAAATGGGTACTTCTTTTCTTGGAGCTCCTTTAACGTTGGTCGCTTCCGTCCAACGTCCCTCGAGGATGTTCCTTTCTTCTCTTCTGGCCTAGATTTGCCTGAAATCCGTACAGGCTCCTCAACGGAAGTGGCCATGGATTCCTTTGCAGGCTCCTTGGAAGGCTTTGAGCTCTTCTTGATCTCACCTTTGTCCTTCTTGAACTCATATGAGGAGGACGACTTGCTGCGACGATTTGCTATCGTCATCTCCATGTCATGCGCCTTCGTAGCTAGTTCTTGAAAGCTCCTAGGCTTGCTCATCTGCACGACATAAAGCAGGTCCCACTCCATGCCCTGAGCGCACATCTCGACGGCGGAGGCCTCGGACAGACGGTCTTTGCATTCAAGGCTGAGAAATCTCCAGCGGTTGATGTAATCAAGGATCGGCTCGTCCTTCCACTGCTTAGTATTTGTTAACTCCGTCATACTAAC
Organism: Selenicereus undatus; assembly: GCA_017589665.1. Lineage (NCBI taxonomy): Eukaryota > Viridiplantae > Streptophyta > Magnoliopsida > Caryophyllales > Cactaceae > Selenicereus > Selenicereus undatus. The sequence continues at coordinate 97,360,764 of JACYFF010031958.1, forward strand.
AGTGCACTGGGTACTATAGAACCTGTTGAGGAATTCATGCTCCATTTGTTCCCAGCTGTTAATAGACTCGGGCTCCAGGTCCGTGTACCAATCGAAGGCGATTCCTTTAAGAGACCTGACAAACTGCTTCACCAATCTGTCTCCCTCGGTGCCAACATTGCTGCACGTCTCAATAAAATGGGCGACGTGCTGTTTGAGATTGCCCTTACCATCAAATTGGTTGAACTTAGGGGGCTGGTATCCATGAGGCATGCGAAGAGCGTCTATCCTTTCTGTATAAGGTTTTGTGTACAGATGCGTCCTGCGAGATCCTCCCCCTAATTGGGCTTTAACAGCATTCGCGATCAAGCTTTGAATATGCTCGACAGACATCAACGCCAATGAGGACTCATTCTTCTTCATACGCTCGTCATCAGAGTCTTCGCTGCGGTTAGACTCCTTGTCGGAATCTTCTCCGTTCGAACCTTTGCTAGAAGATTCGAATAACCGCTTCTCCAGCTTCTTCATTAGAGTAGCAATCTGTTCACTTTGGCGCTTGATTTGAGCGTCTTTCTCTAGGTTTTCTTTAGCGAGCCTCTCCAATGTTGCTTTTATATCCGCGAGTTGTTCTTCTACGTTGGTTGCCTTCGTCACCATGGCTGGCATAATAATAGAATTGGTGGATTCGGTCTCCGATTCAGTGACCAACTGTCTTGGCGATGTTGGTGAGGAGTCACTGCTAGTATAGCCATGATCTTCTCCACCGAAAGGTTCGAAGGTGGGGTTTGCCTGAGTTTGGAGCTCGCCCACCTCTTGACATATTGTTGGGTGCATTTTGAAGCCTACAACAGATTTTTGCTTCAAAGAATGCGAAGGGACTTTGCCGACTCCTTTAGGTAAGCTGGAGTCGAGGCTTGGGATTTCGCGAGACTGTGACGGGACAGTCCCAATTGATTGTTTTATGGCAATCACGGCAGCAGCTTTTGCCATACTTCGAGTCATGACTCCGCTAGACGTAACGCTAGCGGCTATTGATCCTTGAGATATGGATCAGACAGCTTTCCTTGAAGGTTGAGGGATCGCGTTCTTATGAGCCATGTAGAGTTCGTGGTTTGGAAAAAGAGATGAGAGGCAGAGAAGGTCCCACCGGGCGTGCCAAAGATTTTGTAAACACAAATTTCGAGCCTAAAATAAATTAGACAAGAAATTGATGAACAAATTGAATTTCTGTATTGATATTATATATGGGTGCAATCTCTGTATAATTGTTACAAGAAACAAGTATAATAAATCCTCTGATTCGATCTCCTTGAATAATATTGAATAGTTTGTCTCGAGAGAGGGCCTAAGAGGCTTGATCTCTATCGAAGATTTGATCTCTGAAAGTAGGCGGCACGTATTTGGAGTGCTTGTTGTCTTTTTCCAGAGAGATTTTCTGAGCTCTTGTGAATTCTTCTCCAAAAATGCCGACCCTTGAATGAGGGGGTTCACTCCCTTTTTATAGAGAAGTCGGAGTTGGGGTTTTCCTTCTCGTCTTCATTGAAAGGAATAATCATTTATTTTCTACATCATTTATGCCACGTGGCGCTTTTTGATTGGCCGTCATAATTATTAATCAAATATTTAATTTAACACGTGGCAGCGCATAATTAGGCAAAATAAAAACATTGAATTTTCCACGTGGCAGGTCTTGATTGGATGGATAATTTTTTGCCTCCTACAAGGAGAAAACCTGAGTTATACAGCCCAAGCAAACTATTATCCACCATGTCCAAAACCTGGGGAAACCTTAGGACTACCTCCGCATACCGACTATAATGTCCTAACGATATTACTCCAAGAGGAAGGAGTCACAGGTCTCCATGTTCTCAAAGATGAAAAATGGGTTGCTGTTGATCCTGTTCCTGGTGCTCTCGTTGTCAATGTTGCTGATCAATTGCAGGTGATTAACTTTGTTCTTCTTTGACTTTTTTGTTTCCTTTTTATTCTTTTGAGAAATACTTATTAACATGCAAGATCATTGGTGCAGGTCCTAAGTAATGATATGTACGAGAGCGTGAAACATAGGGCAGTGACAAACGAGAAAAAGAAACGGGTTTCGTTGGCAGTGTTTGTTGGACCGAACCATGACACCATTGTTGAGCCAATTAAGGAATTGATTGATGAAAACCACCCTGCCTTATACCGTCCTTACATGTTTCGTGAATTTGTTCGCGAATTTCGAAATCAAGAAGGCCAGCCGAGGACGGTCAAAGAATTCTTCAGGTCCAATAACACATAAATAAATAAATATTTTAAAAACAGAATATATAACGAATACACTCAAAAAAAATATATAAATAAAACATACATCAATAAATAAATATTTTAAAAACAGAATATATAATGAATACACTCGAAAAAAATATATATATAAATAAAGCATGAGAGTGAGAGCACATACTCTCCAATAACACATCAATAAATAAATATTTTGAAAATAGAATATATAATGAACACACTTGAAAAAATATATATAAATAAAACATGAGAGCATGTACTCTCGGGTGTACCTAATAGTTTGTCTTATGCATCTTGTGTGAAAGATATGTATATTATGGACTATGTTGATAATAATGGATTAGATCTCTATTGAATTGTGGTTGGTACCTCCCTGTCTGCCGATATTATTTGATGGTTAGTGACACCTTTAATAAAATTGGCGCTGAACTACTTTAAGATTCCAAAACAAGGGAATCATTGGTGTTTATTTGTCAAGGTATAATGATGTTAATAAGGGCCAAAGTTGAATCCTTTGTGTGCATTATATGTAATCTGTGCAATTAGAAAAAATAATAAAGATATGACATAATTACGGATCTAACCTATGATAAGGTTGTGTTCGAATATAGTTTTTCGTTTACAACAACAAAAAGAGAAAAAAAGCCATCAACTCATTCAGTTTCAAGTGAATGGTTTTATCAATATATGTGGCATCTTATATTAGGAATAGGAGTTAGTACTGGAGGTCAGGGTCAGACGAAAAACCACTAACTGTATTACATTTAATCATAAAAGCAATTCAACAAAAAAAAAGGTTAATTAATGATTGTTGGCCAACTCTAATATTATTAGGGTTGACGGCCACTTAAGCCGCAAAGAGGGCGATAACCGTAGTCAACTTCAATCTATATAAGGAGGCTTATGGGGTCAATTAAATATAAAGATCTCCAAATCTCCTCTCCTTCCCTCTCAGAACCTCCCTATCATCGAGTGGGATTCGGACTTAAGGCATGGCCTTCAAGACGACTCTAGTAGCCGTCTTCTAGCAATATATTTAATCGACATTTAGATTACGTGGGTTAAATTTGACAGTCTACTCCACTGCTCGGTTTAGGCCCGATAGATTCGTCCATGTTCTGCCTCAGTGTTTAATTGCCTAATTTATGTAATTATACGAAGTAGATTGTTCTATGTATGGTTCTGTGATTGTGTTCACTCACACCCCATCAGATTCGACTGAAAGATTAAGTTTTTTAGTCAGTTTAATTTATGAAAATCTCTGTCTTACGTGCCTTTATACGCTCATGAACAACAAAATCACAAAGTCAAACCCAATGCTGATGTTGATTAATTATGTACACCTCAACAAGCTTGACTAACTGCATGTTCTTGATTTATGCAATAATATATGACTGTGTGTCGGGATATGCTATTGACGTCAAAGAGCCCTAAAATCTGAAAATTGATTTGCACACCCTAACCCTAAATTAATCTCTACCTGAACCCAAGCCCACATGAGCAAACCTTGACCCTGCCCGGACTAGATGACTGAACCCTTCACCCCACCGACCCCGCCCCTTGTCGTTGTAGTGGCGGTGGATATGGAGGGGTCTTGGTGGCCCTCACAAAAACCACCTTTTACCCAAATAAAAAAAGGGGTTAGAAGGAGTCGAGATAGACATAACTGGCATACCCCTCAGAGCCGCCGCAGAGGGGTGTGCATGTACGCACGCGCCGCCGACAAAGGTCTTTTTGAACTGTCTCCTTCCTCCTTTGGCCTCCAAAACTGCTGATCTGCACGAATCAGGCTTAAAAACCATGAAAACCACTATGAAAGGACGTGCGTGAACCCACGCGCCGTTGCTCTAGTGACGCGTTGGCCGAGGGGGTGGTACCAATGGACTCGACTTCGGTTGATATATAGATTGGTGGTGTCAGTTTTTTCAACTGAAGGCGTGAGGTTTGATTTACGGTGGTGGAGGAGGCGGGCATCATCCCTTGGGTTTTTATCTTGATGGCCAATATTTGCGTCTCAGTGATGATCAAGAGAGGGGTGCGAAGACGTCACTGTCAGAAAGGCCGAGAGGGACAAGGAGCTTGGAACTCCATTGTTCTCAGTCTAGGAAGAGAGAGCGAGAGTGAGAAAGAGGCCTTCATTTTCGGGTGGAGAGGGTAGAGAGGACAGAGGGATAATTTAGGGTTAGAGAACGAAGAGAGAGAGACTACTACTTTTAAAAGGGGGCTGGCTTTTTTTAATTTGGGTCGTTTTCTTGGGCTCTTGATCCTTATGGCTGTTGTTGTTACTGTTGCTAGAGGAGTTGGTCCCCTAAAGTTTTTTCTAATAACAATTTGTTTCATATTATTGAGCAATATTTCATGAGTTTGTTTTGTGAATTTGAATTCACAATATTATAAATATGTTTTATAATATGAATGTTGTTAAATATATTTTTTGAATGTGTTTCATATTTTTTGTTTCATATTGTTATAAGTTTTATAAATAACATGAACCCTTGGAGTTGAATATATAATTTTGTGAAGTTTTTAAAAATAGAACATATTATATGATTTAGTTTCATATAATATAAGCTTGTGTAAATATGTTTGACATGGTTAAAGGTGAATATCTTTGCGATACTGACTAGTTTATATGTTAATTTGTTTAGCAAAAGATTCTATAGAATTATATGATAATTAAGTTATAGAAACTTCTAATTCATATCCATATGTGATGATTATGAGCTCGACGAAATTTTTCAACGTACGATGTGAATGATAGGGTGTTCTTGATAATTTAATTATTAAATGATATGTCTAACAATTTATATAAACTTTCAGATGTGGTATTTCAAAATTTAATAGGTAATATGCCTTCTAATAAAAAACTAGATGTCATAAATTATAATGTTTGGTATTTAAAGGTTCAGTTCACTCTGAATGAGGGCGACATGCTAGATTTCTTGACAACTTCTATGCCTACCCCGACGGATAAAGATGAACGACAAAGATATTACTGCGAGTCACCAGTATAAGAAAAATCTAAAGACATACCACGTTCAGTTCAAAAGGGATTGTTCTACATACTACACAATGCTATCTTGAATGCATGATGATCTCCTAGGAGAATTTGAACGTTATTCCATGGCTAAGGACATGTGGCCCCAGCTTAAGATCAGGTTCGGTCAAACATTGTTGTACACCTTGTAGTTAAAATGGATGTAATACACTATCGACTCTGGTCGTAGTATCTCCAAACATCTTCGAACCATGAGTGGCATGGTTTGAGATCTTAAAGCTGTTATGCGAGGTATCTCTAAGGAGGAACACGTACTGAATATGATTAGGGCTCTCCCTGATAAGAATGAACATTGCAGGAGTTTTAAAATCATTATGGCACATAATGAGAACATTCAGACCTTCGAGGTAATTTCGAAACATCTCAAGATGGAGGAAGAACACATAAGTGCATACGCCCCTTCCAATGTGGCATTCGTGCCCAAGGGCAATATGCCTTATCGTGGCAAGAAGCCCAAGAAGGGTCCTCCGACCCCTCAGAACTCTCGCTTTAAATGTGGTTTTGCCAAGAAGCGTAAGGCTAAGGGCACTGGAGCTAAAGATATAGTGCATGTGAAGAGCTAAAACTGTGGAAAAAATAGACATTTTGCTTGAGATTGTCCTGAGCCAGCCAAGGTATTTCTTTCCATTAAAACTCCTGAATTATATGTTTGTTCCCATGCATTCGTTGCTAACTCTTTTCCTTAATGGATTAGAGACAAGAGGGCAACAAAGCACATAGCTCATAATCAAGTTGGATTCATGGAGTTCTATTGCTACCTGGTGGGTTCACGGATTGTTATACTAGGAAACGATAACGAGGAAGATGCCCTTAGAGTAGGAACATACCAGCTCAAACTTCGTGGTGGAAACAAATTGCTTCTTCATGATGCCCGCTATGCACTTGGGATGCAAACTCCTTAGTATCTTATGTTTCTTCAATAAGATGAGGTTTTACTTCTGGATTTCGTTTTAATGGTTTAGACTTTTTCCATAATGGCAATTTGTTTGGCCGTGCAACCTTGAAAGGAGATTTTATTGTTTTGGATTGGGATGATTTTTATAATAATATATCTTATAATTTTGTCTCATATTTTGACTCTGATTCCAAATCTATTAAGTGGTATGCTAGGCTTGGCCATGTGGGGCAAGACAGAAGGAGTAGGCTAGTTAAAGAAGGTCTTTTAGATGGACTCACCAGGGTTAAGTTGCCTAGGCGTGAGCCACAGTGGCAAAGCTAGAATTTTAAGGAAGGGGGGTCGGAATAATAGTACAAATGATATGAAATTTAACAATAGTCATTAAACAAAAATTTTAATTTTAATATTAGGAATTGCAAAGTGAATCAGATAACAAATTACATTTAAGTTCTCTAACAACAACATTTGCTAATATCTTTCCTCTCAATTATTGATCCATAATTCTAACCATCATAAAGAACCTTATATTAAATGAGTTTAATTTTAACTGGAAGTTCAAATTCATAAACCCTTAATCAGCTCAACAAAAAGCTTTTCAAGACTCAACTAACTCAAGAACAATTGGAGGTTAGAATTCATATTATCTAGCTCAAGATAATGAATCATAGGTCTCATGCACGCAAAGAACAATCATTCTCCAACTAAGCAATGTAATGTATTCCCACGAACAACTATGTGGTTTATTCATCAATTGTCATTAACTTTTAAACCCATCATATCTTAAGAAAAACTAAATGGACGGGAGTATAGTCAATTCATCTTCAATAAACCACTCAAATTACATAAATTATGTTAGGCATTAGTAATTAATCCATGCCATATTTAACATTCTATGTACCAAAATTGACACAAAAAAGAGCAAAAACCCTTCAGCTCCGCACGCCCGAGACTCAAACACACAACCCCTCAAGTCCCTCCATCAGCATAGAACCACTATGTTGCAGACGTATTGGCGAGTCCTTGGTTAACGTAAATTATATTTGACGACTCTTTTCTTTGTAAATATTTCCATATACACTTTTTTGTTGTTTTTTTTGGTGGAGGGAGGGGTGTCAGCTAACTCCACTGGCACCACCTTGCCTCCACCACTGGTGAGCCAAGTCTAGCTTACAAAGCAACCATAAAGCCTTTTGGTGAGGCTTCAACAGGACCAAATCCCTTATAATTGATCTACTCAGACATCTGTGGACCCATGGACGTGGAAGCATGTCATAGAGCTATCTATTTTATTACTCCTATAGATTATTATTCACAATATGGGTATGTGTACCTACTATCTCACTGCTATGAGTACTTGATGTGTTCAAATGTTTCATTGCAGAAGTAAAGACTCAATTGGAACGAAGAGTTAAAACTCTTCATACCGATTGAGGTCGTGAATATTTCTTTAATATGTTCAAAGAATTTTGTGAAGAGAAAGGTATATGGAGACAGGTAACGATTCCATGCACTCTGCAATAGAATGGCATTGCAGAATGTAGGAACTGCACATTGTTTGACATGGTTAGGTCAATGATGGCACATGCTTGACATGGTTAGGTCAATGATTGCACATGCTGACCTCCCTATTAGTTTTTAGGGGGATGTGTTCCTTACGGCAGCCTATATCCTTAATTGTGTGCCAAACAAGAGTATATCTACCATACCATATGAGTTATTTTTTAGTAAAAAGTCATCCTTAGACCACTTACGCCCATAGGGTTTAGCTGGCTATGTGCATAACTCAACCCACAAACATGAGAACTTGCTCCGAGAACTACCAAGATAGTGTTTATGAGATATCCCGCACATTTCAAAGGGTATGTGATGTAACGGGAACACCCTAATGGTGGTATGACAAAAATGGATTCCCATAATGACTTTCCAAAGGATGAGTTCCCAATTATTGGTGAAATAAGAAAGATGTCGAACTGTATGAGTTACAACAAGGCATTCAACCATCTCTCGGTGAGGGGGAGGATTTAAATTCTAACCAAGTGACCGAAGATGATGCACCTCCCTTATCTGAAAGAAACGGGGGAAACTCTTCTGCTTAGCAGAATGAGGTTCGTCCTCAATCTCCAATTCCTGAGTAGAGTCAATCTGAGAATGTGGTTTATCCTCAATCTCCTATTCCGAACATGTAGTTAGTCTACATGTTCAGGATCCCACACATGCAAGAGATAATGGAAGTGATTTTCCACATATTAGGGTCCCACACTTCTTAGAGAAAGGGGGAGAGATTCCTCACCTATGTAGACAAATAATGAAGGGCAGACAAATAATGAACATAGGACTCAAATGAGTGAGCGTGGAAGAATTCCTCGACAATATTTCCAAATCAAAAAGGAAATATTCCTATGCACTCCCTTGAAAGTTGAGGAGCCTACCTTTTATCAAGAGGCGATTGATTCAGCAAATCACAAAGAGTGGATGGATGCTATGAGGAATGAGATGGACTTAATATCAAGAAACAATGCTTGGGAACTCGTTGATCTTCCACCCTGACGTCAGTCTATTAGAAACAAGTGGATTTTTAAGATAAAACATCGGGCATATGGTTTCATCGACAAGTTCATGGCCCGTCTAGTAACAAAAGGTTTTACCCAAATTGAGGTTATAGACTACTTAGGGACATTTTCTCCTCTGGTGAGATTTGTCTCTATTCGCCTATTCTTAGCCCTAGTTGCCTAGTTGGACCTAAAGTTGTTTCAAATGAACACAAGGACTACTTTCCTCAATGATAACCTTGAGGAAGAGATCTATATGGACCAACCTATCGGTTTTGTATCAAAGGGACAAGAGGACAGGGTGTGTCCTTTTAAAAGGTTAATATATGGTGTTAAGCAATCTTAAAGATCTTGATACTTTAGATTCCATGAAGCCATAACTTCATTTGACTTATCCATGGTTTCAGAGAACCATTGTGTACATGTCAAAAGAAAAACCAGGGGATTATGTTTCTTACCACGTACATTGATGGCTAGGGCTGTCAAACAGATCAGGTCGGGTCGAATTCGTGTTCGTGTCGAACTTAAACGGGTTAAGAAATCTTTGACCTGAACTAACCCGTTTATTAAATGAGTTGAAAACCTTGACCTGTACCCGTTTATTTTTTAAACGGTTTGACCTAAAATTTACCCAATAACCTATTCAATATAAACGGGCCAGGTTCAGGTTATCCGGTTACTTGTTCACCCGCTTCATATTTCAACCAAAATATGATTACTGAGCATTATAAATCAATTTTTTGATTTTAATATACCATTATAATGCAACCATTGTCTATGATTCACAAGAATCACAATCACAAAACAAATATCAACTTGATTAAACCCTATATTTGCACAATTTTCCCAAACAGTACATGAAAATTGGGCAAATTGATCAACTTATTTAATCTATTTAATTAAATGGGTTAGATAGGTATTTTTTCGTGTCAAAATTCTCAACCTGAACCTAACCCAATTAATTAAACTGGTTAAACATGTCAATCCATTTAATTAAACGGGTTGAAAATCTTTACCCAAACCCACTTAATTTCGTGTTCGGTTCAGGTCAGTAATCGTGTCGTGTTAACTTGTGACAGCCCTATTGATGACATACTATTAGCTGGGAACAACTTGGGGGTGATCGAAGTTACTAAGAAATAGTTGTCGTCAATCTTTGAGATGAAGAATATGAATGAAGCTAAGTATATCCTAGGTGTGGAAATAATCAGAAATCATCGTAAGAAGCTCTTAGGTATGTGCTAGAAAGTATATATCAAAAAGGTCTTAAAACGATTTCATAATGCATTATTCCAAACCCGTAAACACTCAAATTGAGAAGGATCTAACCTTGAGTCTTAACCAATGCCCTAAAACAGATGATGGAAAAGAGGCTATGCACAATGTTGTAACGCCTCAGCCTAATCAAGCTTAATTAGTCGCTATAATGATGATTAAAGCTAGCGAAAAGCGTTATGTAGCTATGGCGTTACCGTCATCCTAAATGGACAAGGCTATATGCAAAAAAAGGTCAAAGGTGGCTGGAAGGTAACCCCAGAGTATATTACATAGGTAACTCGAGTTTAACTCGTCTCAAAAATTTTACAAGCTAAGTCTAGTATTACAACTCAGTCCAAAATAAATTTACATTATGTGCGACATTCATCAGCAACTTGAAGCAGACTACATCCACAAAACATTTACACAAATACGAGAATTAACACTAGCTGCCCTGGGGTGCGTCCCTTGGATCCTTAACTTCCTTTATTTCCTGCCTGCTCTCCGTTGGATTCTCCTTCCCTAAAACAGTTTAAAAATCATAGAAGATGAGCAGGTGCTCAATATGTTATTCTTGAACAACTAAATTGGCTTTTGCAGGAGTCAGTGAGCGCGCGCGCAATGTTAAAACAATGTTACAAATGCTCTTTAATAAAAACATCGTATTAGATAAACAACTAATGATAACAACTTCGGCCAGGATTAGGACCTCATGTCTATGAATAGTAGCCATGACAATTGCAATAAACTATGAAATTCCCGTTTAACGGGAAGGGCCCCCCAATGAATTCTGTTAGCAGATACTTATAAACACTGAACATGGCACAATGCAATGAACACTGAAATGGGTCCGGTTAGATCCATAGGCCGAATAAAACTCACAAAAATTATTCAGTGCAAATGTAGCATTTTTGAAGGGTACAAGCAGTAACGTACCTGGAACAGAATTAATTCCCCTTTTTCTTTTCTTTTGCAAGGGTCGATTCAAGACCTATGTTTAGGGACATTCAACTAAGTGAGTCCTCACTCCTTAATAGCTATATATCTTTATCTCACGATTTACAGGCAAAATAACTAGCATCACAAACTCTGACTCAGAAATAGCTTACCGACTCTAACCTAATTTGGAAATTTGCCTAACCCATCTTAGACACTTAACCTAACTACTTAGGAACTTCAAACCTCCTAAATCGTTTTATTAATCACGCCACTAATTCTACACTAACGTAGACATATAACTTTAATTTCTCCTTGGAATCTTCTTCCAATTATGCACTTCCTTTTGGTTTCGGAACCTCATTCGTATAAACTTTTGTGAATTATAACTTTTAATCGCTCCTCCTTTACTTCCCTCGCTTGCCATATCGCTCAATCCTTTGCCCCTTTTTACTCTTCATAGTTTATGATTAACCCACTTTGATTTTATAATCCACACAACTTGCTCCCTTAATCCACTACTAGAATTTTCTTTATCTTAAAGGCCCTTAATAATCTAATTCCATCCAACTTCATTCCATATCATCAAGCCACCCTTTACACACCATTCCACAATTCAACTCCAATGTTCATGTAGGCCAGGCCTTGTGGTGCCAAGCCCGACGGCCACGCGAGTTGCCTAGGGCAACAATCTTGACTGTACGCCAACCTATATAAAGAGGGTTTAGGGGGTCAGTCAAGATATAAGATCGATTCCCCCACATATTCTCCCGCTTTCTCTCTTACAACTAGAACACCATCCATTGAGTTCTCAGATTTTGGACGTGGCATAATAAAGCGACTCTAATAGCCTCTTCTTATTATTATTGGCGAGATTGGTATTTCTTATAATTGTGGGCTATTACCAACAGTATACTTCCGCATCCAGGTTAGTCTTCATTTATTCCTAAAGTATCAGAGCCAAACTGATAGGTTTTAGTCCCGTTTATGTGTCGAATGATTTGAATGATAAGCATGCTTGTGACTATATGGGTAGTTGTTTAATTTTTACGATTATGCAATCAAGAAGCGTGCTTCTGTGTTTTCTAAAATCCCGAAATGGCTAAAGATTAGTTTTTTTTAGTCATAATGACTGATGAATGAACATGCCCAGATAGCTAATATGTTTACCTTTTTTCAAGTATGATTCTTTATTATTTTTTTTGGGATTATATGTTAATCCTGGCTAGAGTAATATTTGAGAAACATAATAATAATTAGTTGATTATTATTATTATGCATCAAACATCCTGATTCTAAGTGCAATTTTGATTAGTCAAATTCATAAATGCATTTATGTGGCTGGTTTTGTTAAAAACCCAGTTTTGAGAACCAAGCACACAAGATAAGTTCTTATTCATCGATTGCTTAACTCAATTGATAACCCATGAATAAAATTGAATTCGCGACTTTATGCATCCAATTAAATCTATTTTTCATGATTAGTTAACGATTTCCCAAAAAGCATGTTCGTTTACAATCGTGCACTTGTTTCAAGCATGTATCTATGATGAAGATCGACTAAATATTAATCTTTAGTCGAAGTTTAAATCATGAAGGGGTTTGTCGTATGCAGTTCTTGGTACATGCGATTGAACATGGAATAATTTAGCCTTAGACCCACACGTCTGTCAAAGCCTCAAACCAGAAATCCTAACCCTAGCCTCCCTTTGCCTAGTTCTCGACCTCGACTCATATAAAAAAAAAAAAAGAGGAAGAAGGGGTAGAGAACGGAACTCGAACCATACCCATCAGAAGGCACCGTGGAGGGGTGGCGCGTGACCATCACGCATCGCCAACGAAGGTCGTTTCACGATCTTCTTCCTCCCATAGCCCCTTCTCATCGCCGATCTACGCAACCATGAGCAAAAGAAGCCGAAAAACACCGTTTCAAGAGGGGCGTGAGACCACGCGCCACCGCCTTAGTGGCGTGTTTGGCGTGCGGGCGTCTTCTTCAGGCTCGGATTAGGCCGATCTACACCATAGTACCCTCAGTTCTCGCTGGATTAGCGTAGATCAAGGCTCAAGGGGATCAGCGGTGGTTTTTGCATCATTTGGGTATTTATTTTTTTTGGAAAATCGACAACGGCGGTGGTGGCTGCCATGGTCACGACGAACAGTGCGCATAAAGGAGCTTCGTGCTCCTGGCTATGGTGCCGAGAGAGTTCGAGAGCCACAAAGATAAAGATGGGCAGAGAGGAGAAAGAATTCAGGCAAAGGGACACCGAGAGAGAGAAAGCCTCGGGTTAGGGTTTGGGGGGGGGGAGGGGGTTAGTGAACTTACTCACCCATAAAAGTCCCCCCTGGGCCTCTTTCTTTTTTTTTCCTTTTTTTTGGGCCATTCGTTTTGTTACTATTGGGCCATTTTTGTTTTGGCCCGAAATGTTTGTTTTTGGTTTGGGCTATCTCATTTTACTTATTTCTGTTTCAAATTTGAATTATTGAAAAATTTGCTCCCATGTTCATATAAATTTGTTTTATATGTTAGAAATGACCATTATTTTTGTTATAAGTTGTATTTTTGGCCTTATTCTCATATTATCATTGGTTATGGTATGATATTTTGAGGTTGATTATATAACTTTGTGTTATATATATATATATATATATATATATATATATATATATATAAACAAAAAGGAAGTTGTGTTAAATGAATTAGTTTCATAAACATTAACTGAATACATATTTACGTAATTAAAGTGAATATCTTCGTGATATTCATCGAGTTAAAACGTTAATTAGTTTAACAAAACCTTTAAGAAAATTCTATAAAATTAATAATTAAATTAAAGAAGCTCCAAATTCACAATTGTACATGATGATTATGAGCTTAGCAAAATTTTCGAACGTATATAGTGAATCATGGGGCTTTTTAGATAATTTAATTATTAAACAATATGTCTAACAAATAAAATATACTTTCAGATATGGCAGCTAGAAACATGATAGGTTGTATGCAATCTGATGACAAGTTGGATGGTTCGAACTATGATGTTTGGCATCTGAAGGTCCAGTTTTATCTAAACATTGATGACATGCTGGACCTCTTAACCTCATCCATAGCTCCTCCAGCTGAAAAAGATGAACAAGGTAGGGATATTACTGCAATGAGCAGTACAAAGAAAACCTAAAAACATACCAAGCATGGTTCAAACGCGATTGTTCTGCACGCTACACTATGCTGTCTTGCATGCGAGACGATCTCCTGGGTGAGTTTCAACGCTTCCGCACTACTAAAGACATGTAGATGCAGCTTAAAGTTAGGTTCGAGCAGACGTCTGCTACAAGGTTGCATACCTTGCAGCTGAAATGGATGCAATATACTATTGACTCCAGTCGTAGTATCTCCGAACACCTTCGAACTATGAGTGCCATGGTTCGAGACCTTAAGGCTGCAAGGCAAGAGGTTTCTGAGCAAGAACAAGTCTTGAATGTGATTAGGGCTCTTCCTAATGATAATGAACATTGGAAGAGTTTTAAAGTGTTCATGGCACACAGTGAGCACATCAACACTTTCGAGGCAATTTCCAAACATCTCGAAGTGGAGGAAGAGCGTTTAAAACTATATGCGCCTTCCAGTGTGGCATTTGTTGCCAAGGGATTGGGGCCCAAATGCTGGAAACCTTACCGTGGTAAGAAACCTAAGAAGGGTCCCTATCCTCCTCAGAACTCTCGCTTTAATGCTGGTACTGCCAAGAAGCATAAGGCTAAGGGCAACGGAGCTACGGATATGGCACGTGTGAAGTTCTATAACTGTGGAAAGAAGGGCCATTTCGCTCGGGATTGTCTTCAGCCAGCCAAGGTACCTACTTCCACTAAAACTCTTGAATTATATGTTTGTTCCCATGCATTCGTTGCTAACTCTCTTCCTCAATGGATTGTAGATATGGGGGCAACAAAGCACATAGTTCAGGATAGGGCTGGATTCGTGGAGTTCCATCGCTACCCGGTGGATTCACGGACTGTCATGCTGGGGAACGACAGCGAGGAAGATGTCCTTGGAGTAGGAACATAACAGCTCAAACTCCATGGAGGAAACAAGCTGCTTCTTCATGATGCCCTCTATGCACCTGGGGTGCGATGCTCCTTAGTTTCTTATGTTTCTTTAGTAAGATTAGGTTTTGCTTTTGGTTTTTGTCCAGACGATTTAGATTTGTTCTACAATGGCAATTTGTTTGGCTAAGCAAATTTGAAAGGAGATTTCATTGTTTTGGATTTGGATGATAACTATAATAATATATCCTCTGCTTATGTTTCTTATTTCGACTCTAATTCTGAATCTGTTAAATGGCATGCTAGACTTGGCCATGTGGGCCAAGATAGGATAAATAGGTTAGCTAAAGAAGGTCTTCTAGACCGACTCACTAGGGTTAAGTTACCTAGGTGTGAGTCCTGTTTAGCTGGAAAGGCAACAATGAAGCCTTTCGGCAAGGCTACAAGAGCATCCAGTCCCTTAGAATTAATCCACTCAGACATATGTAGACCCATGAACGTTAAAGCACGACATGGGGCTATCTATTTCATTACTCTCATAGATGATTATTCACGATATGGGTATGTGTACCTATTATCTCATCGCTACGAGGCACTTGATGTATTCAAACGCTTCGTAGCCGAATTAGAAACTTAATTGGAACTGATCCTTCGAACTGATCGAGGTCGTGAATACCTCTTTGATATGTTCAAGGAGTTCTGTGAGGGAAAAGGTATACAAAGACAGCTAACGACTCCACGCACTCCACAACAAAACGGTGTTGCGGAACACATGAATCGTATATTGCTTGACATGGTCAGGTCAATGATGGCACATGCTAGCCTCCCAATCAATTTTTGGGGGGATGCGCTGCTCACGACAGCCTACATACTCAATTGTGTGCCAAGCAAGAGTGTACCTACCACACCATATGAGTTATGGTTTGGTAAGAAGCCATCCTTGGACCATTTACGCCCATGGGGTTCGGCTGGCTTTGTGCATAATCCAACCCACAAACATGGAAAACTTGGTCCAAGAGCCACCAAAATGGTGTTCATTAGGTACCTCGCACAATCAAAAGCATATGTGATGTACGGGGAACATCCAATGGTGGCATGACAGAAATAGACTCCCGCAACGTCGATTTTCTCGATGATGAGTTCCTGACCATTGGTGATGTCAAAAAGGATGTCGAACTGTTTGAGTTACAGCAAAACATCCAACCATCATTCAGTGAGGGGGAGAATTTGGATTCTAACCAAGTCACCGAAGATGGTATGCCTCCCATAGCCGAAGGGAATGGGGGAGACCTGCCTGCCTAAGAAAATAAGATTCGTCCTTAATCTCCTGTGCATGAGGAAAGTCAACCTGCGAGTGAGGTCTGTCCTCAATCTCCAATTCTCGAACATGCAGTTAGTCCACATGTTCAGGATCCCACGCCCCAGAGGGATAGTGGGAGCAACTCTCCACATGTTCAGGGTCCCACACCCCTTAGAGAAAGGGGGAGGGATACCTCAACTAGGCAGACGAACAATGAAGGCCCTAGGCTCCGAAGGAGTGAGCGTGGAAGAATTTCTCGATGATATTTTCAAATCGAAGAGGAAATATTCCTATGCACTCCCTTGGAAGTTGAGGAGCCTACCTCTTACCAAGAAGCAATTGACTCACCAAGCCACAAAGAGTGGATAGATGCCATGAGGGATGAGATGGACTCAATGGCAAGAAACAAGGTTTGGGACCTTGTTGATCTCTCACCCCAACGTAAGTCTATTGGAAACAAGTGGGTTTTCAAGATAAAACGTTGGGCAGATGGATCGATCGACAAGTTCAAAGCCCGTTTAGTGGCGAAAGGGTTTACACAAATTGAGGGTGTAGACTATGAAGAGACATTTTCTCCTGTGGTGAGATTTGCCTCTATTCGCCTACTCCTGGCCATGGTTGCCCATTTGGACTTAGAGTTATTTCAAATGGACGTAAAGACTGCTTTCCTCAATGGCAGCCTTGAAGGAAGAGATCTATATGGACCAACCCATTGGTTTTGCATCAAAGGGGCAAGAGGACAAGGTGTGTCGTCTTAAAAGGTCCATATATGGTCTTAAGAAGTCCTCCAGGTATTGGTACTTAAGATTCCATGAAGCTATAACCTTGTTTGGCTTATCCATGGTTTCGGATGACCACTGTGTGTATGTCAAAAGATCAACCGGAGGGATTATGTTCCTTACCCTATATGTTGACGACATACTATTGGCTGGGAACAATTTAGAGATGATCGAAGCCACTAAAAGGTGGCTATCGTATGTCTTTGAGATGAAGGATATGAGTGAAGCCAGGTATGTCCTAGGCATGGAAATAATAAGGAATCGTCCCAAGAAAATTTTAAGTATGAGCCAAGAGGCATATATCAAGAAAGTCTTAGAACGGTTCAGTATGCATTATTCCAAGCCCGTAGACACTCCAGTTGAGAAGGGTTTAACCTTGAGCCTCGACCAATGCCCAAAAACAAACAAAGAAAAGGATGCCATGATTAATATCCCATACGCTAGTGCCGTAGGAAGCTTAATATATGCCATGTTATGTGCACGACTGGACATTTGCTTTGCGGTTGGTCTGGTAAGTCGTTACCAAAGCAACCCAGGACAGGCTCATTGGCAAGCTGTCAAGAGAGTCATGCGTTACCTTCGTGGTACAACCGACTTGGTCCTATGCTATCAGGGCGGGGACCTTAAGGTGAGAGGATACTCAGATGCCGATTGGGGTGGTGACCTGGATGAGTCCAGGTCAACCTCAGGATATGTGTTCACCCTGGGTGGGGGAGCCATATCATGGTACAGTAAGAAGCAAGACTGCATAGCTCTGTCGACCATGGAGGTAGAATATGTCGCATGCAGCCTAGCCACGTAGGAGGCAATGTGGCTTAGGAGCTTCCTCCAGGATCTTAACCTCAATCTGAGAGCTGATGATCCTGTAGAGATGTTATGTGACAGTACAGCTGCCATCTAGTTCGTCAAGGATCCGAAGTTCCATCAGAAGACCAAGCACATCAAGAGGCGTTATCACTTCGTGCGAAACGCCATAAAGACAAAGGAGGTTGCCATCAAGTATATACCCACTAACAAGATGATCGTCGATCCATTAACTAAGTCGATTCCTAGAGATGCTTTCAAAGCACATTCATTGAGTCTAGGACTTCGCAGGGTTTAGTTTTTTAGATAAAATCTTGTTATGTATGACAGATACGTTCTTCATGTAGTATGCATTTATGAAATGAAGATTAAGTGTTCTTTTTCTAAATGTTTTGTGATTTATCTGTTAGACATGTTGAAAAGTCACAGGCTTCTGATTGGCCTAGTCACACAGGCAATCGCCCTGACGCTTCAGTAGCGGGCAGGATGAGACGTAATCATATTGGCTAGGTGTGTAATATCGATAATTCATACTAGAAGTGTATGAATGAGAAATAGTAGCCTTAGTAAGTCTAAGATGAGACTCAAGGGAGTCGAATATGAGACATGATTTCATATTGAAGCCTTAAAAGCCGAATCTTGTGTGTCAAAATTAGCATTTAGTATGTTAATCTAGTGGCTCACGTTAGATTTTTGGGTGAAAATCTAGATTGATGATTCGCATGGCATAAAGAGTGACGTACCCAGCTGAGTGGAAGTTATGTAATGACACACATCTCATACTATGTGTACTTATAAGACGACCCATGCATGGAGTGACAATTGATTTTCCTATCACTTGTCACTGTGTGACCCTATGGACGATGACCCTTTGACTTAAAACTATGATATTAAGTCGAAGTTTGATGTTGCTACTTTGATGTGATTCTCAAGAACCACGATGTATACGGTTCAGCGAGAACATGTTAGGAAAGCAGTTAAGCTAAGATGAAATTTCATGAGTGTTTAAGAAAAAACTAATCCACCATCACCATATCAGCCTGGGCGGTTATGTTGAGAACATTATCATATGATATATCAGGCATAAGGGATTAGAGATGCCACTGGTAATGTTTTTGGATGGTTTTGGGGTATCGTATTTCGTGAAAGTGCTATGATAGTTGGATGGTAACTTAATATAACACTATTGGTTATTTATAGTCGCACGTCCTATTCCTGGTATGAAGCGTGAAAGAGTTGTGGTGCATAGAGAATAAGTGTTCAGCAGCCTGCGTGGCTGAGTGGGAGTTGTAGGCCGGGCCTTGTGGTGCCAGGCTCGACGGCCACGCGAGTTGCCTAGGGCAACAATCTTGACTGTACCCCAACCTATATAAAGAGGGTTTAGGGGGTCAGTCAAGATATAAGATCGATTCCCTCACATATTCTCTCGCTTTCTCTCTCAAAACTAGAACACCATCCATTGAGTTCTCGGATTTAAGAGGTGGCATAATAAAGAGACTCTAGTAGCCGCTTCTTATTATTATTGGCGAGATTGGTATTCCTTATTATTGTGGGCTATTACCAACAGTATACTTCCGCATTCAGGTTAGTCTTAATTTATTCCTACAAGTCATAAAGAAATCGAGTCTAATATCGCTTGACTAATCTAATTCCCTCACCATCTAATTCAAGGTAATTTTAACTTCATTCAAATAACCTCATTCCAACCTTCTTCAAGCAACCTCAATTTCCATACTATTTAAATAACCCATTTACAATCTGGTCTAAACAATTTCGAATACCAAATTGAGTAAATATTACAAGCCTACTCACAAACTTCACCAAATCCCTTCTCACATCATTCAAGATTCATCCAACTCATTCAATTCATGAGTAAAATAGATTACCAAACATCACATCTCTACAACCATAATATTTGTAAACATGGATTCCAAATTGAAGAAGAATAAGAATCGAATTACCTTGGGGGATGTTGGGAGTTGGCTATTAGCTGGAATTGCAAGGGTGGGGCGTAAAGGGCCAAATTCCGGTGGCGGGAATGACAATTTTCGGTGGTCTGTGCCGAAATTTTGGGGGCAAGAAAGGCCCTGTTCTGGCGCTGGCAGCGAGTAGGGGCGAAGGGGGTGGCCTGAGAGTGGTGGCGGTTGGTGGTTGCGGTGGTACGAAGTTAGGGGCGGCGAAAGTTGCCGCCGACACCGGGGTCTGTGGCCGACCGCACTCACAGACGGCAGGCAGAGAATAGGGGAAGGGGGCTTTCGGCCTTTCTGACCCATGCACAACTCTGCTCTCTCTTTTCTTTTCTTTTTTGTTTTATTCAAGTTAGCTAGACAAGGCTTGCTAGTAACTTTGGTCAACACTCATAAATGTTATTATTATCCCCAAAGGCACTTGGTTTAATTTCATTGGCTCCCAAATTCCTTAATTATTAAGGAAACTGTATGATACGGTAATTTCCCGATCTTGCTCGGATACCTCATAGTTTGTTTTATTAATCATACATCTCTACCGTATTATTGACCTTTTACAACTTCAGGAAAAATTATGTATTAGCGTATATTTATAGCACATAGAGAATTCGGAAAATAACAATGATAATGATAATAATATTGCGCGGCTCACTACTCCGTGTAATTATAACTTTCCGTATAATAACAAATTATTAATTGCTAGGGCATCACAAATGTCCCCTACGCTTTGCGGTAGGAAGCTTAATGTACGCCATGTTATCTAGATGGCCTGAGATTTGCTTTGTGGTTGGTTTGGAATGTCATTATCAGAGCAACCCATGACTTGCTCATTGCCAAGCCATCAAGAGAATTATGTTCTACCTTCATGGTACAACTGGCTTGGTCCTTTGCTAGCAAGGCAGGAACCTTAAGTGGAGATGATACTTTGATGTTGTTTGGGGTGGTAACCCGAATGAGTCCAAATTAATGTCAGGTTGTGTCTTCACCCT
The DNA here is from genome assembly GCA_017589665.1 of Selenicereus undatus. Lineage (NCBI taxonomy): Eukaryota > Viridiplantae > Streptophyta > Magnoliopsida > Caryophyllales > Cactaceae > Selenicereus > Selenicereus undatus. The sequence goes on from JACYFF010031958.1 coordinate 97,381,595, forward strand.
GGGTGAGGGAGTTATATCATGGTGCAGTAAGAAGTTGGACTGCATAGCTCTGTCGATTATAGAGGCAGAGTATGCTACATTTAGCGTAGCCACACACGGGGCAATGTGGCTTAGGCGTTTTCTTCAGGATGTTAATCTCACTCTGAGAGTTGATGATCCTATGAAGATGCTATTCGACAACACAGCTGGCATCCTGTTCACTAAGGATCCGAAGTTCCATCAGAAGACCAAACACATCAAGAGGCGTTATCACTTCGTGCGAAACGCCATAAAGACAAAATTAAGTTGCCATCAAGTATGTATCCACTAACAAAATGATTTTTGATCCGTTAACTAAGTCGATTCCGATAGATGCCTTCAAAGCTTATGCGTGGAATCTAGGACTTTGTAGGATTTAGTTTTGGATTAATATTGTTATGTGACAAATACGTTCTTCTTGTAATGAGCATTTATGTAATAAAATTAATGTTTCTTTTTCTAAATGTTTTTTGATTTATTGTTATTTGTTAGGCATGTCAAAATGTCACAGGCTTTTGATTAGTCTAGTCATATAGCGATCACCCTAATGCTTGAGTAGCAGACAGGATGAGGCTGAATCATATTGACACTAGGTGTGCAATATTGATTTCTCATACTGGAAGTGTTTAAATAGAATAAAGATAGTCACCTTGGTGAATCTAAGATGAGACTCGAGGGAGTCGAATATGAAATATGAATTTATATTAAAGCCTTAAAAGTCGAATCTTAAGTGTTAAGATTACAGTAGTATATTAATCTAGTGACCCAGGTCAGACTTTCAGGTGAAAATTCAGACTGACGATTCGCATGATATATAGAGCGACAAGCTAGTTAAGTAGGAGCTATGTCATGACACATATTTCATACTGTGTGTGCTTAAAAGATGACCCATACACAGAGTGACAATTGGCTTTCCTATCTCTTGTCACTGTGAGCCCTATGAATGATGACTTTTTGACTTTAAAGCTATGAAACAAAGTCGAAGCTTGATGTTGCTACTTTAATGTGTCTCTTCAGGGCCGCGATGTATATGGTTCAACGAGGACACATAGGAAAGAAATTAAGCTGAGATGTAATATCATGAGTGTTTAAGGAAAAATCTATCCATCTTCACCATATCAACTCGGGTGTTATATTGAGTATATAATTATATGATATATCATATAGAATAAAGAGATTAGAAATGCCACTGGTGACGTTTGGGATGATTTGGGGTATCGCATTTGGTGCAAGTGTTATGCTAGTTAGATTTTGACTTAATATAACACTATTGGTTACTTTCTTGTCGCACATTCTATTCCTAGTATGAAGCGTACAGAGTTGTGATTTGTGAAGAGCATGTGATTTGTGGCCTATGTGGCCAAGTGGGAGATGTTGGTTGGCCCTAATATTATTAGGGTTGATGACCACTTAAGCTATGAAGAGGCGATAACGTTAGTCGACCCCAACCTATATAAGGATGCTTATGGGGTCGACTAAACACATATTAACACAAAGATCTCTAAATCTCTTCTCCTTCCCTCTTATGACCTCCCTATTATCTAGTAAGCTTCGAGTTTAGGGCGTTACTTTTAAGACGACCCTGGTAGTCGTTTCCTATCAACATTTAGATTACCTGGGCTAATTCCAACAGTTTATTCCACATTGAGGTTAGTCATTTATTATTCTACAACTATAACATAGGCATAGGTGCTAAAGGGAGCAGAAAGGCAAGAGCGATTGAAAGTGTTGGTTGATTAGTGGTGATGAATGGTTAGGGAGCCGCACATGAAATTGAATTCATAGAGGGTCTATAGTTACTTGCAGCCGTCTTCTCAATAGTTTGGTGTCTTTGGAAGGTTAGAAGTGAGATGATTTTTGAGGGGGCAGTTCTTGACATTGAAGACTTGATCTGGCATATTAAGCTTCGTGTTGGCTTCTAGATGAATCATGGCAAGACAAGCTTGTATAGTGTTGTTGATGTTGTGAGAACCTTTGATGAGATTTTCTGGTTATAGTTACTTGTACAGCTATACTGAGCTATATATCCTACTTTTATATGTGTTGATAACTTTGTCTTCTTTACTATCTTACAGTTAATCTGAAAAACCCAGTAGTCATGGTGGGGTATACACAACATACTGTAGTTTCGAGACTATTGATAAAGTAGTCTCAAAGACACAAAAGTTCATTTTTCTTTTCTTTTTTTAATTTTGAATCGTTAAATCCCTCGTATTTCCACCAATTCCTATGCTAAAAAATAATAATATGTATCATCATATGTTTTAGTACAATAAGGTGAGCACTTGAGTGGAATGGGGAATTATATGGGCAATGCGTACCCCTCTTTTATGACATGCGTTCGTAACCTAATGGTTAATAACAACCCAACATCTAATAATATAATTTAAATATATTTTTAAAATGCTCTCTTGCGTCATGTTTAATTTCGCCGTACAGTCTCTTAAATTACTTCTCTCCACTTTTACCGTTATTCAAATTTTAAAATCGAAAGCTATGAAGTGAAGAAGATTCTGCAGAAGGAAGTTTAAGGAAGTGGATAAATACTACAGCCATATATTATAAGAATATCCAAAATAATGACAGCAGACATATATTAATATACTTTCCAAAACAATCAAGCTGTGATTATGAAATTGATAAGACGAAAATAAAATATATTTTACAATTGCAAAATAGAAAAATAAAAAAATGAAATGTTGAAATTTTAGAACCACAAAAGCTAACAGTCCAATACATAAGAATTATAAAATGGGAGTGGGAACTAAATAACTCGGATCTTTATCTGTGTTTGCATATAGTTAATTTCGAATTACAGGTTTCTAGGTCTTTTTATTGATGCCATTATTGAATTGAGAAAAACTATGATATAAAAACCGGGAATCACTTCCTTTGATCGATTTTCTTTTCTTTCATAATTCAATTTTTAGCCTTGGTTTATACTTACTTCGCTTGAATTTAAGGTTTTTACAAAAAGGCAGATAGAACAAAAGAACCTTCTTCAAAGTCAAATGTTATTAATTGCATAAATAAGTAATTCTATAAATCAAAAATCTCATAAATAAATTTGTGCTATAAATGTCAATGAGTAATCAATTGTCATAAATAATTTGTAATGTTTGGCAATAAAAAAAAATTCATACTACTACTCTTTGTCATGCTTAATGTTCCAAAATAATTATGCTTGAAAGTTGAGATATGCATCTATTCACAAAAACAAAAGGGATTTTTTTTTTGAAAAATGTAAGTGTAATATTTTTTGAAAAAATAAAAAGTATTTGATTGTTAACTATTTCATTATCATCTATTTTTTTATATACATTTGAATTTGGATTAGAGGTTTTTAGATCTCTTAATCGATGCCATCATTGAAGTGAGAAAAAAATTTGATATAAAAACTTGGAAGCACTTGCTTTGATCAATTCTCTTTGCTTTTATTATTCAACTTACGGGTTTACACTTAATTTGCTTCAATTTGAGCTTTTTTGATAATATCATCAATTGTCATTTTGTTATGTCATCTAGAATTACAGGTTGTATCCCAATAGAGGTTTTCAAATAATGAACTTCTGTATGTAGGACAAAGAGAAAATATTGATGAAGTGTGATCATTCTGATGCCAGTTACAAGTAAAACAAGAAGTAGAAAGAAGTTCAGTTAAATATAAATATGAAAATCCTATACTACTTATTATTTAATCATTAATTTTATAGTTAAATAAGAAAAAAATCCTCATGCATATCAATAAAAGTATAGGTCAATTGAACACTATGGAAAAAATTTAACTCTATATATTCAATAATATTAAAATTTTCATATTACTTTCTCTTTTTGAACCTAAAATTACACCTGGATAATATAAAGATCAGCACAAACAGATTTTTTTTTTTTTAAATAAAGAATGAATTTATTACTTGAAAGTCATAGTGTGTCTACAATAGATCAACACAACCTATATTAGCCTTTTCGCTTTTGCTTTTGAAAGACATGACTCATGTTAGAACAAGAAATCTGTCTCCAAAATAATAAGCTATTAGTTATGTATGTAAGTAATTTCATATGTCAAAAACCTCATAACTAAATTTACATTATAAATATCAATTAGTAATTAATTGCATAAAGAATTTGTTCCTTTTGAAAATTAAAAAAAAAAGATTCAAGCTACTCTTTTTCATACTTAATATTCCAATGGTAGTAGTAATCAAAATGGTATATGTGTTAGCCACATATTATGCTTGAGAGTTGAGATAAGCATATGAACTTAAAAAAAAAAAACAAGGGGAAGTTTTGTTTTTGAAATTTAAAAACCTTCTATTATTAACTATTTACTTATCATCCATCTGCCAAAAAAATAATCATTAATCAATATAATGAAACATCAGAAAATATAAATAAATTCTTTTTGAGTTAGAAAGAG
>JACYFF010031958.1:97391029-97405493 GCA_017589665.1 Selenicereus undatus
TAGCTTTCCTTGTGTGTCAAGCTAGGGTTAATAGATGATAGTGATGTATATATTCATGCTTCACGTTAGTGAAAGGCAAGAAGGACCACACGGGATATTCATCCCCTCATGTAGCTCTCTCTCTCACTCTCTCTCTCTCTTCCTCAAATTGTTCAAAACCCACCACCAGGGAAGTGGAGAATTACAGGCAGCTTCTTATTCGGATAAGACCCAATCCTGATATCTGGTATGTAGACCCAGACCCGAGAACTTAACTCAAACTCCACATCCCGGGTCACAACCCCTGCGATGAATTCTTCATGGCTGGAATCGGGTCGATCATGCACTTGGCCTCGTGCGGGCTGACACCCAGGACCGGTCCACTGTACCCTGAGCTAGCCAGAGACCTCGTCAACAACTCTTCTTTGCTGGACCACCACGGCGGTAATATTAATAAGCTCAGTGCTTTAATTTAATTGGTTGATTCTTAAGGGAGTGTTTGGTGTTTTGAAAATGGGTGAGTGTAATGCCATTGAGTATTTATAATACCTTACTTTAAAAAATTGAGATGAAAGTGGCTGATAGGAGGATGTGGGCAAATATGTTTGATTCACACATATGGCTCTAAGAGGGAGGGGTGGCTACTCCACTGAAAATTAGAGGTTTTACACTATGGGTGTGTTTGGTAGGGAGGAAAATCATTTTATCAGAAAATCATTTTCCATGAAAAATATTTTTTCAAGAAAAATGATTTTTCATTTACATTTTCAGCTATTTGGTAGAATGAAAAATCATTTTCTTTCTACTTCATTTTTTGCTATTTGATATAATGAACCTCCCGTCCGCACTTCATTTCTTTTTACCATCAACCTCCTTCTCTGCTCACTACTTTGACCCGACCCAACCAACGAATTCTGTTTCTCTCTTATCTTCAAAATCAAACCCAAAACATTAGTAAGAAACATACCCAGTAACAAACCCAACAAAAGAGATAGTCAACATTAATGAATCTCAATTTTTTCACTATTCCCAATGATTACCCAGTTGACTTTGAGTGATACTAAATCCAAATTAAAGAAAATGACGAACACGGAGACGATGGGTGTCTCAGATTGCGAAGTTCTTCAAAATGACAACTGTAACAAGATTTGGTAACTCAAGAAATAATTACAGAGATTAACGATGGAAATCATTGATGAATGTGATGAACATGAAGAAGAAGGGAAGAAAGAGAGACAAAATGAAAATAAAAATAGAGTGATTTTAAGCATAATTAAACGAAAATAGAACAAGAGACAAAATTGGGCAACGAAAATTGGATTTGAAAAATCGTTTCCCCTACTTTTTTAAGGGAAAACAATTTCCTTCAAATGAGGTAAAATGATTTTTTCGTGAAAATTATTTTCCCCTCCTTGTTTTACTAAACAGCGTAAAATAGGAAAATTATTTTTCAGGAAAGTAATTTTCCCCCTTACCAAACACACCCTATGTTTTCAGTTTTATATCTAAACTTGACTTGTACTAGTCAGGTCAATGACTGCTGCTAAAAAATTGTATTCTCTTTCCTTTTGTTTGTATAACGAATTTAAAAAATCTATATAAAATTATGTCTTATTTTTATTTTTATAAAATTAGATGAGTACAGTTCATTTTTCTACATATCTTTCTAAAAATTTTGGTGAAGAAGTTATATGTGGAATTGTTCTACACGAAGTTTTAACCAATAAGCACCAACGAGAACTATGTTGTGTATATAAACTTGCCCCCACATAATTTATATTATTTTATAAAGCGTTCCAAACAATCGTGCTATTCTTTTTCCTGGCATAACAGTAGCTGTTTTGAGTTTATAATAATGTCCTTAATATATCCTTAATTTCAATAATAGTTATTAATATTGATGATTATTTTTATTGACTATTATTAATACTATTAACAAGTACTATGATTCTTAATAATCTTAATTATTATTTTTATTAATATTTATTATTAATAACTAGTAATTTTAAATTAGTAATATCAATATTAATTATTATTATTTCTAGAAATAATAATTATTACTACTACTATAAATAGTAATTATTATCATAATTATTACTAATTTTCAGTCAAAATTATAATATTATGATAAAAATAATTATTAATTATTATCGATTATTGATATTAATATTAATATTAATATTAATATTTAAAAAAATTGCTAATATTAATAATTATTATGATAGCAACGATTAATATTAATAAGAATTATTTTATTGTTATTTGTATTATTAATTAACAATTACCATTCTCATAAAAATTATTAATAATTATTATTAACTAATAATAACATTAACTATATTTTTTATTAATATTAACATTAATAATTATTGTTGCTATTAGCAGCACCAAAATTAACACAATAATTATTACAATAATAAATATTATTCATTATTATTGATTTTTTCTATTAATATTAATATTAATTATTAACATTAATATCAATGATTATCATGATAACAACTATTAATATAGTCGTGTATATTATTATCAATTATTACTAACATAAATAATTTTTTATTATTTTCTATATTTTTATTATTAATTTATAATTGCTATTAATTCTAATATCAATAACTGTTATTAATATTAATGATGATTTTCTTTCATTATTATTATTAGTACTAATTACAAGTATTATGATTCTTGATATTCTTAATTACTATTTTTATTAATATTTATCATTAGTAACTAGTAATTTTTAATTATAAATATTGTTAATATTATTACTACTATTTTTAGTAATAACAATTATTATTATTATTACTACAAATAGTAATTATTATTCTAATAATTGCTAATTTAAATTACAAATTATAATTATAATTATAATAATTAATTATTACTGACTACTGATATTAATATTAATATTAATAAATAATACTAATATTAATAATTATTATGATAGCAAATACTAATATTAAAAAGAATTATTTTTTATTATTTTTATTAATAATTAATAATTACCATTATTATAAAAATTATCAATAAATATTATTAATAATTATAATTAACTAATAATAATATTAATAATATTTTTTGTTAATATTAACATTAATAATTGTTGTTGTGATTAGCAGCAATAACAATTAATATAATTATTATTATAATAACAATTATTCATTATTATTGATTTTTTTATTAATATTAATATTAGCTACTAATATTAATATCAATAATTATTATGATAGAAACTATTAATATTGCTATAATTATTATTCATAATTATTACTAATTTAATAATTTTTTGTTATTTTCCATATTTTTATTATTAATTTATAGTTACCATCATCATGAAAATTATTGATAATTATGATTAATAATAATAATTAACTAATAATAACGTTAATAGTATTTTTATTATTAATGTTAGCATTAATAATTATTTGTGTTGTTACCAGAAATAATAATAACTATTACTAATATTAATATTAATTATTATTTTAATTATCACTAGTATTATATCTATTAATATTACTTTTAATTTAATATTGAAATGTTATTATGATTGTTATTATTGTTCTTAACTGGTGTAATTACTTTTGACTATTAAATCTATATTAATCAATAATTATTATTATAATAATAATTATTGTCAACTATTAATTATTTTTATTTTTATTTATTATCAACTAATAATAAATTTAATATAAATTATTTTCAAGATTAAAAATAATAATAATAATAATAATTAATTAATTAATTTAAATAATATTTGTTAATATTAATAATTATTAATATCAATTATTATTGACAATAATATTTATAAATATATTCATTATCATTCTTAATATTTTCAATTATTATTTTGAGTATTAATAATTATTATTAATTTCACTAACGATTAATTTTTGTCATTTTTATTATTCATTGATATAAATAATTAAAGCAACTATTAATATTAATATTAAAGATTATTATTAATATTAAAAATTACTATGGTATTTATTTTTAATAATATTATTAATTATTATTGTAAATATTACTAATATTCATTAATAATAATAACTACTATGATAATTATAATTATAATGATAATTATTGTTACTATTAATATTAATTTTAATATTGATGATTATTATTATTAATATTAACAATTATTATGACTACTATTATTAACTTTAATTATTATTGTAATTATTGTGATTATTAATCATAATTACTGTTAATCAATATTATTATTTTATTAGTAATTTATATTTGTTATTATTATAATAATTACTACTAATTAATGATAAAATTAATAGTAATTATTCTTAATATTTCAAAAATTAATTATTATTAGCTATTAATATTAATTAATTAATTTTTAAATAATAATTATTAATATTAATGATTAGTAATATTAATAATTATTAATAATAATGTAAATAAGAATTTTTATTATTCTTCTTAATATTATTAATTATTATTTTTGCTAAACCTATCAGTTCGGGCGGGCAAATTAAATATAGGTCGGGTGTATTCGAATTGGGGTGAAATATGGGGTTGGGTGTATTTCGAATTCAGGTAAATACGGACGAGTGTATTTCGGTTTTAAGGGTTTCAGAAATCTTGGCATTCTAATTGTAATTTCCTAAAACAACATAAAAAATATTCAAACTTTTCAACATGATATATGAACGCCACATACCGGTCAAGAATAAGTCACATTTGAGTGGGCGAGTTGGTTTGTATATTAAAATATTAATAATAGGTTGGGTCATTCATGGGTCAGTCCATCTAAAGCATGATAACGGATTGGAGCAGTTTGACCTGTTAATAACCTATTTAATGATTCGATATTTTATTCATTAACTTACCATTACCGAATCATATATGCTTTATTAATTAGTCGATCCTGTTACGAACACAAGTTAGTCCATTGCCCACCACTTACATAAAGTTCGAGACTAATTAGAAGGAAACCAAATGAAAGAATATTGTACGAGGCACAAGATATTACAATTATTTATTAATTATAACAGCAAAATTTTATATTATTATAGAGTAATTTATCTATATAACTATACTTAAAATTGAGTGATCACACCTTGACTAGCCACTTGATGATCATTCATTGGATGTGAATATTATTTTCTTTTATCTTTTCTAAATTGTTGATTTATTTATTGATTGAGATGTATTAGCATGAGTAATTAGATCACATTAATGTAGGCATTCAATTTATAGGTTTCACTTTGTATTGGCAAATCTACTAAGTTTTCAATTTTGTGTTTCATCTTTTCTGTTTTTTTTTTTAAATTAAGTGTTAGTATCTTCTCAAAACCTATGTAAATTTTATATTCATAATTTTAATATAATAAGCATATTAGTAGATCAATAATATTAGACAAATTATTTTGAAAAACTATGATTTAAATTAAAATTATTTTATTATAGTTTCATTAATATATATTTTACAAATATTTTAGTTCGCCAACTTCATTAAAAAAATTAAGTTTTAGTTGCAGTCATAATATTAATTAAGCATATATATATGAAATGTCTTTCAACTCTCCAATTTTCCTAAACGCTTTGATACTTTTCATATTTTCGTAGGGAAGTATATTTAATTAATGATATTTTAATTTTCTTTGAATCAAACTTTTGTAATTACTGGATATTCGAAACTGGGGCTTCTTCATGTAACTTATTATGTATGGATTAATTTCATTATGTTAACCTTAATTTCTCATAACAACTTTTTGCCCTCTTAAAAGGTGGTATAGTTATGGTCAATGAGTGATAGAGAAAGACAATGATGGAATCTAGAAGTTGTATTTCACAATTTGTGGACAAAGGAGTATTAGTGGCTATATTAACTTTATATACTTCAATTGTTGACTTAAAATTATATTGGGCTTTTAGATTATTATTTACCAAAAATAGTTAATTTATTTTGGTGGATGACAAGAAGGGTTTTACCTGACAATATATTTATTATGTATATATTGACATATTAGATTGAAATTTGTTAAAGTAGAAAATTATACCAATTCATGCGAAGCATGGTTTTAGCACTAGTATTATCTAAAATGCGACGAGATGTATTTATTTCACTAAGAAAATAATGGTATGACGTTATAACTTGTATATGACGTTGTAAGTTGTATATGACATTTTTAATACTTTCTAACTTGATTTTCTTAAGACTGGATATTTCATGCCCATTTTCTAAATTGTTCCATTTATGAGTTGTATACGACGTTATTTTATGGGAATGAATTTGGAAAAGAGTAAGTACCATCGTTTAATTTGCGAAAGGATGCGATAGTTATACAACATCTTTCTAAACGATTCATTATAATGAAAAACTATTATTGTTAAAGGGGAAAAATGAAATAAAAAAAAAATAAGGATATAATATTCGGGTTGAGCAGGCGAGTTCGGGTTTGGGTCAGGTTTGACCCAAATCTTTGCGGGTTTTTCGGGTTCGGTTTATTTTGGATTTGGGTTGAGAAAATGATGTTAAAAATTCAAAACTACCAGGGGGGTTCAGGTCGGGTTTTGGGTCTGGTCAGTTTTTACCAGGTCTAATTTTTATAGTTACTAATTATTATTAATATTAGTAATTAGTGATTTTTATTATTGTTAACATTAATATTATTTGTTCTTGTAATTATTAATAGTAATGGTAAGAATTAATATTAATTATTATCATTGTTGTAATTATTACTAACAAGTCTGAAAGAACAGAACTGAACAATTCAGAACGGTCACTGAGGACCGTCGGCTGCCTGCCCTGTTTCCGACTGCCCCAAGTTCGGCCGCCCTGTTCCGGCTGCTTCGCCAGAGGCCCTCCACTATCTCTACCCCAAGATTCTGGCTGCTTCTTCAGAGGCCTTCCCCTGTTGCTGGGTCGGCTGCTGCCTCAGGGGTCCTCTGTTTCCGGCTGGTTTGAAGGCAAGGGGGCCATTGCTAGATCCCAACTCCCCTGGTCCTTCGCCTAAGGTCGCTGCATCCTCACCGCTAGCGTTTTCTGGGAGTTTCTTCGCGAGTTTCTGGCCGAAGAGTTTCTGGGCTTTCGCCTGAGGTGTTCTTTGCGAGTTTGCTGGCCGTGGTCCTTCGCGAGTCGCTTGTATACTACACCCAGCGCCAACCTTCGTCGTCGGTCGTCCTTACTCCTCCGCCGCCTTCGTCGCCGGAAAGCAACCCATTCGCCGGCATTGTTGCAAATTCCCTCACTCACCGGGTAATTTTCACCCCCTGTTCAATTTGCCCTCACTCAGGTCTGAATTGCCGTTCTTACTCCATTTCTTTAGCTTCTGAGTTGTAATTTGCCTTTGTTGGTAGAAAATTCTGCTTGGGTTTTCATTCTTCCTTTTTGATCAGATTTGTTGCCTTTGTCTCCCGTCCGCTTTGCTCAGTTCAAGTCGGTTTGTTGGGTTTCTGGCCTGGGTGTAGCAGTGAGTAGGGTTTGTGGTTTGCTAACTGTGGTGTAGTTGGAGGATTTCGTAATAGGTGGCTTGCTTGTGTTCTCCTAGAAGTTTTGTGGTATCTAGCTCATTTTGGTGCCCGGCTGCATTTTGAGTGTTCACCGTTTTAGTCACTGTATCTCTATTTTTTGCCCTGGTTGGACTTCATTTTGCTGCGTTCTGGCTCTGTGCCGGCTCCTCTTTGCTTAGTTGTAGCTTCGATTTGAGTATTTCCGAGTCTGTGATTGTGTGTTGAGGTGCAGGGGAGGGTTTTGGAAGTTGTTGGCTCACTGGTGTGGTTATTTGGCTGTAGTCAGTTCCCCCCAGTGTCCCTTTTTGACTGCCCCAGCGTTTATGGTCCAAAGTTTCTCCTCACAAGCTGCTTTTCTAGTTTTAGTCCCTAATTCATTGCATACATTGTTGTTGCCTGTCTTGTTGCCAATATTTGCTGCCATTGATTTCTTTGTTGCTTTGGTAAGTCTCTTGTCAAGTTGAGTTTTATTTGTAGTAGTATCTTTGTTGGATTTTCTATCAATTTTCTAGTGGGGTCATTACTTCTATTCAATCTCTTGGCTAGAGTCCGTATTAGTAGTATTCTTCCATTAGTGTTGCTTCCAGTCCCAACCGTTTTATTAGTTTTTTGGTTTAGTCATTTTATTTATTTTTTGTAGCAAGGCAACTGTACTTGAATTTAGTGATTATTTCTTTAAGTTAGTTGCCGCGGTTCGTGGTATTTACTTATTTCGCTAGCGTGTGTTTTTTTGTTGTTGTGGTGGGTGTATTAGTGTTATTGTTTTATCTTAGTTTTGCTATTGTCTTTTAAGTTTGCAGATCTTTAGGGAGTTCGTTGGCCTCGTAGGTCTCTGCGTCTATGGCGGGTCATGTAGCTGTTTCAGCCTGTCCTCCGGGGAGTTTTGGGGTTAGGAGGGGGTTAGGGCTGCGGAAGGTACGCCTAGCGTCCTGGAATATTGGGTCCCTCTCGGGTAAGTCGATAGAATTAGTTAAGTCTCTGCGTAGGCGTAAGATTAGTATAGCGTGTGTCCAGGAGACGAAGTGGGTTGGAGCGAAAGCTAGAGAGATTGATGGGTACAAGCTTTGGTACTCGGGGGCATCCAAGGCAAAGAATGGAGTCCGCATCCTGGTTGTGAAGGATTTGGCGGACCAGGTGGTCGAAGTGAAGCGTAAGAGCGACCGGATTATGGCCATTAAGGTTTTGGTGGGTTCAGTTTTCGTGAATGTGGTGAACGTGTATGCGCCACAGGTAGGCCTGCCGGAGGAAACTAAGAAGCTCTTCTGGGAGGACCTAGATGAGGTCACCCAGGAGGTACCTCGGACCGAGAGACTGTTCATAGGAGGAGACTTTAACGGCCATATCGGACCGAAGGTAGCGGGATATGATGGGGTCCACGGGGGCTTCGGTTTCGGAGAGAGAAATGCGGGAGGGATCTCTGTGCTGGACTTCGCAGTGGCCTTTGATTTGTTGGTGGTCAACTCCTTATTCAAGAAAAAGGAGGACCACCTAGTGACCTTCAAGAGCAGCTCTTGCAAAACCCAGATTGACTACTTCCTAACGAGGAGGGAAAATCGGAGCTTGTGTAAAGACTGCAAAGTGATTCCCAACGAGTTGCTGGGAACCCAACACAGGTTGCTGATCTTAGATGCAGAGTTCAAGTATCCTAAGAGCCGATCCGATGTGGGACGCTGTGGCAGATTGCATCCGAAGGTCAGCTAAGGAAACCCTAGGTCTTTCCAGGGCAGGCGGCAACCGGATGGAGGGCGCCTGGTGGTGGAACGAAGGGGTAAAGGAGAAAGTCAAGGCAAAAAAAGAGGCTTACGCGGAGCTCATGAGGAGCAGTTCGGAGGACGAGAGGGAGCAAAAGAAGATTGGATACAAGGAGGCCAAGAAGGTAGCCAGGAGGGCGGTGGCAGTTGCAAAGAGTTAGGTGTTTGATAGACTGTACCATAGATTGGGGTCAAAGGAAGGGGAGAGGGAAGTTTTTAAACTGGCTAGGGCTAGGGAAAGAAAGTCTAGGGATTTAGGAGTCGTAAGGTGTATCAAGGACGAAGAGGGAAAGGTGTTGACGGAGGATGCTGAAATTAAGGAGAGATGGCAAAGTTTCTTCGCTAAACTCCTCAATGGGGAAGGGGGGGCCGACTGTAGTCTGGACGGAGAGTGTAGCGATCAGTGTGCGAGTGACAGGATAACCAAGGAGGAGATTAGGGAGGCCTTGAAGAAGATGGCGAATGGGAAAACAGTGGGCCCGGACCAGATACCAGTAGAAGTTTGGAAGTGTTTGGGGGAAGAGGGTCTAGAGTGGCTCACAGAGCTTTTCAATGTTATTTTCAAGACCGTCAAAATGCCCAGAGAGTGGAGGGCCAGCACAATCATCCCACTGTACAAAAACAAAGGGGATATCCAAGATTGTAATAACTTTAGGGGCATCAAGCTGCTCAGCCACACTATGAAACTGTGGGAGAGGGTGATTGAGAGAAGACTGCGAGAGGAAGTAGAGATTTCAGAGAACCAATTTGGTTTCATGCCAGGCAGGTCGACCATTGAGGCGATCTACTTCCTCAGAGGGCTCATGGGCTTGTTCAGGGACAGAAAGGTGGATCTCCATATGGTGTTCATAGACCTGGAGAAAGCGTATGATAAAGTTCCAAGGGAGGTTTTGTGGAGGTGTTTGGAAGAGAAAAGGGTGTCGCCCACGTACATTCGCGTAATCAAGAATATGTACGAGGGAGGGCGGACGAGCGTTAGGACTCCGGGAGGGGTCTCCAATGACTTCGCTGTTAGTTTGGGCCTGCATCAGGGCTCCGCTTTATGCCCATTTCTTTTCGCACTAGTTTTGGATGAACTCACTAGAGGAATCCAGGACGAGGTGCCATGGTGCATGGTATTTGCAGATGACATCATTCTTATCGATGTCACCAGGCAGGGGGTGAACGACAGGTTGGAGAGTTGGAGGCATACGCTGGAGACTAGGGGCTTTTGGTTGAGCAGATCGAAAACGGAATACCTACACTGTTGTTTCAGCGGAAGGACAGAAGAGGGGGGAAAAGTCGTACTTGATGGGAGGGCCATACCGAAGGTCGCAAAATTTAAGTATCTGGGCTCGATCATCCAGCAAAATGGGAACATTGATGAGGATATTAGCCAGCGGATCAGAGTGGGCTGGCAAAAGTGGAAGTCAGCGTCAGGGGTACTGTGTGACAAGAGAGTGCCCATGGGATTGAAAGGCAAAGTTTATCGGATGGTAGTTAGACCGGTTGTTCTCTATGGATCGGAGTGTTGGCCCCTAAAAAAGACGCAGGTCCAACGGTTGATGGTAACTGAGATGAGAATGGTCAGGTGGATGTGTGGTTTTACGAGATTGGACAGAATTAGGAATGTCGTAATCAGGGATTTAGCTAAAGTGGCCCCCATAGAGGAGAAGATGAGGGAATTGAGGCTCAGATGGTTCGGCCACGTGAAGAGGAGAAGCGTGGCCGCCCCAGTGAGAAGGTGTGAGATGATTCACCCCCCCGATGGTAAGAGAGGGAGGGGTAGACCGAAGAGGAGTCTTAAAGAAGTGGTTAGAGAGGACATGAGAGTTGTCGGTTTTACGGAGGACATGGCTCAGGATAGGAGGTTGTGGCGGGTCAGGATTAAGGTTTCGGATTGTAGGGGACCGCCTCCGTAGGGGGCAGTAGCCTAGGCGGTGTAGGGCGGGTATGATTTTTGGTGTGCTTGCCTGCAGGTCGTGCTTTTCTGAGATGTGACGACACTAAGCGCCCCTGGTTTGTTCAGGTATGTCTCTACTCCTCCTTGATTTGCTATCCCCCCCCCCTTTTTTTCTCTTCCCCCTTCGCTTACTCCGTAAATGGTTTCGCAATCGTTTTCTCTATAAACCTTTTATCAAAACTGTTTTGTGGGTCTTATGGAATCAACCTCTCTATGGGTAGGAATACTGGTAGAGGTAAGGTTGCCTACAGCTGGATCTCCCCAGACCCCGTGAAAGCGGGACCCACACTGGGAGTTTGTTGTTGTTGTTGTAATTATTACTAACATTCATTAATAAGAATAATAATCATTAAATAAGCATAATTCTAATAGTTATTATTAATATTACTATTAATAATTGTTATTATTATTAATAATTATTAATAATAATGAGAATTTTTATTGTAATTAATGTTGTTAATTATTAGTATTAATATTAATAATAGTAATAATTATTGATTAATTATTATTTTCATTATTAATCAACAATTTTTATTATTATAATAATTTATTAATTATTATTATTATTAGTATTAATTATTACTAATTGTTAAAAGGGTAATAGTACTTATTTTTATAATATTAATTATTGTTATCATGATTATTTAATTAATTATTAATAATTATTATTTATTATTATAATTAATAATAGTTCTAATAATGATTACTATTCTCAACATTATTAATTATTAATTTTGTTTTAATTAATTATTATTAATATTAGTAATTAGTTATTTTTATTATTATCAAGGTTAATATTAATAATTATTATTATTTATAGTAATAATAAGGATTATTGTTAATATCAATAGTTAGTATTATTGTAATAATTACTAACATTTTTTTCTAATAATAATTTTTATTATAATAATAATAATTAATTCTATTAATATTGATCATTAATAATAATTATTAATATTAATATTATTTTAGTTATTAATATTAATACTAATGATTATTATTATTATTGATATTAATAAGAATTGTTGTTTTATTTATTATTTTTAATCATTATTATTAATTATTATTATAAGTAATTATTATTTTTATTATTAATTAATTAATAATAATAATAATAATAATAATAATAATTATTCATTTGTTATCTTACACAAATTGTTAATATTATTAATATCAATACTCTCAGTCCTTCCGGCTCCTTCAATTCCCACATCCAACAAATCACTCCTACTTATTCCCACCCACTTTTTTCCACTCATGCTAACTCACATCCCTGCTTTATGATTATTGTTAGTCTGTTTTTGTAATTCATGTTGTTTATCTCGTTTTGAGAGTTTACATATCATTCACATGGTACAATTAGTAGTAGTTCAACTTGTTTATCTATGATGGTTTAGTATTTTGGGCTGCCTAAATTTAGGGCCAAATAAGTGAAACAAGTGCAATGATTTGCTAATACTCCGCTCATTAGTTTTTCTTGTTATAACGTAAATAATTTGGTCCACGTTAGGCCCCAGTCATTCCAATAGTAAAATGGAAATAATTGAAATTATTTATTTAGATAATTAATAGTTATTTTTGTAGCGTCATTATATTATTCAATATCTTTATAGTTTCAACAATATTGATATCACATTAGATAATCAATCTATCTTTATTAGTATTTCTCAGTTCATTCCCAGATACTTATCTTTAGTTTTTCTATAAAATGTTTTTTGCATAATCCTTTTACTATAAAATATTTTTATAGGATCCTTTTTTATGGGTCTCCTAGAATCAATCGCTTTACAAATAGAGATGCATATAAAGATAAAATTATCTATATTTGAATATCTTCAGATCTCATCCTAAAAGATATTATTGTTGCTTGTGTAAAAAAAAAAAGAAAAAAAAAGTGACCCTCTCGTAGATCCTTCGACGAAACATACGTACTGTGGTTGATTAAGCGTTTGCAAGCAATTTCCCGAGTGACTATATGAGAAATTTCGTCCCATTTGTGTCTTTCTTTCCACCACACATTTTTCTGATCACCAACAAAACAGACAAAATCGTTTACTTTGACGCCAAGGTCTTTCTGGTATACCATACTATACTACCCTAATATCAACCAAATTATTTTTTATATTTGCTAGGGAACTCGGATTTGGAGGGAAACTTCAGATAGGAGCAGGAAATTACAATAACTAAATTTAAGGGTGAAATTACGAATATAGAATTGAAATGTGCGCGTAGTTCTTGGATATAAAAAAGATGGTACAATAAAATATTAATATCCATATATCTTTTAGTGGTGTTGTAGTCAATGTTACTAAAATACTCGCATTATATCAAGTTGAAATGCTAAATTAGAAGAACTTGTGGATTTATAAAGTTAGGCTCCTCCTCACTGTTGATGTAAGGCTAATGCTATCAAACAAGTTAGATAGGGTTGAGTTTGTGTTCGTGTTAAATTTAAACAGATGGAGAAGACTCCAATTTAAACTTGACCCTTTTATTAAACGAATTGAAAATCTTGATCTGTACTTATAAGGACCACGACTAGGAACGCCGGGTGCGGTTCCCTGAGAATGGTTCGACACGCTTGCTAGGTTTGTGTTCGACACGCTCACTAACTCACTCTTGAGCTAAGCCCAAGCACGTGGAACTAAGAATTTCTCAACAAGAATAACTTTGCAAAAATATTTGTACTAGATAAAACAAAATAAAAATCACAAGAATATTTTTTAGTTGGGTTTTGATTTTGCCCTGTATAATTTATTTTTTTTAAAGTCAATGTAAGTCCACCAGCAAAAGTTTAGCTAGTTTCAGCCTCCCTTATGCATATATAGTATCCCTACCCACAACTTGCTAAGCAATAAGAAATTACATAACATGTGATCATTTTTTTGTTATGTCCTAATAGTCCGTTAATCCCTAATTAATCATCTCCATCAAGTGATCATCTCCCCTTGATCCTCCCAAATTCACACTAATGGACCAAACACCAACTTTTCAATGGGCAAATGAAGGCTATGAAGCCATCCCTCTTTCACTCACCTCAAAATTCATCATACCTAATCCAACCCGACCTGATCTGACCTGTGTTTCCCACCTCGATTCGATCCCAATCATTGACATGGGCACGGACAACGAGGCCCAACTCATCCAGGGGATCACAAGCGCGTGTCAGGGGTTCGGGTTCTTCCAGGTCATCAACCGTGGGATTCCTTTGGAATTGTGCAAAAATGTGTTGGATATGATCACAAAGTTGTTCCATTTGCCTTATGAGGAAAAGTCTCTGTTGGGTTTATGGCCCAAAATCTGAGCCATCGGGGCGGCACGGGCA
>JACYFF010031958.1:97429165-97465824 GCA_017589665.1 Selenicereus undatus
TTTCTTGATTAAAGTCCGAATTTTTAACCAGTTCAAAGCATGTTCGTCGATTCGTTCAGGTTGCTTAATTTCTGTAATTATGCAACTCCAAAACAAACCAGCATGCTCACATGACCAAAGTTTGAATTTTTGATTCGTTCAATACAAACTGTTCACAAACATGCTTGATTTCTATAATCTAGCTCGATGATTGGTTGTTTAATTACTGCAATTATGCAACTAAAACGCATGCTTATACGTTTATGATGCCCAGAACCAAAAAGATTGAATTTTTGGTCGCAGTTATACATGAATGCTCTGTTTGATAGACTTCATATGCCCAGAAAAGTTGTCATCGAATGCATGTTCCTTTATATTGCTGAGCGCAATTATGATGAACCAACCAAAAAAATAAAAAAAAAATCGTAAACACACATGCTTAGTTGGTTGATCATCGACAATACACAATTAAAACAGCATGAGTCTTTTTATTACCATATGATATTAGTTAACAAACGACAAATTCGTTCTTGCCTGAAATCCAAGACCTTAACCCTAGCCTCCCTCTGCCTAGTTCTCGACCTCGACTCAAATAAAAAATAAAAAAAATAAAAAAAAGGGAGATGGGGTAAAAGAGACTGAGATCGAAACCTAACCCATCAGAAACCACTGGGGAAGGGTGGCGCGTGTGTCGCACGCGCCGCCAACGAATGCTTAAATGGTCATTCTTCTTCCTCCATCCGCACCCTTGCCTGTCGATCTACCCAAATCCGGCAAAGGATCCGCGAAAACCACCAGAATTGGCGGCGCGTGTGGGTCAAGCGCCACCGCGTGAGAGGCGCGTTCGATGCTCGACTAGCGTTTTCCAGCTCAGTTGCGGCTGATCTACACGCTGGTGGGGTTATCTTTGGCTTTCGACGGCGGGTGGGGGGTTTTCCTCATATGGGTTTCTCAGCCAAACGCTAGTCGTCCACCACAGGATTGAGAGTGGCGACATGGGGCGTGAGGAAGAGAGAGAAATTCGAAAGGCAGAGAGCCTTCCATGGCCAAGGAACGATGGAGTTCGGTGCTCCATAAGCATGGCAAGGAGTCGAGAAGGGTCGAGAGGAGAAGAGAGTCAGGGGAAGTCGAGGAAGGTGGAGAGAGTTAGAAGGCAGAGGCACACCGAGAAGAAGAGAGAGAGAGAGTGACTCAGCTTAGGGTTTGAGGGAAAAAGGTGGGGTAGTGAAATGGTTCACTTATAACCCCCCCCGGTCCATTAAGAATATGGCTCGGTTTGAACAGTTTTTTTGGAGCCGGTTTTATTTTTGGCCCAGAAACATTTACTTGACCCGAAAGCATAAATGCCGTTTCTTATTTTGTTGGCCCAAATTTTTATTTTTGGATCGGTTTACTTCTTGATACATTTCAGTGGTATTGGTCAGGCTATTTTTGACTATTATGGATCGAATTATTTTTCAGTCATTGTTGTTTAATTATTATAATTAGACATGGCATGATTTTTAATTGAATAATAATGATACTCAAGTTGATAAAGTTTCATGCAGTTAATTCATTGTTGAATTAAGGTTTCGAATTGATTTTAATTCTGGGTGCATGATTTCGTTATAAAAACATTAATATGTTTAAAGCCATATATAAATTCGTTTTATATATGCATCAACTTGACATTTGCCTGACCAAGTAACTTGTTATCGATTCCTTGGGTTGAAGTTATATGAATCTGTTTCATGTATGAAATTAGTATGTATGACGTAAATTCGTTTTACTTGAATTCGATAAATATCTATGTGGTATAAAAATCCCTTTGCTCTGTAAATGAGTATGTTTCATAAGTTATATTATATAAATATGCTTTATATAATATCCCGTCACATGAATATGTTTCATGATTTAATAGTTTTATGCAAAACATGAGCAATTATAAATCAGTTACTTGTTCAGTCATTGTTGAAGTTAACAAAAATGATTCATTAAGTTCTACATGAACAAGTTTCATGCTAATATTTGGATGTATTTTATGTTACAAAGTATTTTGCATTCAATGCATGAATAGGTTTCATGTCAGCCTCCAATTAGTAGTATTATATAAATGCGTATTATATATACGAACTACATAGGTTGTAGTAAGCTTTGCTAAATTGTTTTAGCACTTGCTCCTTGCCCAAATTAATGGATATGGATTCGTTTTCATGTTACCTGCTAATTATGTAACTTAGCGGTATTTTATGAATTAGTTTCATGAAATTTAAATTCGTAATATTATAAATGTGTTTATATTTTTCGATTTACATTTGAATAAGTTTCATATAATTGTATATAAATGTGTTTTATATATTGTTATTTGGCATTTTATGAAATTCTTTTGTAACATGTTATTATTCGAATATGTTTGGCAATATAGATTCATTTTATTATATAGATGCATTTTATATAATAATCTGAATTTCACGCTTGATGTGTCATTTATAAAGTTCTAGATGACATATTAGTAGTTATATAATGAGATAACTTAATGTGAATTTGATTTACATAAAGTTAGATATCTTTGTGATATTTCTAAAACGTTAATTTGTTTAACCATAATATTCTCCATAAATTACGTTTTATAGAAGATAATGATAAATAAGTTATAAAAACTTCTAATTCATGTTTGTATGAGATGATTATGAGTTTAGCGAAATTTTCGACCATGCAACATGGATAACGGAGTTTTTGATAATTTATTTATTTGAAAATATGCCTAATGTCCACTTTACAGAATATATACCTTTAGCTATGGCAATTAAAATAAGGTTGGTAATTTGTTTACCAATAAGAGAACTTGATAGCGCTGACTGTGATACATAATGTTAGAAGATTCAGTTTCTTCTGAATGAACGTAAAATGTTAGAACACTCATTAGGTTTTAGGTCTCATAGGATGGCAAAGATGGTACTGTTAGTGAACAGTATCTAGAAAACTTAAAAGCATACCAAAAGTGGTTCGAAAATAGATCGATCAAGATGTCATACTTTGTCGTATTGCATCAATGTTGATCTAGCGGGGAATTAAAACTCATCCCACTGTTGGGTACGTGTGGGATTAGCTTAGCATCAGGATCGTCCGGATCCATTTCCTCAAAAGGTTCTGAACCTAAGATTGGTATTGCGAAAGGGGAAAAGACCAAGGAAATAAAGATAAGCATATAGCACGTGTGGGTGCTATGACTGTGGCAATTAGGCATCTTATACTTAGGATTGTCCTAAGTCGATTAAGGTACTTCTTTCCACAGCCCCTCCTGGATAATGTGTGCGCTCCCAAACATTTATTGCTAACTATGATCCTTAGTGGATTGTAGATATGGGAGAAATAAAGTACATAGTTCGGGATTGAATTGATCTTTGTGAACTTTCACTACTACCCGATGGATTCACGAATTGGCGTTTTAGGTAACGACGATGAAAAAGGTGTCCTTGAATTAAAGACGAATCGTTCGAGGCCCCTTGAAGGGACTACGTTATCTCTTCCCAAATACTCTTTATGCACCTGGGGTGCGATGCTTCCTTGTGTCTTTTGTCCCTAAGCTTAGTTTTCTTTAATTTTCGTCTAGATGTCTTAGGCATCACATGACATGGAGAATTGTTTGGCCATGTCACATTGAAAGGTTTTTTAATAGACGAAATAGAACATCTTCCATCCTTGTCTCATTTTTGAATCTGTTTTAGACGTGCTCATTTTGACCATAAGGGTCAAGATAGAGTTAACTAGCCAAAGATAGCCTTTTAAGACCAACTCACTAGGCTTAAGGTGCAAAATGTGAGTTATGTCTAGCAAGTAAAGGAATAGAAAATCCTTTTTGTAAGGTTTCAAGAGCATCGAATCCCTTAGCGTTCGTTCACTTTAGACATCTGCGGGTCCATGGATATGAAAACATGTCATGGAGCCACATGTATTCATGATATAGGTATATGTACCTACTATCTCACCGATATTAAGTACTTGATGTGATCATATACTTTATAGCGGTAGTAGGACTCAATTGGGACGAAATATTAAAACTCTTCGAACCAATTGAGATCATGAATATTTTCTTCGTGAAACAAAATCCCGTAGTGTCGATTTTCTTAAGGATGAGTTCTCTAGCATTTGGTGAAACTTAAAAGGGTCTCAATTTGTATACGTTACAATAAGACCTCCAACCACCTCTCGGTGAGGGGGAGGATTTGAATTCTTACTAAGTCACCGAGGGTGGTACACCTTCCTTATTTGATAGGAATGGTGAAGGTTTATCTGTTAAGGAGAATGAGATTCGTCCTCAATCTCCAAATGTTGAGGAGAGTCATTCCTGAAAATGTAGTTAGTCCTCATGTTTAGGATCCCACCTCCAATAGATAGTGGGAGTAATCTTCTCTCCTTAATCAGGGTTCCATACCTCTTAGAGAAAGGGGGAGAAACCCTTGGTCCATACCTCTTAGAGAAAGGGGGAGGGATTTTCCACATAGGCAGACAAATAATAAAGGTCCCAGGATCCCAAGAATTGAGCATGGATGAATTCCTCGATGATATTTTCCAATCGAAGAGGAAATATTCCTATGCACATCCATTGGGAATTGATGGATCTACCTCCTGTCAAGAGACGGTTGGTTCACCAGATTACAAAGAGTGATTGAATGCAATAAGGGATGAGATGGACTCACCAACAGGGTTTAAGAACTCATTGAAACTCCACCCCGATGTAAGTCTTCAAGATAAAGCAACGGGTGGATAGTTCAATTGATAAGTTCAGGCCCGGATATCCCTAGCCTTGGTTGCCCATTCGGACTTTGAGTTGTTCGAAATAGACGTAAAGGTTGAAAGAGGTTTATATGGACCAACCCATTGATTTTGTATCAAAGGGATAAGAGGACAATGTGTGTCATCTTAAAATGTCCACATGTGACCATTGTGTATGTTGAAAGATCAACATGGGGATTGCGTTCCTTATGTTGATAACATACTATTAACTAGGGAACAACTTGGAGATGATCAAAGCTACTAAAAGGTAGTTATCCCATGTCTTTGAGACAAAGGACACGGGTAAAACTAGGTATGTCCTAGGAGTGGAAATAATCCAAAGTCGTCCCAAGAAGCATGCGTCGAAATGACTTGGAACGATTTTTGGGTTTATAATTCCTACCCCGGAGATACTCCAATTGAGAAGGGTCCAACCCTGAGTCTTGCTTAATGTTCTAAAACAGATGACAAAAATAGAGATAGTGAACAAAAGTCCCTAACCTCAGTATCATAGTAAGCTTATTGTAAGCCATGTTATGTACATGACCCGACATTACTTTGCGGTTAGTTTGATAAGTCGTTATCAAAATAACCTAAAACTTGCTGGTTGGCAAGACGTCAAGAGAATCAAGTGCTACCTTTGTAGTATTGATAACTCTGTCTTTTTGCTATCAAGGAAGAGGTCTTGAGTTGAGAGGATACTCAAATATTGATTGGGGTAGTGACTTGGATGAGTCTAAATCAACCTCAGGACATGCCTTCAACCTGAGTGGGAGAGCCATGTCATGGTGTGCAAAGAAGCAAAGCTGCACAACAATGTTAGCTATGGAAGTAGATTGTGTGCCTTGTACCATAGAGACAAAAAGCATTGCCATTGGGTATATAGATAGATAGATAGACTAACAAGGTGATTATGTTCCCTTAACTAAACCCATTCCTAGTGATGTGTCCAAAACTCATTGGTTGAGTCTTGGATTTCATAAGGTTTGGTATCTAGACATGTTCTGTTACGTAATGGACATGTTTCTTCTATGGGCATGATGCTCATTGTTGTACGTTAGGTATATTGAAATGTCACAAACTTCTGATTGGCCTAGTCACACAGGCAATCGCCCTGACGCTTCAGTAGCGGGCAGGATGAGACGTAATCATATTAGCACTAGGTGTGCAATATTGATTACTCACACTAGAAGTGTGTGAGTGGAATGAATATAGTCGCCTTAGTAAGACTAAGATGAGACTCAAGGGAGTCGAGTATGAAATAAGTTTTCATATAGAAGCCTTAAAAGCCGAATCTTGAGTGTCAAGACCAACATTCAGTATGTTGATCTAGTGGCTCAGGTTAGATTTTTGAGTGAAAATCTAGACTGACGATTCGCACGGCATAAAGAGTGACGAACCCAGCTAAGTGGGAGCTATGCTGTGACACGCATCTCATACTGTGTGTGCTTGTAAGACGACCCATATTTGGGGTGACAATTGAATTCCCTTTCACTTGTCACTGTGTGACCCTATGGACGATGACCCTTTGACTTAAAGCTATGATATTAAGTCAAAGCTTAATGATGCTACTTTAATGTGATTCTCAAGAGCTACGACGTATACGGTTCAGCGAGAACACGTTAGGAAAGCAATTAAGCTAAGATGAGATTTCATGAGTGTTTAAGGAAAATTTATCCACCATCACCATATCAGCCCGGGCGATTATGTTGATAACATAATCATATGATATATCAGGCATAAGGGACTAAAGATGCCACTGGTGATGTCTTCGGATTTTTTTGGGATATCGCATTTCGAGAAAGTGTTATGTTAGTTGGATGGTAACTTAATATAACACTACTTGTTATTTTTGGTCGCACGTTCTATTCCTGGTATGAAGCGTAAGGAGTTGTGATACGTAGAGAATACGTGTTTTACGGCCTAAGTGGCTGAGTGGGAGCTATTGGACGGGCCTAATTAGATTAGGCCTGACGGCCACTTAAGTTGCCTAGGGCGACAACCCTAGCTACCCCCTAACCTATATAAAGGGGTTTAAGGGGGTTAGCCTTATGGGTAAGCAAGATAACATTCCTCTCTCTCTCCTCACGGCTACCCTACCATCTTTGTCGGTGTTCGGGTTTAGGACGTGGACGTTATAAGGCGACTCTCGTAGCCGCTGGGATTCCTATTATTACTGAAGAACTGATATTCTTATTGTGGACTATTACCGACAGTACAATTCCGCATCCAGGTTAGTCCTGAATTTATTTCCCACATTTATAAAAAACGATGAGTTTCAAATAATGAAAATAGATTATATCCCTTCCAATGATAAAATACTTTAGGAATTCAATGTAATTTTATAATTCCAATATTGATTCAAGTGAACAAAAACACAAGAAATATATGTAAAAGAATTTTTTAAAAATTTAGAAACCCGTGCAGGACAAAAACTAATAGAACATAAAATAAATGCAGAATCATTTCACACAAAATATGTATGTTGCTTATTATATAGGACATTCATAAAAAAGAACCTTTTCACTAACTCATATGACATATATGTTCCAAATTAGAGTCAAAAAGACATCACAAAGCATATTCATTACTGCAACCCACATCATCAATGCTACACTGAGGGTCTACTCTTTTCGTTAGTAAATAGGGTTTAGTAAAGGTATGCTCTTTTCAATGGTAAATCTACTTTTATCAATTTCTACTAATTCCTGCTAACTTCTACCAACTCCTTCAAAAAATTTTACAAAGAAATCCCCACTCCTTTACATTCATACCAATATCTTCCAACTTCTACCAATTTGTATCAACTTCTTCCAACTTTTTTCAACCTTAACCAATTCCTACATATCGTTCCCAAAAAAAAAAAAAAAAAACCAATTTCTTCCAACACTTACAAACTTCTATCAATCTTTGCCAACTTTTCCCATTGGCTGACCCTTATGTACTAACGAGAGGAATACGTTGTAAACGGATGAAATTCGTAAACGTTCATACTTTTTTGGAATGATTGGTAGGAGTTGGTTATGGTTGGAAAAAATTGGAAGAAATTGATAGAAGTTGGTAGAAGTTTGAGGATGTTTGTGAGAAATCTAAATAGGTGGGGGGATTTCTTTGTAAAATTTTAAAAAGAAATTAGCAAGAGTTGTGATAAAAGTTGATTTGAGTCTAAAAGGATCGGAATTTTTTTGTTAAGAATTGGTAAAAGTTGATAGAAGTTATGAAAACTAATAGAAGTTGGTAGAAGTTGGTAAAGCGAATTTACCCATAAAAAAACAGACCCTTACTAATGCTATTTACTAACAAAAAATATATAATTTCTCGATTGTCTGCATCCTAATCACATCGGCAAATTCGTTCATTTCACTCCAATAAAGGTGTACTTTTTTCATGTATGTCAAAATAAAAGTACCTTAAACTTTAGGGTATTTAATGTAAACGTAGCTACATGAAAAGAAAAGGAAAGAAAATGCAAACTACTAACCTAATATGACATTAATGGCATTCATATCTATACTATTATATTATATAAAAGTAATGTTGTGCTAACGTGAATTTTTTTCTACATTATCAAAAATCAAAACTTCTAAGCCATAAGATTAATCCTCGCTCTTAATCACATCCGTTCATATTAATTAATCAATTCTAATGAAAGGAACAAAAAAACAATTAACAAGGAAAATATAAACATTAATGATAGAAACGTTAAAAGGAAATAAAATAAGAATGAGAATTACTGCATTCTTAAAATATAGTATTCTTAAAATATAATTATTGGTGCTTTTGCAATGTCATTGCAGTTATATTATTTTCAAATAAAAAATTTCTCTTCTTCAATATTAAAATATAGTAAACTTAACAATGTCCCTCGATATTATTAGCATATTTTAGTTCAAATATATATCCATAATAAAGGAAAGCATACATATTTTAGTTCAAACTTAATCAGAACATTATAATGCATTCTTAAAATATAGTAAACTTAAAATTATTACATTGAACGTGTGAATCCTAGCTACAATGACTTTGTCCAAGGTAAGCAAAATATAGTATTCTTAAACATTAAAAGGAAATAAAATCCCGAAGCAACTTTTGCAACACTTCTCTTATTCAATATTAACAAATTAACAATGGAAATATTCAAACTGCCTACTAGAACTCAGGTAATAATTTATACGCTTTAGAATGTAGTAAACTTAGGTAATATTTTATACGCTTTAGCTTTTGTTTCCAAAAAAATTATTCCCCTTAAAATAATATAGGCGTTATTTTAGCAATATTATTGAGACTATTACTACTGTGTGTTCAAGCCGGCAATTTACTGTTCAAGTAAGGATTGTTCGAGGTCTGCAATATTGATCTTCCTGAATTAACAACTTTGTTTCCAATTATATTATTTTCTTTTCATTTGTTGTTCGTTGTGCTTTAATTTAATCTTCTTCAATTTCTAGGGATCAACATACAGTAAGGAAGAGGTCTGCATTAATCTACATCGATTTACAAATATTCATCTTGCTTCCCCTGTTTCATCTTCTTGTTGCGATGTTTATATTTTTCTCACACTTATTTTTCTTTTTATATTTTTGTAATTTGTAGGGATCGAAATACAATAAGGACAACATTTTCATCGATCCCATAGGTATGCTTTAATATTATTAATTTTGTTCTGTGTATGGACTACACACGACAATATGAGAAAAGGAAAATTAGAAATTTTTTTAACCAACTTTTAAAATTTTAATTTCATGAACTTGCGTGTGTGTATGTATCTATCTCTATATGCGATTATATATGATTATATAACAAACCTTGGATATTTGTTATGGAGCCTCCACGACACCATGAAGTAGAATTGCTTATCGCTCTTATTGCGCCAGTTAGTTGTGAGGAAGAGGTGTATTACTTACGAAACAATGATGCTAGGTACGCACGATGTAATTAGAGGCTTCAATTCTATCATTGTTAATCAAATTATTACTAAGAACTTAATTTTTAATGTCGGTACAAGAAGAGAATGTGAATTCTTTGTCATTGCCGCCATAAATTAACGTATCATCATGTCATTTAGCATGATTTTTTTAGTTTCATTTTTACTAACTATAATCTCCGTCATACTTTATATCGTGTCTTTTACAATCATTTGTTGTTTTAATTATCGAGTTTCAATGATTCTGCATGAAATTGCTATCTATTTATATTTTTCAATAAATTCAAATCTTATTTTCTAAATTATGATATTAAATTTATTTTTAATTAACATTCATATATTCAAACTGTCTGCTATAATATATATGCATCGTATGAAGTAAGAGTCTTGACTAGTAATTCAAAAAAAATTTGTCGAACAAAATTTAATTAATACACCGAACGACATTCCGTGTCCTCCCCACTAAATGACCAGTCAAGCTCAATAGCATGGAAAGTGACTCCCGATCAACCCCTTCGAAGGTGTAAGAAAGGAAACTGCTGTAATTGCTGAGTGGCTTCATTCTTGCATATGTTTTAGCCACGAATTTTGAGTACTTTCACTTTTGCTTTTTTTTTGGTCAAAAGGAGAGTAATCAAGTGCTTAGTAAGTTAATAAGATCACAACATTGGTGATTATTAGTAGTATGTAGAGCTGGGAAATGGGTTGGGTCTGGTTGACACATTTAATAAATGGATCAATTTTGTGTTGACCTTAAAATTAGCTTAGATTTTTCTAATATTGAAAAATGACATGTGTTTCATACTAAAGAGTCACATCGTGTTGACTTCAGCTCGAAATTGGTTCAGTGCGGGTTCGGATTCGAATTTCTCTCAATAACTTTAGGTCGAATTTGTGTCGTGTTATCGTGTCAGGTGTGATTTTCTTAGCTATAATAGCATGTGATTTGAGAACGGTTCAAATTTCTTCCATGAGATGCAAACAATTGACATGCATAATGCATTATAATGTAAACTAACAAATAAACCTTATAATCACTAGTCAATATTATCATAAAACGAGTTATAACGTAACACAATTAGATATGCATTTGTTCAGTTGATTATGATATTGCAAAGCAATAATTTAGTAGCTAAAACTAATATTTAAGAAAAATTAAAGAACAAACAAGAAAAGAAGGGAACAAAAGTCACTCTGAGCTAATATCGAACCATTACTTTCGAAATGAAAAAAGTATTATTGAAGACCATATAGAAATCCACAATAAAGACCCGCACATCAAACTTTTGACACTACACATTGACTGCCAAAACATGTTCTCAGAACATTAAAGAAGCTCCTTATGTAATCAAGTATTATTTAAATTGACAGAGAGCACACATAACTTGATCAATATCCCCATCAATTGAGCATGATTCGATGACCTCTGTATGCATCAATGCCTTCTTATGAATTCAACTATGCCTTCAAAGAGCTTTTCAGTTTGGGACTTGGTGTCTGGATCGTTGTCCACAGCCAGCTTATTGAGGTAGAAACTATGAGTCATGTTGTGACTAACAAAGAGCTCCACATCTTTGCCTGCCTTTTTCAAGGCCTCATAGAACTCCATGTTTGTGTCAATGAACAAGTCCTTTTCGGCCACACAATAGAGGATTGGGGGCAGGTGGAGCTCACTTAGTGGCAGGGCGGCGGGCCCCATTGGACATGTTATTGGGTGGTCTTTGGTGCTCCCAATTGGCAATGCTAGGCTTAAGAATTTGTCCACCATGTCTAGGGTTAAGAAGGGTGTTTGAGGCATTTCTAACTCGGACCGGCTCCTTGTGGCCCGGCAAATACCCGGGTGGATCGGGATTGAACCGGCTAATTTTACCGGGCTTAGGTCCATTTTTCCTGCTCGTGATGCAACTTCGTGAACCAGAAGGCCACCTGAACTGTCTCCTACTAGAAAGACCCGGTTAAAATCACCCTTATTTGAGATGCATGGTTCATGGGCCTCCCCCCGGGCCATGGAGGTAAGCCAGAGGAGGGCTGAAAACCCATCATCGACGGCGGCCGGGAGCCGGTTCTCAGGAGCGAGCCGGAGGTAGACCGAGACAACAATTGCCCGAGCCAGCAGGGCCAGCTTGGTGTAAACCGCATAGTACATGAACCAATCGGCTTGGGATATGCAAAACCCACCACCAGGGAAGTGTAGAATTACAGGCAGCTTCTCATTCTGGTCAGACCCAATCCCAGTATCCGGTATGTAGACCCGGACCCGAGAACCTGACCCCAACTCCACATCCCGGGTCGCAACCCCCTCAATGAATTCTTCATGGATTGGAACCGGGTCGACCATGAACTTGGCGTTGGGCGGGCCGACCCAGGACCGGTCCACTGAGCCATCATCGTAGACCCTGAGCCAGCCAGAGACCTCTTCCACAACTCTTCTTTCCTGGACCACCATGGCTGTAATATTAATAAGCTCGGTGCTTTAATTTAATTGGCTGATTCTTAAGGGAGTGTTTGGTGTTCTGAAAACGAGTGAGTGCAATGCCATTGAGTTCTGCTATTTATAATACCTTTAGTAAGTTGAGATGATTTGGCCAAACACTTACGGGGAAAATTGAAGGGAAATTTCAAATGTGCAGGTGAAAGTGATCGATTGGATATGGACAAATCTGTTTGATTTAACGAAGAAAGCTTAATTGATGTACCAAACACGTCAGGTTAAAAAAGTACTATATTCACACATATGGCTTTAAGAGGGTGGCTACTCCACTGAAAATTAGAGTCTTGACACTATTTTTTCTGTTTTATATCTGACTTTGGCTTGTACTATTCAAGTCAATGGCTGCTGCTAAAAAATTGTATCCTCTTTTCTTTTGTTTGTATACCGTGAAGAATTTAGAAAATCTATATAAAATTATTTTTTTTTAATTTTATAAAATTAAATGAATACATATCAAGTTTTTGCATACATATATATATATATATATATATATATATATATATATATATGTATATGTGTGTGTGTGTGTGTGTGTTAATTCTGTCAATTGCTTACTTGAATGTCATGCGTCTAATATTTAGATGCCTCCTACCCGTACACGTGAGCGCGGTGATGGGAGTTAGGAAAGGGGCTCAGTTGCGACCGAACCTGAAAACAGTCAGTTGCTATCAGCGGTGGTATTAACTTAATTGTTGGGTTTTGTGGCCCAATTCCTCACTCCACGAGCATCTACACGAGAGGAAGTCAGGCCACATTCCGTGGCCCCGGAACGATGCCGCAGTCACTTAGACGGACAATACCACGAGCAGCCCGTGGCATAGCCCATGGCCCGTGGTCGATGGCGGCGCTATGGCGTTGGCTGTTAGGGTTTTACACAAGATTCTCTCCCTCATCCTACCTCTTTATAAAGGGTCTACTTTCTCAACACACCAGCAAGAAATACTTATAGAGTATTCTATTTTCACGCTCGTAGATTTGAGAGAGAGTGTTTTGGGAGATTGCAATCTTGATCAACTCACTCATTGTGATTGTGATCGTTTGTACTCTTCCTACTCATAATGGATTGTTTATACTCGTTGTTGTCGTCTATGGTTTTTTCCCGCATTGGGTTTCCACATAAATCGTAGTGTTCTTTAATGTTCTTGTTGTCGTTGTTTACTTTTGATTATCATTATTTATCCTAACGCTTTCGCTATTAGTTTGCTCTAATTCCTAACAAGTGGTATTAGAGATTGGTTTAGGATGTCTTTAGACCTGACAAATGGGTCATTCGGTTCGGGTACGGGTCGGGTCATGTTCAGGTTAAGTTACATTTCAGGTCGTTTCGGTTTGGGTCGGGTATGGTTCAGGTCGGGTCGATTTCCGGTCAACCAATTTTTGGTGAAATGCACTCATCATGCCAAAACAAGCAATTTTGTTGAAAATTTCGGGTCGGGTATGGTTCGGGTCGGGTCAATTCGGGTTTCGGGTCCACTTTCGGGTGAGCATATTTCGGGTGTCGGGTCGGGTATGAGTACGGGTCATTCAGTTCGGGTTTCGGGTCTCGGGTCAGTTTTGCCAGGTCTAGATGTCTTCAATTGTGAAGGTTGATATTCAGAAGTTTGATGGGGAGATTAGTTTTAACCTCTGGAAGGTGCATATGAGAGCGATTCTCATTCAGCATAGGTTGTGGAAGGTTCTCTCAGGACCTCATATGAAACCCAGTACCATGACAGGCGAACAATGGGCAGAACAGCAGAAGAAGAAGCATGGTTCTTTGACGGACGATAAATGAGAGGAACTGGAGCTGAAGGCACTTTCTGTCATACAGTTGTGCTAGGCACCACATGTCTTACGAGAGGCGCTTGATAAGACAACTGCAGTAGGTCTTTGGGTTCGGCTAGAGGAACTCTACATAACGAAGAGTCTCGCCAACAAGATCCAATTGAAGGAAAGGTTATACACTTTCAGAATGGCAGAAGGTACTCTCGTTTAAAAACATCTAAATGATTTCAATTCTATTATTGTTGATCTTGAAAGTTTAGATGTTAAAATTGATGATGAGGATAAGGCTATTTTGTTGGTTGTGTCTCTACTCCCTTCATATAAACACTTTAAGGAGATCATGCTGTATAGTAATTTTGATACTATATCGTTTGAGGATGTTAAGTCAAATCTGTTGTCTAAGGAGAAGTTTGATCATGATATACATACTGATTATGTTGAGAGATTAGTAGTAAGCGATAGAACAACTGAAAAGGGGAACGGTAACAGGAGAAAGAACCATTCTAAGTCTAGAAATCCTCATGCTGGTAAGACCTGCAATTACTGTGGTAAATTGGGTCATATTGTTGCTAACTGTTGGAAACTGAAAAATAAGAAAGAGAAAGAAGAGAAGAATCAGTCCAAGAAACCTGCCATGGCTGATTGTGTTGTTAAGTTTGAGTCTGACGGGGATGTGTTAGTTACCACTACCTCTGGAAAGGGGGTAGATGATCATTGGGTTTTAGATTCTAGTTGTACATATCATATGTGTCCGCATAGGGACTGATTTGCTATTTATGAGCCTGTTGATACTGGGATTGTCCTTATGGGCAACGACACCGAGTGTAAGGTTGCAGGAATATGTACAGTGCACATTAAAACCTATGATGGTGTAGTTAGGACCTTGTCTAAGGTTCATCATATTCCTAATATGACTTGTAATCTCATATCTTTGGGTACTCTTGAGACTAATGATTGTAAGTACTCAACTGAGAATGGTGTCCTGAACGTGATGAGGGGCGCCATGGTGCTGATGAAGGGACTCAGGCAGAGGAGTCTCTATCTTCTGCAGGGTATAATAGTTACAGGTTCAGCAGTAGTTTGTACAACATCGACAGATGTTGATACTGTGGAGTTATGCTACATGTGATTGGGCCATATGAGTGAGAAGGGGATAACCATTCTGAGTAAGAAAGGTTGTCTGGGTAGCGCAGATGCGGGTAAGGTGGAGTTCTGTGATCATTGTGTGTTTGGGAAACAGAAAAGGGTTAGTTTCTTTACAGCTAAACACCGTACACAGGGGATCCTTGATTACATCCATTCGGATTTATGGGGTCCTTCGAGGGTTCCTTCTTTTGGAGGTAATCGCTATATGCTAACATGTGTTGATGATTTCTCACGAAAGGTCTGGGTTTACTTCTTGAGACAGAAAAATGAGACGTTTTCCACATTCAAGAAGTTCAAAGCTCTTGTAGAGAACCAGACCAGGAGAAAGATCAAGAAGCTCAGGACCGATAACGGTCTTGATTTCTGTGAGTCGGAGTTCACTGAGTTCTACGCTGTCAATGGCATAGCTAGGCACAAGACGTTGGTTGGTAAACCCCAACAAAACGGAGTCGCAGAACGCATCAATCGGACTCTACTAGAGAAAGCTCATTGTATGCTTTCTAATGCAAGGCTTTAGGATCGCAAAGCTTTCTAGGTTGAAGCTGTTTCAATAGCTTATTATCTGGTGAATCGATCTCCATATACTTCTATTGATTTTTAGATTTCAGAAAAAGTTTGGTCAGGTAATCCTGTTGATTATTTTATGTTAAGAATATTTTGATGTCCTGTGTTTGCCCATGTAAATGATGGGAAGTTAGCACCAAGGGCTATTAAATGCATGTTTCTTGGTTATGTATATGAGTCTAAGGGATATCGAATATGATGTCCTGACTCTAAAAAAGTTATTCAAAGCAGAGATGTAACCTTCAATGAAAATGCAATGCTATCTTCTGGGAAAGAATCTGCTATTTCTTCTGCTGGTACAAGTGATCGAGAGGATGCTAGTAAGATGACGGAGATAGATGCGAAGATTGTTACAGCTCAAGGTGGAGCTGCTGATCATTCCAGCAGGGAAGTTCAGGCTACTAAACCCAATTCTAGTATTAATTAGCCTCAAGTGCAAGATGATTATTCCAAAACTCGTGATCGTCCAAGGAGAGAGATCAAGAAGCTCGCTCGCTATACTAATAGTGAGGGACTTGTAGCTTATGCTCTTACAGTTGCAGAGGAGATTCCTAAAGGTGTTGAGCCTTCAACTTATATTGAAGCCATCTCCTGCCCCAGTTCGTTTAATTGGGTCTTAGCTATGCAAGAAGAAATGGAAAGTTTGCACAAGAATCAAACTTGGGATCTACATAAGCTACCGAAAGGCCGAAGAGCCTTAACTGCCAAGCGGATTTATAAAAGAAAGGAAGGCATACATGGGGTTGAAGAAGCAAGGTGGAAAGCATGCCTGGTTGTTCGAGGATGCAACCAAAAGGAAGGTATTGATTATAATGAGGTATTCTCTCCTATTGTTTGTCATACCTCTATTAGAGTGCTTCTTACTTTTGTTGCCCTGTTTGATATGAAGTTAGAGCAGCTTGATGTAAAGACTGTGTTCTGCCATGAGGAGTTGGAGGAGGAGATTTACATGAAGCAATCTGAGGGTTTTGTTGTTCTCGGGAAGGAATAATGTGTATGCCCGGTTGAAGAAGTCCTTGCATGGACTTAAGCAGGCTCCTAGGCGGTGGTATAAAAGGTTTGATACCTTTATGATTGGGCAAGGATACACACGCAGTCGGATGCGTATTTCATGCAATATTCTGGGGGTTCTCTTGTTTACTTGCTGTTATATGTTGATGATATGTTGATAACTTCCAAGGATAAGTCCTTGATTAGCAACTTGAAATCTCAACTCAGTAGGGAGTTTGAGATGAAGGACTTGGAAGTTGCAAAGAAGATACCAGGCATGGAGATTCAGAGGGATCGAAAGGTCGGTAAGCTGTACTTGTCTCAGAGTCGATATCTTGGGAAAGTACTTGACATATATAGTATGAGAAACTACAAGGTAGTTTCTACACCTTTTGCAACTTACTTTAAATTGTCTGTTGAGTCTTGTCCACAATTTGAGGAGGACATTGAGAAGATGTCTCATGCTCCTTATTCTAGTACAATTGGTAGTTTGATGTATGCTATGGTATGCACTAGACCTGACTTGTCACATGCTGTGAGTGTGGTAAGTCGTTAAATGCATAATCCTAGTACGGATCATTGGGAGATTGTGAAGTGGATCCTTAGGTATGTGAAAGGTTCAATTGATAGAGGTTTGGTATTTGATAAAAACAAGGCTACTACATGGGATGTTGCAGACTTTGTTGATTCTGACAATGCTGGTGATCTTGACAGGAGGAGGTCTATTTCAGGGTATTTCTTCACTATATGTGCAGGTGCTATCTCATGGAAAGCATTACTTCAGTCTATTGCAATTCTTTCTACTAAGGAGGCTGAGTATGTTGCTGCTACAGAAGGTGTGAAGGAAACTACCTGGTTGAGAGGCCTTGTTACTGCGCTTGGAGTTCCACAGGGTACTACTTTGGTGTTTTTGGATAGGCAGAGTGCTATTCACTTGACCAAGAATGATGGCTATCATTCAAAAACCAAGCATATAAGTGTTAAGTGTCACTATGTCAGAGCTACAGTTGTTGCATGGGAGATTGCTGCAAAGAAGGTTTATACTTATGAGAATCCTACATATATGCTTACTAAGCCTCTTTCTATCGCTAAGTTCGAGCATTGCTTGGACTTAGTTGGTGTTCACAACATCTAATTTCCCTTCGGGGTACTTTGGCGGTATTCGAGAGTTGGCGTTGGAAGTTGGTCCAAAGTGGAGATTGTTGGGTTTTGTGGCCTAATTCCTCACTCCACAGGCATCTCCATGAGAGGAAGTTAGGCCCTGTTCCGTGGCCCTGAAACGATGCCGCTGTCGCTCATACAGACAGGACCACAGGTAGCCCGTGGCATAGCCCATGGCCCGTAGCCGATAGCGGCACTGTGGCATTGGCGGGTAGGGTTTTACACGGGATTCTCTCGCTCATCCTACCCCTTTATAAAGGGCACATCTCCAACCTTCTCAACACACCAGTAAGAAATACTTATAGAGTATTATGTTTTCACTATCTTAGATTTGTAAGAGAGTGCTTTGAGAGATTATAATCTTGATCAAATCACTCATTGTGATTGCGATCGTCTGTACTCTTCCTACTCATAGTGGACTGTTTGTGCTCGTCGCCGTCCGTGGTTTTTTCCCGCATTGGGTTTCCACGCAAATCTTGGTATTCTTTATTGTTCTTGCTATCGCTGTTTACTTTTGTTTATCATTATTTATCCTAGTGCTTTCGCTATTAGTTTGCTCTAATTCATAACATTAATCATCCTATGTGTGTTGATTTCATATGTTACAATCATACAAGACTTATGTTTTTTCCAAATGATGAAGCTTTGATGATGTTGATGCTCTTCAAAGTATTGCCAAAGACCTCAGAAGCCATTACTTGGAGCCCTGCACATGTTGGAGGAATGCACCTGAGGAGCGCAAAGAATTCTGGTGGCCAACTTTCAATATAACGGGTTGCTTTCTTTGACGTTAATTTATGACCTGCTTTTGCCAGAATATTTACAGAACCTAGCAACAAAACAATATTATGCACAGTGTAAGCCCTGCCAGAACATTTAATCTTTGTCATCCCATTCCCCTCTCCATTTTCTCCCTTTCTCTCATCATTTTTCTCTTCTCTGCCCCAGAACCTTTAATCTCTGCTAGAAATGGTCTGAAAGCTATTTTGCAGTGGTCCGATGAATGGTTTTTTGCAGTGGTCTGATGAATGGGTTTTTGCTACTATTCTATAACAATGTATTATGCAAAAAGAAAACTGAAAACACTCATTGGATCGTATTTACGCAGGAAGTTAGCTGTACGTAGTTGTTGCATCCCAGTCATACGTGACAACATTGGTTTTTATTAGATATCATGAAAAGGAAACAGTTTGGGTGGTAAGAAGCATATTGATGCTTTGTAGGTTCCTCGGGCTTTGGTTCAATAAGAAGAGTTCCTGCCATAAAACCTGAAGAGATTGACTATATGTATTTTTTTTTTCCTCTCAAAGATACAGACAAAATGAAACTACCATTAAACCTGATCTTCTTTTTGTAGTTGACAGCACCCTCAAGAAACCTGAAGAGATTGACTGGAGAACATATTGCCAGTGGAAAAGAAATATTGTAGTGAATCGTTGAAATGGTTTGTATCCATAGTGTAACATCCCACATTGGTGGTTGAGGAGAACGAACCACCCTTTATAAAGGTGGGGATACCTCAACACATTGAGGTGCCTTTTGGTGAAAGGCTTAAACGCCCGTTAGCCGAAGGACAAAACCGTGTAGGGGCACCCTTCTAGTCCCCAAAGCGGACAATACCTCGGTGTCAGGACTTCTGGGTTGTTACACATAGTGTTGAAATCACTCGTTTTTTAGAAAATTTTTCATATCTTCTATCTAACAGACTAACTAGTCCTAAAGCATGAGATGTCTATTTTGCAGGCTAGCTTCACTTAGCCTAAGCATCTAAACGACAAGGTATATAAGGAGTGGAAGTCAACAACTTCTACGCGCCTTAGGGACATGGTCCGAAAAGCAATGGATAAAGAGATCACTGAATGGATGCCAATTGAGCTGAAACAACGCGTGCAAGCCATAAGGCGAATTGATGCATTCAAGAAGAGATTCACAGAAAACAAAAAGAATAAGACCACTGGCCCTAAAGTTGGAACGCTCCACATCTCAGAGTCAATATAAGCTTCACAATGGGCAAGGCGATTGGTAGTATCATTTAATTTGTTACTCATATAAAATATTTTTGCAGGACTAGTATATGCACCTCCATCATGATGCTAACTTGTTTTTTTTTTCTTTTTTCTTTTGAAAAGAAAAAACAAAATCAAGGGAGGAGACCAACTGCATGTGAGATTTTCAAGCAGCTCCACACTTGAAAAGAAGGACCTAAGAAGGTTTTCTATGACAATCGTTCAAAGGCCGTTTGGGTAAGCTTTTCCCAAGGTTCTAAATAGCTGTGTTTCTGGTATTTTTATAAAAGTTGGAGCGTATCTTGCTGTGAGTTATACTCCAAAAATTGATGATCTTGTCCTTTTGAAAATTAAATTGAAATTGTCGACTTTGGATCTGATTGGTGATGTTGTACTTTGGAAGTTGAGTTGAAATTGTCGACTGTGGGAATTGGTGATCTATTTTCTAATACCACACTCTATTTGGTGATGTTGTGCTTTAGAAATTGAGTCAAAATTGTGTGGTTTTAGTATTTTCGCACCATAATTGTGAATCCGAGTTCCTTGAGGCAACTCATTTGGTGCATTTATCAGCATTTTTAGAAGAAATAAGCTCAAGTGCTCAACTACTAGTACTTTTTGGTTTGTTGCTTCTCTTAAATCTCTTGGCGAGCTTCATAGGTTGTTTCTATATCTTTTTCTTGTCAAATCTTTATCAAATCAACCCAAGCAACTCAAGTGCTCATTTGGTGCACTTATTTGTATTTTTAGAGTGAGGGTCACATGCTTATTAATTATTCATTTGCTTTAGCTAGTTTTAATTATTTGCCCAAGCATGGATGCAACCATGGATGCGGGCTAGTTATAGTTATAGTTATGAAATCAATTATTTGTCCAAGCCTTTTGTTTACTTATATAGCCTTCCATGATCAGGTGAAACCATGGATGTAGGCTAGTTATAGTTATGAAGTCAATTTATATTGTTGTTGAGTCGAATGGAACACAGATGCTCAAAAATTTAGTTGTCACTTTCATCACATATATATCTACAGCTGTCAGTGCATTAAGGTGTTTAAGGTGGTTTTCGCAGCTGCTTCATTTCATAGTTTTCCTAAATTTTTTTCTTGTATCTAATTACAGGATGAGTATGAACGTCTAAAGCATAATGCTTCTCAATCAGGAACTCAAGTCGATGATGATGAGCTTTTTCTTCAAGTTGTTGGAGGCAAAAACAAGAAGGGGGTTGTCTACAGACTAGGGACCGAGTCGGAAGCTTATTACCCAAGGTCGGCTTGTCACTCTTCCTTGGCAACCACAACGTACACTCCTTCAGTGGTTTCTCAAATGGAGGCTAGCTTGAAAAAATCAGGAGATGTTCTTCAAGTTGCGAGGGAGGAGCTTAGGGCCACTAGGGAGGAGCAAAAACAACAAAGAGAGATGATCCTTAGCCTACTTTCTCGCCTTGAGGCCTCCTCCTCCAATCCCCTCCCATCTCCATCCCCTTAGATTTATATTTGAGGAGTTCGATGTAGGGTTGAATCTAGATTTTATTTTTGGATGAGAACAAAACTATTTTTTTTGGAATTGAGACTCATTAGTATTGGGTTTATCACTAGCTAGGTATTATTGTAAATCATGGTGCTTTGGCATGTTTAACTCTATGTACTTAAGGGTGAAGGTACTTGGACTTGAATTAGGTGGTGAAGGGAATTAGGTGGAGAAGATATGTTGGAAGAAAGTTGAATTTTTGGTTGTATAATTCAACTTGTGGTTATGTACTGTGATTTGGTGGGGCAAGTATCTATTATATTTTCAGTTTTAACTCATGAAGACTGAAACTTAGGAGGTGCATAATGAATACATAATGCACCTACATGAAGAGTGAAAAATTGTCTACCCATTCATGCCAAATGCAAATCAGTTAGCAATGAACAGAGAGCAAAAAAATCAGTTAGCAATGAAGAGTGAGCAAACAATTATGTAAAAGAATTTCGTCACAGATAGAGATGAAAATCTTTAGTCGCAAATTTCATTTCTATTTTAAATGAACATACATAAAATAGCTACACTACAAGTTTCATCTTAGATAGAGATGAAACAAATTAAATGTCGTCTCCATTTTCGACTCCATTAGAGATGAAAAACATAAAATAGCTACAAGATGTATTTCATCTCAAATAGCGATGAAATATGAAACGTCTCAAGTTCCGTCTCAGATAGCAATGAAATGTAAAAGTTATTAATCTCTATCAAAGATGAAAATTTAGGGAATAACAACAACATAATAACCATCTCACATAGAGATGAAAATAAATTCATCGCAAATTCGTCTTAATTGGTAACGAAAAATAAGATTCATCACTGATTTCATCAGTGGCGATGTGTTTAGAGACAAAAAGTTTTTCATCTCTGTTTCGTGACTAAATGTCTTTGCGACGAAAAGATTAAAATCATAAACCAATTTTTTTCATGGCTAACCGCGCGCTTTTTTGTAGTGCTCCTAATTACAAAGAAATCTCCTCTCCTGCACATTTCGTACTAACATCTTCCAACTTCTACCGACTTGTACGCAATATTTTCCAACGTTAACCAACTCCTACAAATCATTCCCAAAAAAAAAAGAAAATACCAATTCCTTCCAACTTTTACACACTCGTCAATCTTTGCCAACTTTACCCATTGGCCAACATTTATTTACCAATTAAAAGAATACGCCGTAAATGGATGAAACTGGTAAATATTGGTAGAAGTTGGTAAACGTTCGTATTTTTTTGGAATGATTAGTAGGAGTTGGTTATGGTCGAAAAAAATTGGAAGAAATTGGTAGAAGTTGGATGATGTTGGTAAGAAGTTGGTATACGTTCGTAAAAATTGATGAAATTAAAGGGCTTAAACATGTATATAAGTTTGTGAGTTACTCCACCTATTGTCAATTGGTTTTGGGTTGGAACCTCATTTGAGCTTATATGCATGACTCTTTGCTAATTACCCAATTGATATAAAATTTTAACAAAAGGAAACCCCTTTCTTTTGTGGTCCTGATTTGTTTTCTGTTGGAAAAAAAAATATCAAATTCAAACACACACCTAGAAAGTGTGTCGAACCATTCTAGGGGACTGCACCCAGCGGTCCTAGTCATGGTCTTTACAAGTACAAGTCAAAATTTTCAATCCATTTAATAAATGGGTCAGGTTTAAATCAGAGTCTTATCAGCTTATTTAAATTTAACATTAACACAAACTCAACTATGCCTAACTCATTTGATTATTATATTGAAAAGTGATGAGGAGCTTAACTTTATAAATCCACTAGTTGTTCTAATTTGAACTTTTCAACGTGATGTAATGTGAGGATTTGGCTTTTCTTGGATAGAAACTTTTGAACAAAGAAGTGGAATAGTTTGTAGCTTTGTACACTGTATTTTAGTAACATTGACTGCAACAACACTAAAACATATATGGATATTAGTATTTTATTGCACCATCTTATTCATTTCAATTCTATATTCGTAATTTCACCCTTAAATTTAGTTATTGTAATTTCCTGCTCCTATCTGAAGTTTCATACCAAATCCGAGTTCCCCAGCAAATATAAAAAATAATTTGGTTGATATTAGGATAGTACGGTGTCTTATACCAGGAAGTTTCGGCGTCAAAGTAAACGATTTTCTTTTGTCTGTTTTGTCGCTGATGAGACGTCACAGTAAACAAAAGGTACTAAAATGCTGGAAAGAAGGGCACGTATGGGACGAACTTTCTCATGAAATCACTTGGAAAATCGCTTGCGATAAGTACATTTCGTCCAAGGATCGTCTGGAGAGGGTTACTTTTTATTTTCTTTTACAGAAGCAACAATAACATTTTTTAATACAGGTCTATTTTTACGAAATTTAAAGAGATTCAGATGTAGACGATCATATCTTTATAGACATGTCTGCTGGTAGATGAACAAATGCATATCTAATTCTGTTATAGCTCATTTTATGATAATATTGACAAGTAATTATAAGGTTTATTTGTTAGTTTACATTATAATGCATTATGCATGTCAACTGTTTGCATCTTATGGATGAAATTCGAACCATTCTCTCCAATCACATGCTACTAGAGTTAGAAAAGTCTACCCCAACATGATAATATGACACGAACCCGACCTGAAATTACTGAGAGAAATTTGAACCTAACCCGAACTAAACCAATTTCGAGCTGAAATTAACACGATATGACTCTTTAGCATGCAAACATGTTATTCTTCAATATTACTCAAATATAAACTAGTTTTAAATTCAACACAAAATTGATCTATTTATTAAATGGGTCAACCCGACCCAACTTGTTTCCCAACTCCACATGCTACTACTAATCAACAAAGTTGTGATCGTATTAACATACTAAGCACTTGATTACTTTCCTTTTTGTTGGCCGGTTTGGCTAGTTAAATCGCTCTAGAGGAGGGGTTTGAATAGGGTGATGATCAATATCGAAAATAATCAAGTAAAAAGCAGAAAGATAAACGTGAACAAGACACAAGTAATTTTTTACGAGGTTAGCATCAACTAAGCTTAGTCCCCGCCTAGAGTTCCCTAACTCTATGATTAATCCAACTCTATTATGAGGAATTATTACAACTCTAGAGTAGACATACTCTAAGTTCCAAGCTACAAGTTGACCCTTCAACAAGTCGTTGGTAGAGTTGACCCTTCAACTCTATGATCCCACCCAAATTACAACTTCAACAATACAATGAAATTTAATATATATATATATATA
Source organism: Selenicereus undatus (assembly GCA_017589665.1). Taxonomy (NCBI): domain Eukaryota; kingdom Viridiplantae; phylum Streptophyta; class Magnoliopsida; order Caryophyllales; family Cactaceae; genus Selenicereus; species Selenicereus undatus. Next base: position 97,453,694 of record JACYFF010031958.1, read on the forward strand.
TATATATATATATATATATATATATAAGCAAATTTAAGCTCAAGGTATGCCAATAAGTTCTCGAGTAATGTGTATGCCAATGAGTGCTTGCTCCCTCTTGTTTTCTCTTGCTGCTAATCTCTTCCCCTTTTATAGATGAGAGGTGTAAAGAAGAGTAGAGAAAAATATGGCAAGTGACTGTTGCGCTTCTTGTAGAAATCCAATCTCTATGCCTGATTTCAAGGCCTTGAATTGACATTCTAAACCCTTGATTTTTTCTGTCCTTGCTCAAGTACTTCCAACGGCTACTTTTCTTGATTGGGCTGAATATCTTGGCTGAGAATCTTCTAGAACCATGCATAATTTGCAGCATAATCTTCCAGGATATTCTATCACAAGATATTATCATATTAAGAGCACATATTTGACATTGATGAGTATAGCTCCACAATCTTATATTCAAATTTGAATAACACAATATAATATCATAAAGATAACATGTTCAAATTTGAATATTAAACAATCTCACAGATATTGTGACACCTTATATAAAATCAATTAAGTAATATTAATATTCCAACATTCACTTCAAAAATATAACACATTTAAACAATAATAATCTTTTTTTGTCTATTGATTAATCTCTTTTTGTCTTTCATCAAAACATATTAAAAAACTCAATCTAAGCTTTTAAAAAAGCTAACAATCTCTCCCTTTTTGATGAAAGACAAAACCCAATAAAAATAACATATCCATACAATTTCAAATGGCACACCATGAAAAGTTTTCTAAGTACTTCTCCCCCTTTTTGTATTTCATCAAAAAGGTAGCACAAGAGGAGAAGGAAAAAATCGAAGCACAAAAATTATGACAAACTCATACAGCTCCCCCTTAACAAATCAATGATATATAAAGATGCTCCCCCTCAATATAAGGGTTTAAGCACTAACATTTTGATCAATAATATATCCTAACATGCATGCATTGACTTGATATTCTTATTGCAGGGGATTAACATGTTAATATAACAATTCTTCCGCCTTCAAGAGTAAATCAAGATTATCAAAAAATCATCTAGTAATATAATTCTCCTTTATAGAAAGAAACAATATCATTTATGTGAGTGCTAGGGAGCATAGTATTATGGACTGATATTATGGACAAATAGGTTGAGAACATAGACGACATATCATTTATGCATAAAGATAATCACATGACATAATAGCATAAGATATGACGTAATACTAATCATACAAAGATAACACCACCTTTCATTTGATAAGAATTCAAATTTTGATTCCTATTCATGCTGTTGAAATAAAAAAAATCCAACCCTTGATTCAATCACACCAAAATTTTCAGTTTCTGCCTAGAGTTGAAGGTCTTGAACTGTATTTCAGGACCTTGAAATCTGAGCAACGACAAAACAAACGAACTTACCTTATTTTTTACTTTTGGCAAATCATAACTTACCATATGCCTTTGCGAAGTTCCAATGTTTCCATGTCTACTTAAATTTTCAAGAAGATCAAATGTTATTTAAAATACATTATTAGTACATAAATGAGGAATCAATAATATCCGACGAACATGTGCATTCTTTTTTGATTTCTTCAAGAATGAAGTTGCTCAACCAATTCGTGATACCCTTTTCTTCTTGGATTCAAAATTGTTAGAAGTAAGAAAAATTAATGAGGTAAAAGTTTTCTTTCCCTCAATCTTGACACATTTTCTTGATTTAACACTACAATCAAGAATTTTTGAAAATTGAAAATTTGGTGTGGTATTTAAATCACAAAAAATGTGACAACTTGGAGAAATACTATTATTTGAAAATTCAATTATGGATGTTTCCTCATCCTTACCGCTTTGAAGAATAGATGAATCATTATTTTTCTCACCATTTTCAAGAAACTCCTCACTTTGGGCATGCTTGATATCATTATGCATAGCAGTTGAATTGGATCATCATTTTCATGTTCTTGCTCTTCATGTGGTTGGTAATCCTCAACTTGCTTAACATTTCCATCCATGATTATTTCATCATGCGCCACAAATTCGTTTAGTACCATATTTTGATTAGTACCATATAAATTATAAAGAGTCTTGCAAATTTCCCTGGCACTACTACAATGTGAGATAAACTCATAAATATCAACAGTAAGAGCACAAAATAAAACGTTTATAGCTTTAAAATTTTTGGATATCCGCTTGTAATCATCTTCAGCATATTCATCTTTCGATTTCTCAATAACTATTGGACCTTTGACCATGATCTCCCAAATATCAAGACCATTGTGCTTGATATAACGCTCCATTGTTTCCTGCCACAAAAAATAATTAGTACATTTAAAAAGCGGAGGGCAATAAGAGTCAAAATCTTAACTAGCTATGGGATCGAACTATTAAACGGTAAAGTCTTAAAAAAAATAGCACTAGCTCTGATACCAATTGTTGGCCCGGTTTGGCTAGTTATATCACTCTAGAGGAGGGGTTTGAATAGGGTGATAATCAATATCGCAAATTAATCAAGTAAAGAGCGGAAAGATAAACGTGGACAAGACACAAGTAATTTTTTACGAGGTTAGCATCAACCAAGCTTAGTCCCCGCCTAGAGTTCCCTAACTCTAGGATTAATCCAATTCTATTATGAGGGAGTATTACAACTCTAGAGTACACCTACTCTAAGTTCCAAGTTACAAGTTAACCCTTCAACAAGTCATTGGTAGAGTTTACCCTTCAACTCTATGATCCCATCCAAATTACAACTTGAACAATACAATCAAATTATATATATATATATATATATATATATATATATATATATATATATATAAAAGCAAATTTAAGCTCAAGGTATGCGAATAAGTTCTCGAGTAATGTGTATGCCAATGAGTGCTTGCTCTCTCTTGTTTTCTCTTGCTACTAATCTCTTCCCCTTTATAGGAGAGAGGTGTAAAGAAGAGTGGAGAAAAATATGGCAAGTGACCGTTGCACGTCTTGTAGAAATCCAATCTCCATGCCTGATTTCAAGTCCTTGAATTGGCATTCCAAGCCCTTGATTTTTTCTGTTCTTGCTCAAGTACTTCCAACGGCTACTTTTCTTGATTGAGCTGAATATCTTGGCTGAGAATCTTCTAGAACCATTCATAATTTGCAGCATAATCTTCCAGAACATTCTATCACAAGATATTATCATATTAGAAGCAAATCTTTGACATTGATAAATATAGCTCTACAATCCTATATTCAAATTTGAATCACACAATATAATATCATATAGATAATATGTTCAAATTTGAATATTAAACAATCTCAGAGATATTGTGACACCTTATATAAAATCAATTAGATAATATTAATATCCCAACATCCACTTCAAAAATGTAGCACATTTAAACAATAATAATTATTAAGATAATTCAAATATAATATGATGAATGTGTCAATTGATTAATCTCTTTTTGTCTTTCATCAAAACATATTAAAAAAACTCAATGTGAGCTAACACTTGTGACAAAAAAACAAAAGTGAAAGTACTCAAAATTTGTGGCTAAAAACAAAAACATCTGCAAGAATGAACCCACCTCAGTAATTACAGAATTTTCAATTCCTTTCTTAGACCTTCGAAGTGGTTGATGGGGAGTCACTTTCCATGCTATTGTGCTTGAATGGTCATTAGTGGGGAGGACACAGATGTCATTTGTTGTATAAATTGAATTTTGTTCGACAAAATTTTGATATCATACATTATATCTGATACATGAACAAAGCACAAAATTATATGAATGCCATTTGTCATATGAGGCTAGTGGTTTGCATTTTCTTTCTTTTACTTTTTCATGTCTTCTTTCTTTTTCTTTTCATGTGGCTATGTTTAAATTAAATAACCTAAAGTTTAACGCACTTTTATTTTTGACATGTATGTATAAATGGATTCAATGCATGAAAAAAGGGTTAAATGAACGAGATTGCAAAAGCCATTAGGATGTAGATAATCTAGAAATTATCCACCTTTTGTTGTGTAATGCTCTGACCCCCTCTCGGGCCGCAGATAGTTATCAGGAACGACTTTAAGGATATTCGACTATTTCAATAAATCACCACAAAATCGTTCTGGCATGCTTCATCCTCGCTCACATGCTACCTAGAAAACTTCCCAAGAGGTCACTTATCCTAAGATTGTTCCACAGCAAGCACGTTTAATTGTGGAGTTCTTAAGAGTAGACTCCCCGAAAAGAAATGTGTACCTTTGGTGGTGTAAGTAGTCATTTTGATCCTTTTAAGCCACACTCGGGGTGTTACAATCACCCTCACTTGAAGCGCACAACGTTCTCGTTGTGCCTCACTAACTGACCGACTTACGAGTCCTCTTGACCGGCGGTCCACACCCAGTATCTTTGCCCAGCTAGGTGATTGCCCATGGGCTCTCCATCCATTGCCGCAGCTCACGATCACGGGTCGGCTCTGATAACATCTGTAACGCCACGACCCCCTCTCAGGTCACGGTCAGTTAGCAAGAACAACTTTAAGGATCTTCGACTATTGCCACAAATCACCACAAAGTCTTTCCGGCGTGCTTCGTCCTCGCTCACACGCTACCTAGGAAACTTTCCAGGAGGTCACCCAAGCACGCTTAACTGTGGAGTTCTTAAGAGTGGGCTCCCCGAAAAGAAATGTGCACGGGTGATATAAGTAGTCATTTTGATCCTTTTAAGCCATACTCGGGATGTTACATGTTGGTAAAAAAGGGTTAGTAAGGGTTTGGTTTTTTTGCATTGGTAAATTGACTTTTATCAATTTCTATTAATTTTCATTAACTTCTATTGACTTTTACCAATTCTTACAAAAAAATTTCAATCCTTTCCAACTCAAATCAACTTCTACCACAACTCTTACTAATTTCTTTTAAACATTTTCACAAAGAAAACCCCACTCATTTATATTTCTTACTAACATCATCTAACTTATACCAATTTCTGCCAACTTTTTTCCTTTTTTTCTAACCATAACCAACTCCGACCAATCATTCCAAAAAATATGAATACTTACCAACTTCTATCAATATTTACCAATTTCACCCATTTACGGCATATTCTTTTCATTGGTAAATAAGGGTTGACCAATGGGTAAAGTTGGTAAAAATTAATAAGTGTGTAGGAGTTGAAATGAGTTTTTTTTTGGGGGGGGAGAATGATTTGTAGGAGTTGGTTAACGTTGGAAAAAGACTGGAAGAAATTAGTAAAAATTATTAGAAGTTGGAAGATATTAGTACGAAATGTAAACAAGAGGAGATTTCTTTATAAAAATATTTAAAAGAGATTGGTAAGAGTTGATAAAAGTTTGTTAGAGTTGGCAAAGATTGGTTAAACTTGTAAAGGATTGAAATTGTTTGTAAGAATTGGTAGAAGTTGGTAGGGATCGATAGAAATTGATAAAAATTGATTTACCAAGAAAGAGAACAGATCTTTACTAACCCCTATTTACTAACAAAAAGAGCAGACCCTTAGTGTAGCATTGATGTTGCAAGTTACAGTAATGACTAATGAATATAGCTTTGTGATGTCTTTTTTACTATAATTTGGTACATATATATCGTATGAGTTAGTGAAAAGGTTCTTTTTTTATGAATGTCCTATATGATAAACAACATAAATATTTTGTAAGAAACGATTTCACATTGATTTTATGTACTACTAGTTTGTATCTATGCTTTTGCACAAGTTTCTAAATTTTAAAATAATTCTTTTACATATATTTCTTGTGTTTAACTTGAATCAATATTAGAGTTATACAATTCCATTGAATTCGTAAAGTATTTTATCATTGGAAGGGGTGTGATCTATTTTCATTCTTTGAAACTCATAGTTTGTTTCAAAAAAAAATTTGCAAGGAGGTACTTGAAATAGTTCGGGAAAAGACCCCATGTGTTGTAACTAATAAAACTTTTATCCATTCTGCCTTAAAAAACTTGTAAAAAGGTCAAACTAATACAGAAAATTAAAAGTTAGAAAATTTGGAAAAAGCGTGAATGTTAAATGAGAAGATATATATACACACATACACCATAGTGTGTGTCTCCATGTATCTATGTATGTATCTATGTTGCATAAAGTTAATGCAAAGTCAAATTATAAGATAAAATTTATAAAACTCTCTAACTCAAAAAGAATTTCTATATGTTTTCTGATATTTTATTACATTGATTAATGATGGTTTTTTGGCATGTAGATAATATGTAAATAGTTAATAATAGAAGATGTGTGTGTATATATATTGCATGAAGTTAATGCAAAACCAAATTATAATACACAACTGATAAAACTCTCTTTCTAACTCAAAAGGAATTCCTATATATTTTCTGATGTTTCATTATTTTTTTTTATTTTTTTTTGCAGATAGATAACAAGTAAATAGTTAATAATCAAAGATTTTTAAATTTCAAGAACAAAATTCCAGTTGTCTTTTTTTTAAAGTTCATATGCTCATCTCAACTCTGCATAATATGTGGCTAGCCCATATACCATTATTATTACTACTACCATTGGAATATTAAGTATGAAAAAGAGTAGTTTGAATCTTTTTTTATTTTCAAAGGGAACAAATTCCTTATGCAATTAATTACTAATTGATATTTATAATGCAAATTTAGTTATGAGTTTTTGATATATGAAATTACTTACGTATATAACTAATAACATGTCATTTTGGAGATAGATTTCTTGTTCTAACATAAGTCATGTCTTTCAAAAGCAAAAGTGAAAAGGCTATAGTACAGGTTGGATTGATCTATTAGGGACATGATATGACTTTCAAGTAATAAATTCATTCTTTATTTTTTAAAAAAATTGTTTGTGCCAATCTTTATATTATCCATATGTAACTTTAGGGTCAAACCGAGAAAGTAATTTGAAAATTTTAATATTATTGAATATATAGAGTTAAATTTTTTCCATAATGTTCAATTGACATATACTTTTATTGATATGCAAGAGGGTGTGTTTTACTTATTTAACTATAAAATTAACAATTAAATAATAAATAGTATGGGATTTTCATATTTATATTTAACTGACCTTCTTTCTTCTTCTTGTTTAACTTGTATCTGGTATCACTAATGATCACACTTCATCAATATTTTCTCTTTGTCCTACATGCAGAAGTTCTTTACTTGAAAAACTTCTATTGGGATACAACTTGTAATTCTAGATGACATTATCCAAAAAGCTTAAATTGAAGCAAATTAAGCATAAACCTATAAAAGTTGAACAATAAAGAGAATTGATCAAAGCAAGTGCTTCCAAGATTTTACATTGTAATAACCCAACCCTAACTCATATTTATTTATGTAAATCATCTTTATATATTTCATTAATCATGTTTATTCATTTACTTTATCATGTTTATTGACCTAATCACTCATGATTATTTGCTTAATCAAATCATGTTTATTAAATTCAATTACACTCAATTTATTTATTTAACGAATTCCATTATGTTATTTAAATTTTTCACCTTTATTTATCGTATTTAATCATCCCGGTTGGGAGATATTTCATTTTGGGTACCACTTTGCAACTCAAGTTTCATTGATCGTTAATTCAAGTTTCGTTGATTGATTAAATGTCGGGTGAATCGATATTAGGCCTCAGTGAGTATAAATTAGTGATGAATTAATTTCTTACCTTCGGTAACTTTAATCCCGAGCAATACAAAATTTTATTTTTGTTCAACACACCAAATAATTTTTCGAGCCCGAACTTAGCTTGTTGGGCCCAAAACAAAAGCCTAAAACCTTGCTAATTTTGTTATTTCACTAAGTACTTATTTTAGCACCTAATTTTAATTAGCAAAAAGCTACTTTTTGGGTGGGAAATTTCAGCCACATGCTGCTAATGCTTGAGAATTTTCAGCCACGGTGAATTCAGCAAAAATCACAAGTCCATCTCTCCATTTCCTCTCTCCTCTCCACAGTCTTCAAGCAGAAAACAGGGGCAGCAACTGTGCCGCCAGCTCTGGTGGTTCCAGCCACCTCCCAGCTGCCCTGAGTTTTCCTTGCTACTAGCTATCATGCCCAAACCCTCAAATCACTCAAAACAGCCTCCTCCTCTCTTTAATTCAAGCCTAAAGTGAGGTTTGTTCCAAAACCCTAACTTGTTTTATCTTGAGTTTTATGGTTGTTTTATTTATGGACTTTGGTCTTAAAGTGTATCAGTTTAATAGAGTTTATGATTGTGATCGTGAGCTGTAAGATCAAATGGTTCAGTGAGCCTTGTCCTTATCAGGACGGCGGTAACGCCTTCGTTTATTAAGTCTTCCGCTGCAGTTTTCAATAATCATGTTATTAGCATTTTGGGGGTGTTACATATATCATAGTTTTTCTCACTTTAGTGATGACACCAATTAAGAGATCCAAATTCGAACGTATATAAAAAAAATAGATTAAATAGTTAACAATCAAATATTTTTGATTTTTTCAAAAAATATTACCAAATTTATTGCCAAAGAGAACAAATTATTTATGACAATTGATTACTCAATGATACTTATAGCACAAATTTATTTATGAGATTTTTGATTTATAGGATTACTTATTTATGCAATTAATAACATGTGACTTTGAAGAAGGTGTTTTTGTTCTATCTACCTTTCTATGAAGTCTTTTTGCTTCATAAGTTAAATCTAAACTAAGTTGCATCATTTGAAACAAAAACGAAAAGATAATATAGTTTTGACTGATCTTTGTATTTTTATTTGAAACAAAAGCAAAAAGGATAATATAATTTTGACTGATCTTTGTATTTTTATTGAATCGCAAGCCAATCTTTATATTATTTATTGATGTAATTTCATATTCAAAAGCAAAAAGTAATAAGAAGATGTGTATGGAGTAAATTTTCCATGAAAATCACCTGCGTCTCCACCTCATGGTGCATTTTTTAATATATATTTTATTTTATTGATATCTGGGAGGGCTTTTTTATTGAACTATAAAATAAATGATCACATAATAAATAATATGGGATTTTCAGATTTTATTTTACTAACCTTCTTTAAGGCTTTCTTCTTATTCAACCCGTGTTTAGTATCGCTAATATTTGGACATAACCGATGGTTCTATATTATCAACAAAAACTAATTACATATTACATAAAAAAAACCTTAAATTCAAGTAAGTATAAACCGATCCTAAAAATTGAATTATGAAAGAAAAGAAAATCGATCAAAGGAGGTAATTCTAGGTTTTTATATCCTAGTTTTTCTTACTTCAATAATGGCATCAATAAAAAGACCTAGAAAACTGTAATTTGAATTTAATTATGTGCAAAAATAGATAAAGATCCGAGTTATATTGTTCCCAACCCCTTTTTATAATTCTCATGTATTGGACTGTTAGCTTTTGTGGTTCTAAAATTTCAACTTTTCATTTTTTTTATTTGGCAATTATAAAATCATAATCACAACTTAATTGTTTTGGAAAGTATATTAATATATGTCTGCTGTAATTATTTTGGATAGTATATTAATATATGGATGTAGTGTTTGTCTACTTCCTAAAACCTGCTTCTATAGAATCCTCTTCACTTCATAACTTTTGGTTTTAAAATTTAAATGATGGTGAAAGTTGTGTATTTTAGCGGGATTAAACATGATGTAAGAGAGCGTTTTAAAAATATATTTAAGTTATATTATTAGATTTTGGGTCATTTTACTCATTAGGTTATAAACGCATGTCAGAAAAAATGTGTAGTGTGTACGCTTTCAATCCTTCTTGCCTTTCTGCTTCGTATATCACCTATGCCTATGTAATAATTAATTAACCTCTTTTTTTTGTTGGTTGAATTGCTTTTCTGATTATATGTAATCCAGTTTGTGACTTTTTCTTCTGACCCTAACCTCTATAGTAGTAACTCCCATTCTTAATCCATGGCTTTTTTCTTTTTCTTTTTTTGTAAACGAAAAGCTCCATTCGAACACAACTTTATCATAGATTAGATACGCAATTATCTCACGTCTTTATTATTTCTTCTAATCGCACGGATTATACGTATAATTCACACAAAGGATTCAACTTTCACCTTTATCAACATCGTTATGCCTTGACACATAACACCAATGATTCCCTTTTTCTGTAATCCTAAAGTAGTTCAGGCCTAATTTTTCTAAAGGTGTCACTGATTGTCAAATAATATCAACAGATAGCGAGGTACCAACCACAGTTCAATAGAAAACTAATCAATTACTATCAACACAGCCCATAATGTCCACATCTTTCGCACAAGAAGCAAAGTATTTCAAGAAATCTTGAAGGCGTCTTTGACCTTCCTTGGCTTGTCTTCTCGATGGCGAAATTCGTGGACAAATTCACCAAACGTGTAACTACGGTATAAGGGAGGGTGGTTTTCATCAATCACTTCTTGATTGTAACCAAGTTGTCATAATTCGGCCCCTATGATACACGCTTTTGTACCCATCATTACTTACGACCTGCACCAACAATAAGCGTGGCAGATTTCAGATTTTGTTTTTCCGGATGAGACACAAACGATTGTATATTACAGATTTTTTAAAAAAAAACAAACACTTAAATATCTAACACTGAGGGCTCATTTCTATAAATAAATACATAGATAAACATTGATGGCTCACATCTAACCATTAGTGCTGGCAGAATTTTGATTTCGGGTTAAATTTAGGTTGGATAAATTGAACAATATCAAAACTTGGATAAAAAAATTGATAATCGATAACGAATTCTTGTTTTCCAGTCAAATAATTTGGACAAGGATAAATTCGGATCAAAATCAGGTTTAGACAATAAAAATATGAAAAATAATGAAATATTGTCTGCAAATATAAAATTCAAATGAAAAAGGCTTAGCTGTACCCGATTTTTTTTTTTTTTCCGGTCAGAAAAATTTGAGTATTTCAATTGAAAATTTTTTTACCAGCACTAATTTAGATGAAGACATTAAGGACAACCTAATTAAATACTTTTCCCCAGTAAAATGTTAAATAGCAATGTAATCTCACTGAATCAAATAAAAATTGTATTCTCAAAATATTTTAGTTTTCATTTGATTTCTAAAAGTCTTCTGAATTTCTGAGCTGAGGGGTCAGCGCATCCTCCTTTCCAGATTTGCACAGAACGGTCCCTGGGCTGTCCTCGGGTACCGGCCACCAGCAGAAATCGGAGCCAGCAGAGGCGATAGCCGACGGTGAGTTTATCCCGGAGTTCTCTCCGTTGCCCGAAGATCTCTCGGTGGCCATTTGTTTGTCGTTCTTGTGGGTGGATTTCGGGTTGCCGGGCAGTGTGGAATTCGCTCTGCACCTCCCAAATCGCAGGTTCCTTCCCTCTCCCATCCCAGCTTTTGTGCGATTCACATATTGTTGCAGACTGTTCTGGCATTTTCAGTCGTCATCTTGCCTCATTCTAGCTTGGGTGGGTATTCAATTTTGCTCTGTTTTGGGCCTTTGTTATTTTGCTCTGTTTTAGAATTCTTGCTCCTGCCGCAGCGTTTTAGAATTGTTGCCTGGCCATCAGTTGCTCTGATTCCTCGCTGTTTGCTTTGTTCCTTAATTTGGCTCCTTTTCGTCCTCCGTTTGATATTTGTGCCCTGAATATCATCGGGCCCCAAATTCTCTTGGCAATTTGGTGCTAAATAGTCCGTATCCATTGTTGTCATTGGCATTCTACTCGTTTGGTTAGGCTGGTTGCCTGTATTTTAGGTCGTAACTCCTGTGGCATGTGTTTCGGCTAGGGCTGGCAATGGGGCGGGTACGGGGCGGGTTTTGCTATACCCTCACCCATACCCATTTAGAAAATTAGTACCCATACCCATACCCATACCCACCGGGTATTATAAAACCATACCCATACCCATACCCACTGGGTATTGCGGGTTTTATTCGGGTACATATATATAAAAAAAATCGAACCTATTTCATACCCATATTCAACCAAAGAAGAAAACACGCCACATTCATACTAAGCTTCCGAGTTCCAACAATACATCATGATCATAAGAGTATAAGACTTTGATAGTCTTAGAACATCCACAAGTAGAAGCTTCCAAATACGTAATCTAAACAAGATTGTCAATGTTCCATGACATGATAAGAGTCTAAAAACATAGCAAATAGTTCAAAGT
>JACYFF010031958.1:97480824-97506005 GCA_017589665.1 Selenicereus undatus
ATGTATGTATACGTATATGTATGTGTGTATGTATGTATGTATGTATGTGTGTATGTGTGTGTGTGCGTGTATACTTACAAATATATATATATATATATATATATATAGAGAGAGAGAGAGAGAGAGAGAGAGATAGATATATACTTTTACTAGGGTTGGCTCCGAAAGAAGAAGACAGGGCATGACCCTTATGATTCACCTCTGGTAGACTAGAAAGGGTGCTTGGCTCCCTGGCACATGATGCTAACTAAGAAAATTATTCAATCATCATTCTCATCATCTTTTTCATAGTAGCATTGATAATTCTCTCCACATTGCTATTAATTCTCCTCTCAGTCTTATCAATGTCAATGTAACCAGGGGGCTAAATCTGAGCAACAGAAAGTGGTGGTCTAGGCAACTAGGGCACACCTTGAAAAACCGATGTTTGGTAAGAATTAGAACTATGAAGGATGGGGTGGGAGTTGTTTCCAGATAATGCTCAAGGTTAAGAGTTAGGAAACACAACATTTGATCCATTGCTCCAAGAAAAGTTAGGGTGATTTTTCAACCCTGGTAAATGGAGAATGGATTATTCTTGGGTCTTTTATAGGCCACATTCATTTACTCCTACCCAGTAGGAAACTGTCGAACAAAGAATGCACATGAACTTAATGTATGATCTAGTGTCTGACAATGAGGGTAAAATACCATAGACGTCTGGGAAGTCTAGGGTTGCTGAACAGATACCCCTTCAACCTATTTCCTAAGTCTGCAATCTTTGACTCTAGGTGACTCACATTATAAACAAGATGCATTCCAACCCTAGCAAACCTAGAACGTAGAATATCATTCGTAGTAGTTTCCTATCGCATAGTCTTCATTAAATCCTTTGAAAACTCCCAAGAAACAGTGACGCTCCCTAGTACATGGGCTCTAACATTGTTCCAATTTGTCAAGTCCATCATAAACAACTTGGCAAAGACATGACTGTTCTAAACCATGATAGGGACACTATGCTAGATAAATTCTTGAATCTAAGTATTTCCAAAGTGATTCCCTTTCTAGTTGAACAAACTTATGGATTTTATTCCTTAGCTTTACATTCTTGACATTAGGGAAAATATTTACTTAACATCTTAACAAAGTCATTTCAAGTAGAAACTGAATTAGCTGTCAAGCCATACATCCATCTTTTACCAGTGTCTTTTAAAGCAAAAGGAATCGATTTCATTCTCACCACATTAATAGATATATTAGGCAAATGCATCATGGAACATAATTCTTCAAATTCCCTCAAAAACAACTATGCATCCTCTAAACTAGTTAATTTAAGGAGCATTTGAACGTAATGAGGTCTCAATTCAAAGGTCACATAAAGTCTTAGGTCAAGCAAGTTAAAGCACAATGGCAAAATAGTCCTCGGAGGATAATAAGTATCACTCAAGGTTCTTCCTTGTGCCATTTCTTTCAATTCAGTTCAGACTTGGGTTCTGGTTTCGATTCAAGTTCAATCCTAACAAAATCTTCTTCTCTTAGGGTCTCTAACCTAACCACCATGCAATGCCCACACTCACCAAAGTATTTTTGGTCTTTTTTTTCTAACTTTTTTTTAAAAAAAATTAACAATAAAAAATAGAAAATAAATTTTTAAAAATCCAGAAGATAAAAACCAAAAAGAAAATTAATAGAAAATCAAAAGTCCAAATTCAAAACAATGTAAACAAAAAAATCAACAAAATCAAGGAGAACATGGACATATACTTTTTTCCAATTTTATCTAACTTAGAATAATGCACAAAAATAAAAAAGAAAATTATTTCTGAAAATTGCAAAATTTTCAAAAAATTTAAAAAAAATTCCAAAAATTCATTTAGACGTTAAAAATCTCTAGAAACCTAATAAAAAAATCAGAAAAGAAAAATAAAAATAAAGAAATCAAAACCAAAACCAAAACCAAAACTTAAAATTTGAAGAAAAAAAAACTGCACATTGGACTGATGTTCGTCCTGGACTGTGACTGGAGTGCGGTTCACAGCACCTGTTCAGTTCTGATTTTTTTTAATTAACAGAAAATTAACTCTATCTAACAAAAATTTGAAACTCAACAAAAGGAAATCAGAATGTAAACTCTAACTAAGACCATGTTCGGCAAAATTAGCGGTTCAAGTAGCGGATAGCGGTTCAAGTAGCGGATAGTTGTTCAGGTAGCGGATAGCGTTTCTAATTTAGCTGTTAGCGGATAGCTGATTAGAAGAGCAGTTGAATAAAATGTATTCGGTAAATTTAGCTGTTGGATTAGCTGATTAATGTAAATTGACATAAAAGGATATAGATAATTTCCAAAGATAAAATTTTCAAAGGGTAATTTTTGGTAAAAAAATATGAAACGCTACTTTTGAATGTAAAACGTTAATATTATTAGCTTTTCAAAAACACTACTCAAAACGCTAAACGCTACTTGAAATGCTATTCAAAACACTACATTACCGAACACTAAAAATTACATGATGAATGTATTGATTTAGTCAAAACGCCAAATGCTAACCAAAACGCTGTTGCCGAACACGCCCTAAAAACAAAAAACACAAAAATTCTAAACTAACTACGCTAAAACAAAACGTTGAAACAAACTCTGCCACAAAAACCAAAATAAAAACAAAGGCTCAATCACTAATCTAAGACTCGATTCAATAGAGTAAATCAAACTCGTAACCTAATTTCAAAAGTCCATTCCCAGCAACAACGCCAAAAACTTCGTGAGTTTCCGCAAGTGGACGGCTTATCGTCATAGTACTTGAAGGTCGGTCCATAGAGATGGGTTTCAAAATTAGATCACTAAAATTGCTAAACTAACATTATTTACAACTAAAATAATTGTAATTACCTAATCAAAGGTATAGGTGATTGAATGACCTTAACAGGCATTCGACGATAATAGGCAAAGCACCAAAGCGAAATTGGAACATTTGTGTTTGTCCCATAATTAAACATCACTATAGCTAGGCACACGTCGAAACATGGGGGATGGCTATAGGAAATTGCGCTCTAAACTTGAAAAATTCAGCAACCAATCATCAAGATCCACCAAGGCAAACCAAAAAGAGTTTACCATCACCAAGCGACCTTTAATTGAAATGAGGAACATGTTTCTTAACTACGAAATTGAATCTAAACGAGGAAACTAGGATTCAATTCTAGGGAAAAACAGGGCAATCAAAATCAATGCACAACTCTTGTCAATTTAACTCAAATGAACAAAATCCCACCCAAAAGCACAACTACAATCAATTTACTCCAATTTTGAGAATCTAGATTTAAATCTAAAAGTAAAATAAAAATGAAAATAAGAAAGAGAATTTGAAAAATAAACCTAATCCACTTTATTCCCTGAACTAATGTTGTTAGTCGTAACTTATAGTCAAATTCAAACCCTTTTCAATTAATTCTCAAATTAAATCTCCACCCTTTAATCTTGTAACTACTTGCACTTATTTCCAATTGGTGATATGATTATGGTATTGAAACGGTGCGAATAATGAAGCGTTATGATGGCATGTGACGAAGGTGAAGGACATAACTGAAAGGAGATGGCGGTATAGGTGGCTCATGTGATTAATGGTGATAAACTGGTGATGAAGGAAAAATATGAACAGTGAGGGGGGAGGGAGGGTCTGCTGGGAAGAAATAAGAGAGACATGACAATTAAAGATGGCAGGAAGAAGACTAGTCACATGCAGTGCATGTGAGGGAAGGAAGAGACTAAGGCCCTGTTCTTTTCGTTGGAAAATTGTAGGTGTGTGATGGGTGAGAGTGGGAAATGGATGAAAGAAGTGGGTGAGTGTGGGTAGGAGTTATATTTTTTTAAAGTGTGGGAAAGGGAGGGAATGACTGGAAAAAAGTGGGAAGGAGTTGAATGAAGTAAGATAGTTGATGTAAGTTATGTATTTTGTTTTTTTAATGTAATCTTTTATTTGTGATAGTAATTACCGATTATAAAAAAAATTTAGACTGAAAAAAATATTTTTTTGCGTTAACTCATGCACGAAATATTGTTTCTTGACCGTTGTTACCCCCAAAAAAATTGTAATTTTCGTTATTCGTAAAACAAAGTACGGATGTATTTTTTTTTCATATATTAACCAAATACGAACAACGAAAAAAACACCCATATGTTCAGGCCTTGTTCTTTTCATTGGTAAATCCAAATTTACCAACCTCAACCAATTTCAACCCACATCAATCCACTTCACGAACTTCAATAAAAAAATATCAACTTCAACCTATTTCAACCAACTTCAACCAATTTCAGCCCACTTCAACCAATTTCAACACATTTTTCACTATTTTAACCAACTTCAACACTTCATACAAAAAAAAATTCAACCCACTTCAGCCTAGTTCAACAAACTTCAATCCACTTCAACAAACAAATACCTATTTTAACCTACTTTAACCCACTTCAATAAAAATAAAAAAATACCCACTTCAACCTACGTTAACCTACTTCTACCAATCTCAACCAACCTCACCTATTTACCAACCCATGTTTTCCAACGAAAACAACACGCTCCTAGTACACGGAAAACAATAACTTGCAATTTGTATGAAGAACTTCCAATATTTTGTTACTAACGCACACAGAAAAAAATATCTGCTCAAAATACACGTACAATACATCTGCACTTCCTGTCACGAATTACAAACAACGCCAAAAAAATTTACACATTCCTTCATTATGCCAGAAAAAACATCTGCAAATTTGGCCCCAAATTACGATTAACGAAAAATAAATCTTTTATGCATACAGCAGCAACCATCCACACTTTGGTGACTTATAACAAATATTTCGTAATCAACGTAAAAAAAAAAGCATCTCTTCCATATAGAGAATCAAACCCAAAATATCTACCAGTCATAAAAAAACTGACATTTGCTTAACAAAGCAAAAAAAGATTATTATTTCTTCAATATATATAACAAAAATTATGTCATCTATAATTCCCGTCATGACTAACAAATATTTCTATAACATGCGAAAAATAAATAAAACTTTCTCATAATTGTTATCAGACTATTCATACACACAATTACATAAATTATAAAAGTTTTCAAACTATAAAAAATAATAGCTATATGTAGGAGTGGGAAAGAGTTGGTGAAAGTGGGTGGGAGTGGGAAAGAGTTGGTGAAAGTGGTATTTTTTTTAAAGTGTGAGAAAATGTTGGAAAGTGGGATGAAGAAGCGGGAAGGAGTAGGTTGGATCCATTAAACTACGAAAAGAACAGGACCTAAGTGAGGGAAGAAATCAAGCACAGCGCATGTGAGGAGGGGGAAGGAATGGGCTCAAGTGAGCCAGGCCAGTTGGGCCACATTAGCATTGGACCTGGGTTTGTTGGGCAGGGATTTAGGTCTTTTTTTTTTCTTGCTTCTAATTTGATCCAAACACTTTTCTTCCTCCTCCATTATTATCCGAAGTATAGATAGTTGAAAAATGCATGTTTGAATTATGTTTGTCAGCTTGGACTGTACGAACTAAAATAAAATGTTTCTTGAAACACTTCCTATGCTCCGACTCTGTGGAGTAGTAGATAGTTTATGATTTTTAAATCTAAGGTCAATTGAAACCAATTTCTTTATGATTTTGCAATTTAGGGGTAAGATTGCTACATTAAACCCCCACCTTATCTGATTGCAGGATTTTGGGGGTATTAGTATTGGATTGATCTTTTCTTCCTCCTTCATCAGCATCATCCTTGAGCATTTCATTCACTTTTCATAGTTTTCCACAATTCCTACCAAGTAATAAAAATCCTAATTTAATATTTATTTTGAGCAAATAATACTCAATAAAAGGATATAAAATTTCATAATTCAGGTGAATACTAACAAATTGACGCCTCTTTCGTAATCAACTGATTTCTCACTTTCAATATCTCTCAATATTTTCAGCATATGATGTGTTTCTCTCAATATTTTCCAGTCTCTGTCTCTCCAATTTTTCAGGTTATTTTTGTATTAATTTTCTGTGTTTCCTCTCCAATTTTCTGATGTGTCTAACCCCTGGAGGTAGCCCCCTTTTATAGCTTAGAGGGCGAGATAAGTTAATTAGAAAAAGGAGATCTAATCTCACTCCTAATAGGCTTAATTTGAATGGACAAACCAATCTAGATGAAACACTACTTGGTAAAACTCATCTTAGACACGGAGCAACAGACTAGACAACCTGCTCGAGTTCTTAACTAGAGGACCCGAACATGTTCCCAGTCGGTTCAGGCCCATTGGGCCAACCTATCTGTCCTCTCTCATGTTTTCTGGCTTTTTTCTTCTTGTAACACCTCAAATATGATTTGAAAGGATTTGAAGTGACTATTTATATCATCAAAGGTACGCCTTTTTTTCGGATAGCCCACTCATAAGAACTATAGAGTTAAGCTTGCATGCTATGGAGAAATCTTATGATAGGTGACCTCTTGGGAAGTTTCTCAGGTAACGTGTGAGTAAGGAAGAAACACATCGGAAAGACTTCTGATGATTTTTGGGGTCAGTCGACGATCCTTAAAGTCGTTGTGGTAACTGCTTGTGACCTGGGAGGGGTTGGGGCATTACACTTCTGTATTTGTTTTTCTTTCAAACTCGAATTAAAGATTAATCTGTTGGGCCTCCAAACACAACTTAGGGTATGATTTTCATCAACATACATTTAAAAATGAAATGTCATTTTTATGCATCTATAGTTAGTCCCCACTTTAAACGAGCTATGCAAGGTGAAAGTCAAAATAGATATCATTTGTGCTTACCTGTTTAGTCCTCTATTTTGACCTTTCACCACTCTAGTTATTCTGAATTAACCTTTCGTCAATCTAACGAACCTTTCACCAGTCTAATGGATCTTTTGTCGGTCTAGCGATTCTGAATTGTTGACCTTTTGCCTGTCTAGTGGACCCTTCGTTGATCTAGCAGTTCTGGATTTGGTGGTGTGTGAGCTTGAAGACTGGTAGCCAGATCCCTATAAAGTCGGTGATATCTAAGCCTGAAGATATGTAGCCAAGTCCATGTGAACTTAGTGGCATGTGAGCCAAAAGACATAAAGCTAGATCCTTATGAACTTGGCGTCGTGTGAGCCTGAAGACTTGTAACCAAATCAATGTGAACTTGGTGGTATATGAGCCTAAAGACCTGTAGTCAAATCCCTATGAACTTGGTGGCGTAAGAGCCTGAAGAATTGTAGTTAGATCCCTATGAACTTAGTGGCATGTGAGGTGGCATACCTAAACCAATTTCACTATGAATTTGGTGTTGTTTGAATCTAAAGACCTGCAGCCAGATCCCTGTGAACTTGGTGATGTTAAAGCCTGGAGATCTATAGCCAAATCCGTGTGAAGTTAGTGAGAGGTTGAGATATCAAATCTTTAAGTTTAACCCTTTTTGCCGCTCGAGGGTTGATATCATTTCCTTCTGATGGGAGCTTGCTATTAAGATGGCCTTTTATGCTAAGAAGAATAGGATGAGATATCCTCTATAGCTAGATCCTCTTGGACTTTGCTACCTAATAATCTAAAGTTAGGTAGGTGTCCTTTATGTAAGGACGTGGGTGGATCACTCAAAGGTTATGATGTCTGTGTAAAGCTCACTTTAAGCATGGAGCCCCCATAGTCAGCCTGATCGAGGTGAGAGTAAAATTATAGATGTCTTCCATGATAGTTGCTGACGTAATCTTAGGAACCTTTGATGTACATTCATGGATAACCAAGATTATGTGCCCTTCCTCCAGCATTGTTGTCATGCCTGAATATGCTTTTCTTCAATCTAAGGTTCCCAGGTGATCAAGGTGGAGGGAGAGATAGTAAATAGGCTAAAGACCCATGTATAGATGTAGGTGTAATGGTTAGTCTATGTGAGACTATGCATGTATGTTGACTATACATACTTAATTATGCCAATTGTGCTAACTATGTAGACATGTGATTACCTAACCTCATATGTATGTAAGTGAAAGTCTCGTGCTAAGTTTAGGGTCCAATGCATAAGGCCTTATTAGGGTACAAGTGAGTTATGGATTAGGCATGGTCTTGTTCTATAGCTTAAGATGTAACATACCATAGGATGAGGGGGTAAAAAATTAAGTGATTATTAGGTTAGGCCAAGTCATGACGTATAAGCTACTTAGGATAGGGAATCTTTTCTTGTAAGAAATGAGGAACCTTTAATTTTGTATTAAAGTGCTCATATTCTAAAGAAGCCCTCAATTTTTGTTTATTATAATAGAATTCCTATATATGTAGGGATATGGCATATGAAGATCCTTTTGTTAGTTCTACCTAGAGTAGTCCCTAGTTTAGTACAACGAATGTGGTTATCTCCTTGGTGGAAAATGTTTACCATGATAGAGGTCTTAATTGTCCAGGAAAATGTACAGAAGCCCCCAGTCTCGCAAATGGGTGAATGGCCACTTAGAAAGGTTAGTGATCCAGAAAATATGAGGATTCATAGTGAGCCCTGTAGGTGTGCCTATGGTCCAGGCTAGGCCAACTACCTTCATCCATTCCTGGGTCCGAAGATCCCTACTTAGAGGCCCAACATGGACAACCGGCTAGCGGCCCATTAGGGAAATATCCTAAGTAAAGTTACTACTTTACCCCTTACTACAGGAACTATGAATACCCCTAACTACCTCGAGAAAGGAGGTCCCTTTTTTCTGGGCACATTCTCCCATACATTAAAAATTCTTTTTCTACTCTATCTTTTCTTGGGACCCCCTGCTGACTTGATCGTCGGAGAGACCTTCCCCGGATCTCCTATTGGGGTTGCCATTTTTATAGGTTCGGTGCTCGAGGAACAATTTGCCAAGAGAGACAAGGCCATACGGGCATGTTCCAGGAGAGACAAGGCCCCCATGATAGAAGTCCCGATACCTCCTGAGGTGCAAGATGCCTCGGAGAGCTCCCGGGCAAACCCTGGCTCGATGGGATAGCATCTTCCTAAGAGGGAAGCCTACGTCACAGTGGATGCGCTCAAGAACCTCATGTCCACCATGACCGACACTATCCTCCAACAAGTAACTGAGCAAATGAAGAAGACCGTGGAAGCTGTGAACTCCGTAAGACCTCTGCCTACTTTTGACTATCTATCTATCGCGGGATGTGAGCCGTCCCATAAGCATGCTCCCATTAGGTCACTTCATTGAAATGATGAAGTGAGAGAGATTGCCTGCCCAGAGAGAGACGGACGATCTTGAGAAGGGAATCGGGACCGGTTTATAGGGGTTGTCACCTCTCAGGCCCGTAGGGCCTCCAGGAAGGCTGGCGAAATCCACCACCACCTCTACGCAATACGCAACTCATTCCTGACGCACCACCTGGTTTGAGGAACAAGAGCAAACCTCAAAGCCCTAAGGAAAAGTCTCGGGAAGGCGACGAACTCCTGAGCGTCGCTCGGCCAGGGAGCGTACTCGTAGTCCTTCATCAGAGGGTGTGTGTGGCCAGGGCTCCTGCCACCACAATCGGTTCTTACGCAGCCCCCCGAGGGCCAGCCTCCCCCAAAGAAGCTCGTCGATAGTATAGGTGGAACGGCACATTGAGACACTTATCAAAGTGTCCGGAACGGCCACCCGGACAGGGCCCGTCCCTTTTTCCACGTCTTTCAGCGCAGAGATAATCAACACCCCCCCCCGGTTACGGGAAAGTTAAGATGTCAACCGTGGACCTATACGATGGAAACACAGATCCAGAAGAACACCTTGGGTTGTATAAGGCCCATATGTATGTACAGGACGTGGACGATGCTACATATTGTCGGTATTTCCCGGCTACCCTGGAAGAGGTAGCATAGTCTTGGTTCAACGGCCTAACCCCATGAAGTGTCTCCTGCTTCCAGGACTTGGCTGACAGGTTTGTCAACCAATTCATTACTAGTCGCAAGGAGAGGCGGACTAGCATTTATTTATCAAAAATCATGCAGGGACCACAGGAATCCTTGGTCGAGTTTGCTAAGCATTTCCACCAGGACGCAGTCTTGATCCCATGATTTGGAAGACGGGATGTCATACACCTCTTTCCTGAATGACCTAAAGAACGGGTGATTCAAATTCTCTTTAACCGAGCAGGAGGAAACCACCCTAGTCGAAGCCTTGGGGAAGGCCGCTAATTTCATTCGAGCGACGGAAATCTGCACCGAAAACACGGATGCCTCCAAGAAGGCCAAGGTCCCAGGAGCTAGGAATACGGGACGAGGCGACAGAAGGCTAAGGCTTGATGTCAGGGACTCTAGCTTTATTGTAGATCCAAGAAGCATACTGATGGAAGTGAATGGGCACCTGATGTTGAGAAAGCCACAACCTATGACCACAGCACCGAACGAAATGGTCCTACTGCTACCAAGTGCAGAGAGTTAAAGAAGACCCTTTATGAACTTCCAAACAAGGGAAAGATAGGTAGTTTCTTAAATAGAGGACCTCAGTCCCTCCACAAGGAACGCAAGCCCGGGCACTCAGAATCGCGAGAAAAGGAGTGCTCCATGGAGATAGTGGCCACCATCGCTGGCTAGTATGCGGAAGGTATTCGATACGAAGGCCCGCATTTCACCTCACCCCATAACGATCCGTCGGTGGTCAAGCTAAAAGTGGCCAGCGCCCTTGTCCGAAAAATTTTGATTGATACCAGGAGCTCCATCGATATCATCACGTGGGATTGTTTGAAAAAGCTCAAACACCCAGGAAGAGAGATCGTTCCTCTGGTGCACCCCATATTTGGCTTTGAGAGACAGGAAGTGAACGCCATGGGAGTGGTTCAACTCCCATTACGATTCGGGGACAAGACCAAAGCAAGGAACCTGAAGTGGATTTCTTGGTAGTCAATGTCCCACAACCTACAACGTCATTCTAGGACGGCCAACTTTGCACAAAATGAAGGCTGTTATCGTCGCGTACTTGCTTGAACTTCAGTTCGAGGCCGATGATGGTAGTGTTGGAAAACTTCAAGGAGATCAAAGGACAGCCCGGGAATGCTACCTTGTCAACATTCGGCCATTAGTAGAACGTTTGGTCGAGCATGAACCCGCTGAGCCACCAACCTTAGATAAGAGGCAGCGGACTACGTTTCCTCCTCCCGCGAAAACCCTGGTAATATGCACCTTGACCTTCGCCGAGCCCAGATGACCACTACCTGAGGCTGCCTATGACATAGAAGAGATTCCCCTTGACGAAGGACGATCATACCGCATGGTTTAGTTGGGCCGAGAAACGGAGGCTGCTACCAGGCATTCCCTGGTTGACCTCCTATGGGAGTACCAGGACGTTTTTACCTTCGGCCCCGAGGAAATGCCCGGCATCAACCCTACGATAATGGAACATCAGCCGAATATAGATCCCGCTCACAAGCCAATGATCTAGAAGAAGCGGTACATGGGCCCCGAGCGGGTCGCGGTAGCGACCGCGGAGTTATAAAAGCTGATGGAGGCGGGGTTCATTAGGGAGTGCCAGTATCCTGAGTGGATTTCGAACGTGGTAGTCGTTAAAAAGCCCAACTGAACCTGGCGGATGTGCGTTGATTTTACAGACCTTAATTAGGCATGTTCGAAAGACAACTATCCCTTGCCAAAGATAGACAAGCTGGTGGATGCCACATCAAGACACGCCCAGCTAAGCTTTATGGATGCATTTTCAAGGTATCAACAGATACCTCTCTGCACTGAGGATCAAGGGAACACCTCATTCATGACTAACCGGGGGTTTACACTACTATAAACTGATGCCTTTTGGGCTAAAAAATGTCGGTGCTACTTATCAGCGCTTGGTAAACAGAATCTTCGAGCCCCTCCTTGGGAGAACCATGGAGGTGTACGTAGACAACATGATAGTCAAAAGCATACCGAACGCAGAGCATGGCGGGGACTTTCGAAAGACGTTCAAAATTCTTTGAACATACGACATAAAGCTCAACCCAAAGAAGTGCGTCTTTGGAGCCCGATCAGGGAAATTCCTAGGCTTCATGATCAGCAGTCGGGGGATAGAGGCCAACCTAGACAAGGTCAAGGCAGTACTAGACATGAAGCCCCCATGGAACATCAAAGAAGTACAGCGATTAACCAGATGCATTGCGGCCTTAGGCCGCTTCATGTCAAAAATCCATCGATAGGTGTCAGCCCTTATTCTGCGTCATTCAAAGGTATGCCACTTTCGCGTGGAACAGAGAAACAGATGATTTCTTCCATGCATTGAAGGCATACGTGGCCCACCTATCCAAGATAGCCAATCCCATCGCTGGCGAAACGCTCCTCCTCTATTTGGCCATCTCGGAACAAGCCGTAAGCGCGGTCCTGGTGGTGGAAAGGGCCAAAAAGCAGATCCCTGTGTACCACGTAAGCCATGCTATAGCAGGGGCTGAAGTAAACTACCCTCTAATCGAAAATTTTGCTTACACATTGGTAATGGCTAGCGGGAGTAGAGTTGTGTCATACGGCAGGGGCATACTCGGTTAGGGCGTACTCGGACTCTTAACTTGTCGTCAGTCAGCTCAATGGGGAGTACGAAGTCAAGGATAACACCATAGCGGCCTATGTTCAACGCGTATGGAGGCCACTCGGCTATTAAAGCATTTCTCAATAACACATATACCGTGGTCGGAAAATCGGCAAGTAGATGCTCAGTCGAAGTTGGCTAGCTCCTCAGAGAATGGGACACCGAAGGGAATCCAATGGGAGACTTTGACGGAACGAAGCATCGAACCCCATGAAGTCCTTTGGCTGGATAGGAGTTCCACTTGGATGGACCCCATTCGCGCATATCTAACGGACGGTGCGCTGCCCCGCGACACCAAAGAGGCAGACCGAGTAAAGAGACGGAACATGTTCATACTATAAGATGGGATCCCGTACAAACAATCTTACGCCCATCTGCTACTAAAGTGTGTGACCCCAGAAATGGGGAAAAAGGTCCTCCAGGAACTGCATGAAGGAGCATGCAATTCTCATATTGGCGGGCGGGCCCTAGTAGTCGGCGGAATACAAACCGGCTACTATTGGCCTTCTTTACACTAAGACACTCCACAGCTGTAACAAATGCCAAAAATTTTCCCCCACCCAGTGTAGGCCCACTACCCCACTGACGCCAATAATCAGCCCCCTGCCATTCGCCACCTGGGGAATAGACATACTGGGGCCCTTCCCTCAAGCCACGGGTCAACAAAAATAATTATTCGTCGCTGTAGATTATTTCACAAAATGGGTGGAGGCCGAAGCCGTCACTTCAATCGTAGCGTCCGAAGTCCGAAAGCTTATTTGGAAGAATATTATCACCCGTTTCGGGGTCCCCCAAGCAATGATCTTCGACAATGGTCGATAGTTTAACATTACTAAGGTGACCGATTACCTCAGTACCTTAGGGTATCAGGTACGGTTCACCGCGATACCTCATCCACAGATAAATGGCCAAGTGGAAGTTGTAAACAATGTCATTCTCCAAGGCTTGCAGAAGAAACTAGACGACGCCAAGGGCAAATAGGTCGATGAGCTGCATGGCGTCTTCTGGTCAATCTGTACCACTGAACAAACGGCCACGGGGGAAGCACCTTTCATGCTGGCATATGGATCTGAAGCCATGCTACCCATTAAGGTATCACTCCACACTCATCATCTTACCACCTTCCAATAGGAACTCAACAACGAAGCCCTTTGGGAGACCCTCAATTTACTCCCCTCTATTTGGTGTAACACGCTCCTGAGAGAGAAACTCTACAGACTCCGCGTCATAAGGCTCCATGATCAATGGTCAAACTCTATTCCATTAGGGTAGGAAAGGTTCTTCGTCGGACCAAAGATGTTGCGCGTGCATACAAACACGGTAAGCTCACGGCTAATTGGGAAGGACCCTACAAGGTGACGAAGTAGGTGCACTTGGGCACATATCGACTCACAACTCCCGAAGGAACGCCCAACCCCAGAACATGGCATAGTAGCAATCGGCGAAAGTATTATCAGTAGCAGTTTTTCCTTAAGATTCATGCAATGTACTAACTACATTTTTCAGTAAATACACGCATAGACATTAATTTCCATGGCGCATATCTGCCCATCCCGTTCTCTTATACCTTTAGCCCTTCCAAGGGGCTAAGGGTCCTAAAAGCACGGCCTAAGGCTAGTCACTATACCTTTAGTCCCTTCAAGGGGCTAAGGGTCTTAAAAGCATGGCATAGGGCAGGTCGTTATACCTTTAGCCCCTCCAGGGGGCTAAGGGTTTTACAACACGGCCTAGGGCCATTTATTACACCTTTAGCCCCTCCCAAGGGCTAAGAGCCTTTAAGCACGGCCTAGAGTCGGTCGCTACACCTATAGCCGCTCTAAGGGGCTAATTGTCTTACAGCACGGCCTAGTGTCGGTTGCTACACCTTTAGCCCCCCCAAGGGGCTAAGGGTCTTTAAGCACGACCTAGGGCTAGTCGATATACCTCCAACCCCTCTACAGAGCTCAAGGTCTTCATGCACGGCCTCTGGGAAGTTCGTTATGCCTTTAACACCCAAGTGGCTAATGTCTTTAATAGCGCAGCCCGCGGGCCGCTCACTATGCCTAAAGGTCCTACAGAACGACTATGATGTAAGACCAATGCCAAACTTGTTGTTTCCCTTAGGGGTCAGAAGCTTATAGAGCCCCAACAGTTGCAAAACAGATACGAAAGGCGAACGCGTAGACAGTAACAAGCGAAACAATAAGTGACAAACAACCGGCAACAAAATCGAAGATTTCATTAATTATGAGCAAAAGTACAAGCGCCAAAATAAATCAACAGCTGAAAAGAAAACTAAGAGAAGAACAAAGTTCAGAAAGAAGGTCCTTGGCATCAGATGGTTGGGTCCTCATCATCACTATCCTCGTCCACCGTGGCCCTATCATCGTCATCTTCTTGCGCCGTGGCCTTTCCATCTAGGGGTGAGGTATTTTTCGGCTCACCCAGGCCGTCCTCTTCAGACGCAGGCAGCTGAAACTCTACCAGCTCTGGATCCTTGCCCTCAGTACGAACCTGGCGGCTGTCTTCGATGAACTTAACGTATGCCTCCAATTAACCCTCTCAGTGAAAGTCATCGAGGACCAAGGTCTCCAAGAACTTGCGAAAGAACTTCATACGGTCGTCGTGGTCGTGCCGGTAGCCTTGTTGCTCAGCATTGGTGGCCCTTGCATTGCTAGCAATGGTCTTGATAGAGGCCTCTCCCAGCTGGTGCATCATCTCCTTCCTCTTGGTCTCCCAAGCCTCTTTTTCTTTCTTTAGCTTCCCCCAACAACGTTTGTACTTAGCCGTTGATTCGTCCGATTTTTGGCGTTCCAACTGAAGGTCTCTAATCTGCCCCTTCGGTGGGCGTTAGAGCTCTGGAGATAGCGAATCTGCTTCTCCAAGATGGGGACAAACGACGACGACCTCACGGCCTTCAGCGCTCGAGCGAAATCCTATCAGACGACACAGTAGGGTTAGCCAGAGAAAGGAAAAAATAACATGCAGGAGAAGAGTGGAGATAGGAAAGAGAAAAGTGGAGATAGGCACACCCTTACCTAAGCGATGGCCACCTACTCCTCGGTGACCCTAAGCGGCTCCGCAGAACCAGAAGGAACCAAGTCCCACGACTTAGCAAGATGTTCAACCAAAGCCTCCTCGCAATGAGGGCCTTCGTATCTCACCGAAGGCCGCTCGGGTACCTGGTTCCTCTAACACCTCCCGCAGCAGTGACCTTTCGTCCTCCGCACCCTTGGAGGGGGGCAGGTCGACTCTCCTAGGGGTCGGAGCCAAAGCCATGGCCACCTCACCTCCTTCCTCTGGGCGCGACCCTCGCGAGCGCCTGAGCGAGGAAGGGTCAGGGATACAGTTGGGGATTTTCAACCGCGCGGCATAACCTTTGGTGCCTGTTAAGAATACCTCAACTCAAATGCGTAACCCATGCAAAATAAAAAAGAAATTAGGAAAAATAATCGCCCGGCCTATAACGACAAACTTTCCTTTCCTGGGACTCCACAAGGTGACGCTACTCCGCTTCTCGGTGGCGGACAACCTCGGCTGCTACCTCCTCTGTGGTAGCTCACCCACTTTCAAAGGGTGATAGCATCGTCTGGGCTTGCTTTGCACAAGTGAAAAGAAAGTCAGGTCAGAACTAAGGTGAGACTAACATATAGGGAAGACACAAAATACCCTTAGAGTAATTCTCAAGTATACAGAGACCAATGGCAATGAGGAAGAGATCGTTCTCGAAGTATTATAGCTTAGGAAGCCAGTTCAAGGGCTCCTTATCACTCGACTTGACCCGTCAACGCTCGGGCTGTTTGCCCACGTCTGCTATTTGGGACATGAAGGCGGGAAGAGGTCTTGGTCGATCATCTTCCCGTACATAGTACTAAAAATAGCGGGCGATCTTCGTCTCTTCCACAGTCGGCTGCCCAAACAGATTATGGATCGGTTCACCGTTGTTCCAATCAGGAAGGTCCCCCCAACCCGTCGCGCGGTGAACAAAGAGGAAGTTGTACTTCTAGTTTTTCAACTTGGACTTCTTTCCAATGGCAGTTATGAAGACCTTTCTATTGTTAAAATTGTACCAACTAGCATCCTCATTCTCACTCGGGGCCTACTGTACAATAGGGACCAATCCAAAAGCACGACCAGTACAAGAGAGCCCACGCAGCTTATACATCGCAATAAAAGAACAAACATTATACCAAGACATAGGCACAACCTACCCAAGCGCCAGCTCGTACTTATTTAAAATTTCCACGATGACCCTGTGTAGTGGAAACCTCAGGCCATAGGAGAAGGCCACCCGATAGATCGCTATACATCCTGGGGGCAGCTTATTCATGGTGGCATCAGGGTCAGGAATGATAAACTTATACTCGGTCATAAGGAGGTACTTCTCCTCCAACGCATGCCTCTTTAGGGTATGCATGACCCTAGGGTTGAGGAAGTGAGTGCTCGGCCCGTCGTTAGGGTCCGAGCATGCAGGGGCCCCCAGGAAAATGGATCCCTCGGCAACGACTTCTTGGGATGACCCCATTTTGAGCGCCGCCTCTCTTGGAAGTAGAAATTAACGAATAAGAACTTGTCGAGTAACCTTCACCTCCCATTTCGGGGGTACTAGAACTAGTAGTGCAAACTTCAACACTCAATCTACGGGGGTTCGAGGCAGAGCGAGAGTTACCTTCTGAGTATCCTTCGACCATGAGCTCGGGGAGGGTCTTCAAACGTGCAGTGGTTTTTGTCCTTGCTAGCTTGTGTTCTTGGACATCAGTCATACAGGAAACAACCACATCAATTTTCCAAGGATAAACGACCTCCTCCTCAATACTGAGGATACTGGGGGTGGAAGAATACTCACAACTAGACCAGGAAAGCGTGTCAGGCTCATATATAGGCACCGCATAGGGAATTTTCTTAAGTTCCCTAAACTAATTCTTTGGGGGAATGCCCGCAACCACCGGACCATCAACTCTGGCCGAGAGGTTGGGGAACTGGGGGTGACGGCCCTCCTCTTGGGAGCCAGTCGGCCCATCAGGAACTATCCCACTCAATGAGCACGAAGACGACATACAAGTAATAAATACAATACAAAATACAAGCTTTAAAGGGGTGCACAAAGGCGTGTACCTACAAGAATTGAGGAAAACTGAAGGCAAAGGTTGAAGATGAACAACCCCTTTAAAGATTCGAAGAAAAAGTTTGAAGACGTTGCAGTGAATTTGAAGGGAGATGAAGAAAGGGCAAATACTCTCTCTATAAGAAACATGTTTATCTCTTTAGAAAGCTTTAAGACGCGATCAGAATGACCTCTCCCTAGAAACCCAACTTCGTTTATATAGAAAAGGGAGCAAAGATGAGGGGACGACACACCCCATAGGCGTGGGGAGAGCCAAAATTCCATTCAGGCCATGCCACGTGGCGTTCAGATACTCATGACTTTCTCAAAACACGCTAGCCCCCAAGGGCTAAGGATCTTACAGCACGACCTAAGGGTCGGTCGTTACATCTTTAGCCTCCAAGGGGCTAAAGGTCCTAAAATCATTGCCAAATGGCCGGTCGCTATACCTCTAGCCCTCCAAGGGCTATGGATCTTACGGCACGGCCTAAGGGCCATTCGTTACGCCTTTAGCCCCCAAGGGGCTAAGAGTCCTAAAAGCACGGCCAAGGGGCCGGTTACTATACCTCTAGCCTTCCAAGGGCTAGGATCTTACGGCACGGCCTAAGGGTCATCCGTTACACCTTTAGCCCCTACGGGGTCAAGGATCCTACAGCACGGCCTAAGGGTCGATCGTTATACCTCTAGCCCTCCAAGGGCTATGGATCTTATGGCACGGCCTAACGGCAAGTCGTTACTCCTTTAACCCCCAAGGGGCTAAGGGTCCTACAGCAAGGCCTAAGGGTCAGTTGTTACACCTTTCGCCCCAATGGGCTAAGGGTCCTACAGCACGGCTTAAGAGTCGATCACTATGCCTCTAGCCCTCCAATGGCTAAGGATCTTACGGCACGGCCTAGGGGTCATTCGCTACACCCTTAGCCACCAATGGGCTAGGATCAGTCTTGTAGAACGGCCTAGGGGTCGGTCGTTACGTCTGTAACCCCCAAGGGGCTAAAAACCTTTGCGTGCAGCTTAGGGGCCATCTGCTAAACTTGTAGTCCCCAAGGGGCTGCAGAACGTCACAATATGGTCAAGAGGCCAGGCACCATACCCCCGGCCCCCAAAGGAGGTCGGACATCTTACAAGCATGGCCTATAGGCTGGATGCTAGCTACCCCCGAGCCCCAAAAGGCGGGAGGCCCTTAAGACAAAAGCTGGCATAGAGGTGGTAAAAAAAATGAGGATTAGGTTACAACAGAGCTTAAGACTACTCGTTATCATCATCTCTAGGTGGGGGAGGCGTGTCATTGGACCCAAAGCTCTCCTCCTGGCTGTTCACAGGCATCTGCCCTGGTCCTGTGCCGGACGACCCAGGCCATTAGGCCACTATCAGGGCGCTTCTATTAGCCTATAGCCATGCTTCAAATATGGACCACCGCGGGCCTGTGAGGGCAAACTTCAGGTCCTCAGTCAGGCCCCAACTCAAGACGCCTAGCTCCATGGCCTCATTTACCACCATAGCGTAAAAAACGGCTTGTACTAGCTCGGGAATCTAAAAATCACGGGCAGCATCCTCAACGTCCTCTAAAAGGAAGTACAGGCACAAGTCGCGATAATCCTCTAGAAGCGGCTGGAGAGGATGAGCGGCTCTCATTAAATGCCAGTCGAAGGCCTCCAACACGAGAAAAGTCATCCCCTCGGTACTGAGAAAATAAGGGAACACCATGATAGAAAACTTGCTCGCAAGGAAACTGGATCACGAGGGGTGGGTAACAACTTCAAGTAAGCCCCATTTTATATACTCGAAGTGGGGGACTCCATATACAAAAATTACACCTCGGGAACCAGGTCACATCGGGAAACCCCCTAGCACCAAAAAGGAAACCTAAGTGTCACTGGATGACGGGATGCCCCTGATAAAATATTACCTTTCGAGGTCTATATATAGTCCCTTCGGCACGAACTCACTCCATATTATGCCTGACTACCCATCCTGTTAAGCGTGCAGGCAAAATGTGATGGGTTCAATGATCCAGAAAATATGAAGATTCATGGTGGGCTCCGCGGGTGCGCCTATGGGCCAGGCTAGGCCAATTACCTTAAGCCATTCCTGGGTCCGGAGATCCCTACTCAGAGGCCCAACGTGGACAACCGGCCAGCGACCCATTAGGGAAACATCCTAAGTGAAGTTACTACTTTACCCCTGGCTATAGGGACTATGAATATGCTCTACCTACGTCGAGAAAGAGGATCACTTTTTTCTGAGCACATTCTCCCATATATTAAAAATTCTTTTGCTGCTCTATCTTTTCTTGGGACCCCTTGCTGACTTGATCGTCGGAGAGGTGTTCCCCGGATCTCCCCTCGGGGTTGCCCTTTTTACAGGCTCAGTGCTCGAGGAACGAATCGCCGAGCATCCTACTCGTGCCATCATGTAACCCCGTTCTCGTACTACATAACCCTCAGAGAAACTAGAAAGTCCTGAAACAGTTAGAATATAGAGTAAGTATCCACTCTTGAAGTTCAGTCATGGTTGAGATGAAGAGTTTT
Source organism: Selenicereus undatus (assembly GCA_017589665.1). Taxonomy (NCBI): domain Eukaryota; kingdom Viridiplantae; phylum Streptophyta; class Magnoliopsida; order Caryophyllales; family Cactaceae; genus Selenicereus; species Selenicereus undatus. The sequence continues at coordinate 97,500,932 of JACYFF010031958.1, forward strand.
GAATTTTAGAATGAAGATGAGACTTGAGACTATGATGATTGGGAAACAGTAGTAAAGTGGGTGAATGGTTTGTTCAAGTTTGGTTTGATGGAAGTATGGAATGCTTCTTGTCCTCAAAATTCAAGACTTTATTTGCTTTCTCTCATTTGGCATAGCCCACCTTTCCAGGTTTTGAACCAACCACTCTGTTCTTTTCTCCTTTTTTAACCTAAGGAATCAATTGAGATGTTTCTTCATGGAAACGAACTTTCGTGGCTAGGCCTCAAAGAGGTTACCTATGTATCCAATATGGAATTAGGTCAGTCGCAGTTCAGGAGTAAAGATATGCAGCTTGAAGCAATGACGCTTCTAAGAGGGCTTTTTAAGGTGGGCTTAAGGATTAGAATGCCAAATGAAGGGAATCGGTGTGAAGGTTTAAATAACCCCTATGAAATCTCTAAGTGTGCATGGTTGATAAGTTAGTGTGAATCATGAATTCCTTTCTTAATTCTTCTTCTTTTCAAGCCTTTTGCTTTTTTCCTTCTCTTCTCTCTTTCTTTGTTTTTTTTTTTCTTTTTTTCTCCTTAGATAGGACCGCTTGGTCTAAACTCTCTCTTTCTTTTTATTGTTGACTTTGACATCCCCATGATACATTCTCACTCCCTGATTAGGTCAAATATGGTTGTGAAAGAAATAGGCTCTTCTTGACATCCCCATGATACATTCTCACTCCCTGATTAGGTCAAATATGGTCGTGAAAGAAATAGGCTCTTCAAATGCAGTTCCAAGTGGTAACTTGTCAGGCCTAACAAATGTATTGATGCAGGTTATTAAAAGAGGTCTCCCATTTTAGGCATGTTTGTTAAAGCTACATAACTTATTACAAAGAAATTTTTAATCTTTTCCTTATCCTGATGATGGATTAAATTCCTTAGTCTCTTTTTTATTTTATTTCTCTTCCTCTCCTATTGCCTAACTCACGTTATGAGTTTTCAAACTAGCCGCTCTTTTTTTCTCTTTTTTTTCTCTTTTTTTAACTCTAGATTTATCATCAGACAAGAGTATTCTAGCAAGGAAATGAGAAAAAATGGAATATGTTTATGAAGTATGAAAGTGTTAAAGTTTCAAAACTTGGACTCAAACATTAGGAGAGTTAGCAGACAGGTGAATGGAAAGTTCAACTCAAGTTATGAATGCAACTTCAAAGGGTTGGTGATGCTCCTTAGTTTTATCCTCTAGTGTGGAGGTACATAGTAGGCTTAATGGTAAAAGCCTATAAAGAATTACTAATTTGTTTAGTCTCCTATATGTCACGATCTTGAACAAATAGGAGAACCACTTCTAAATGACTAAGATCTTAGGTCCAAACTTAGTGTGGGCCTATTTAGCTTGACCTCAAGTGACCCCTTTTTTCCTCTTTTTTTTTTTGAATTTGGAATGAAGCCCTGGATGACCTAAAGGAGTTTTTAAACTTAGGCTTCTTAACTCCAAGTGTGGTCCCCCACAAATGGTTCAACCCGTTTGCTAGGTGTGCGTTCGGATTCATTTATTTATTTTTAATAGAAAATAGATCAGAACTGCAGAAGAAAGTGGCTACCTGGCCCAAGGAGTTGGACCTCAACCATGTTCCAGGAACCTAGGCCAAAACTCAGTCATGTTCTCGGGTCCAGATCTAGGAAGTAACATGAGTTTGGCCTAAGAGACTAAGCAACATACCTGATATAAGGCCAGACCTGAGCCCGATTTCTTGCCCTGACAGTATTACCGTCAGGATCCTAAGGCAAGACTAGTCTTATTCTATCCCAATCTGGGGAAAAAATACCAATGAAAAATAAAAAAAATCATAAAATTTAATTAATAGAGTCATTAGTGAATTTTTAGAAATACTTACAAACCAAATCTACTTTCTAAAGGGAATCATAAACTGAAAGAGACACCAAAACGGACACCAAAAGAGACAAAAAGGTTTGCTTTAAAAAGGTTTTTGAAAGGTCTATGAACAATTCCTGTAGTCGGGACAACTTGACTTCATAGGCTCAAACCGAGGATCCAGATTCAGGGCAATTGTATAATGACGTGATGGAGTCTCACCGCCCGTTATCACCTACGGGCTACGACCTCTACTGATCAATGCTAGAAATCAAAGTCTAATTACACTCAAGACAACAAGCACACAACATGTTATGATAAACTAAATCGGATGATAAAATAAAAAAGAACAATGTCAATTCAAAGGAATTCAGAAAACAATTAAATAATTATAGCGGGCGGCGTCTAAACTAGTCAAACAATACATCTTTAATCACCAGAGACTGAATAAAACAATCAAATAAAGGAAAAAGAGAGAGCAAGAAGAAGGATGATTGAAATCGTTCCCTTAAAATGACCCACATGATCTATTTGGAAAACAGAAGATTGACGCTGATTTCGTAATCAAACTATTTCTCACCTTCAATGTCTCTTAATATACTCAGCATATGATGTGTTTCTCTCAATATTTACAATCTCTCTCTCTCTCTCTCCCCCGCCCCCCCCCCCCCCCTCTCACAATTTTTTGGGGTATTTTTGTATCAATTTTCTATATTTCCTCTCTAATTTTTTGATGTGTCTAATCCTTGGGGGTAGCTCCCTTTTCATAATGCTTAGAGGGTAAGACAAGCTAATTAGAAAAAAGAGATCTAAATCTCACTCCTATGCTTAATTCAAATGGACAAACCAATTCGGATGAAACACTACTTGGTGAAACTCGTCCTAGACACGGAGCAGGAGACTTTAGAACCTGGTTGGGTTCCTAGCATGAGGACCCGGCTAGGTTCCCAGTCGGTTCAGGCCCATTGGATCAGCCTATTCTCCCTATATGTTTTTTTTTTCCCCTTCTTTTTGTCCTTCTCCTTTTTTTCCTTCAAACTCGAATGAAGGATTAATTTGTAAGGCCCCAAAACACAAGGTGGGACATGATTTTCATCATCGAATATTTAAAAATGAGACGTCATTTTTAAGAATCTAGAGTACTTAATTATTTTTTAAATATGTTGGCCTGAAATTTATCTATTTACCGGCCTAATATTAATGGGGTCAGGTTATGTTATCTGATTATTCATTTACCTACTTAACATTTCAACTAAAATATGATTATGAAGCGTTATAAATCAGTCTTTCGAGCACAATTCAAAGAACCACAATTCCACAAACACAAATATTTTTTTGGTATTGAAAATCTCAATCTGAACCTAACAAGTTGAGCATGTCAACCCATTCTTAATTTCATGTTGGCTTTGGGTCAGCCATGTTGTCAGGTTAGCTTTTGTCAACTCTACAGGTCTTTATGGGAGTGCACGATCAAAGAAATTGAACTATTACCTTGTACCAAAACTATTGCCACGAAAAATAACTTGAAAATCCACCTTTCAAGAGTTGACAAATGAATTGGTCAACTTCAATCCGGGTTAAAGAGATTTTTAATTCCTATCTAAGTTGGATCATTTTTCTTCAAGTCCAACAAACACATCTTTCACAACAAAAAAGAAAAACACAATTTGAGATGTAAAAAATTACAACAGACTCGATTAAGTTTATGATGATTTGAGTTTTGGATCTAAGTCAAATTAGCCTGTGTCAAAAACGAAGCCGTATTCTTCGTTCGTTGTACCAACTTTTGGGGTCTACTTTCAATCATACACTATATTGTCCTTGAAGTCGCTCAGGATATGATGGTCATGGTCATGGTCATTGTCATTGCCTCTTCAATTGCATCACCGTTCACATCCCTTAGATGGCATCCTCAAGTTGGTGGTACCACATCTTACATTGTAGGGGTTAACATATGGTGGTCTCTTACAATGTATTTAGATCAGAAAACCCATGGGTAAAAGAAAAAAATTGAAAAAGAAAACATTAATTTTCATATGTGTTGATAATCTAAATTAAGTTAGAAGGATGGAGAAATGAACATTTTGCTCATTTTGCCCTATTTGTCTCATCCTAATTGTTTTAAAGGAAAAAACAAATGAAACACTGTTTATACTTTGCTTTAGCAAAATAGTATTTATTACGCGGAGTCAATAGTTATGTGTTGACTTTTACCCGTCCATTTGTTGTCTGAAATGGTTCATTTTAAAAGTAATTTTTTGGAGATCATCCACAAACCAGAACATGGGAAAGACATGGTCAAACAATTACATTTTCCTTTCTTTTCGTCTGTGGCAGTCTGCATTTACATTTTCCTTGTGCTTTCCTTGGGGGGGGGGGGGGGCCGACCCCCATCATCTGGTCCAACCCAATTTGTTGGTATTCAAATTGTATCTTAACTTCACTTTCCATGCATCTTCCGCATATTTACTAGGAAATGCCCAGCTCTAATTTCAAAATGATGAAGAAACAAGACGGTCATGCCTATTGGTACTGGTCCAGTTGGGCCAACTCTTCTCATTAGGCTGTAAACGAAGCAGTTGTCAGAGACGCAAGTGCAGAAGAATTGCTAAATTGACAGTACATACTATATACACAAGAACCTTGCAACCCCCAGACCCCATCTAAGGGCCTGTTCTTTTTGTGGGCCAATCCACTTTTACCCACTTCAACCTACTTCAACCCACTTTAACCCATTTCAACCTACTTCAACCCACTTCAACCCACCCCTTCATAATTTTAATAATTTGTAAAATATCATGTGAGATTTAGGGCCTGTTGTTTTCGTGGGTAAATTAGGTAGGTAAAAGGGTGAATTAGGTTGAAGTTGGTTGAAGTGGGTTAAGGTGGGTTGAAGTTGGTATTTTTTTTTTTTAAAGTGAGTTGAAATAGGTTGAAGTAGGCTGAACTGAGTTAATATTGGTTAAATTTAGTATATTTTTTATGTGGTGGGTAGAAATGGATGAAAATAATGAGAACGTCATTAATGTGTGATAATTTATGAAGTTATCCAAATTTTGTGAAATTTTTGTTTGTTATTTTTTATTTTACATTCTTTTGATTTTTAATTTTTAATTTTTAATTTTTATTTTTCATTTTTCATTTTTCACTTTTTTTGTTTTTACTTTTTTATTTTTTATTTTTCATTTTTATTTTTTTATTTTTTATTTTTATTTTTATTTTTATT
>JACYFF010031958.1:97511005-97570338 GCA_017589665.1 Selenicereus undatus
TTTTTAATTTTTAATTTTTAATTTTTAATTCTTATTTTGAAGTTTTAATTTTGAATTTTGAAGTTTTATTTTTAATTTTTAATTTTTAATTTTTTAATTTCTTATTTCTTATTTCCTATTTCTTATTTTATATTTTTTTACTTTTTACTTTTTGTTTTTTATTTTTTATTTTCAATTTTTAATTTGTCATTTTTATAATTTTTTATTTTATATTTCATATTTCCTAATTTTTTTGCTTATTTTTTAACTTGTATTCTTTTATGTGTTTATTTTTTATTTTTTATGTTTTATAGTTTATGTTTTATTTCTTTAGTTTTATTTATTTTTTTAATTTTTTATGTTTATATTTTTTTTAATTTGGTATTTTTAATTTTAAATTTTTCATATTTATTTTTTCTTTCTTATTAGAAATAAAAAATAAAAACGTAAAATATTAAAAAATAAAAAATGAAAAAAAAATATATAAAAACAAGAAAAATTAAAAATAAAAAATAAACAACAAGAAATAAAAAAAATATACAATAAGAAATAAGAAATAGAAAAATAAAAACACAAAACAATAAAAAACATAAAATTATAGAAAATTAATAAATAAAAAATAAAGAACTAACAAAATAAACAGTACAAAGTTAAAAATAAAAATAATATTAAAAACAAAAAATAAAGGAAAATAAAAAAATAAAAAATAAAAAAGTATCTTCAAAAAAAGAAAGAAAAAATAAATTTCAAAAATTGAAAATTGAAAACAAGAAATAAAACAAATAAAAAAAAATGAAAATGACAAAATAAAAAAATAAAATTGAAAAAATAAAACATAAACCATAAAACATAAAAAATAAAAACGAAACACCTAAAAAACATAAAAATTAAAAAATAACCAAAAAATTAGGAAATAAAAAGTATAAAATAAGAAATTTAAAAAATTACAAATTAAAAATTGAAAATTAAAAATTGAAAATTAAACATAAAAATAAAAAAAAAGAAATAAGAAATTAAAAAATTAAAAAATTACAAATTAAAAATAAACAATTAAAAACAAAAAATTAAAAATTAAAAATTAAAAATAAAAATTAAAAACTTAAAAAAAAATAAAAAATTAAAGATTGAAATCTTAAAAAATAAGAAATAAAAAACAAGAAATAAGAAAGAAGAAAAACAAAAAATAAAAAATGAAAATAAAAACAAATCAAAAATCAAAAATCAAAAATAAAAATCAAAAATAAAAAATCAAAAAATCAAAAAATCAAAAATCAAAAATCAAAAATAAAAAAAATATAAATAAAAAATGAAAAAATAAAAAATAAAAAAATATAAATAAAAAACATTAAAAATTAAAAATTAAAAATTAAAAATTAAAAATTTAAAAAAATTTAAAAAATTCAAAATTAAAAATTAAAAAATAAAAAATGAAAAATAAAAAATAATAAAAATAAAAATAAAAAAAATAAAAAACAAATTTAAAAACTAAATTAAAAAAATAAAAAATAAAAAAAACTTAAAAAATAAAAAATACAAAAATACAAAAATAAAAAAACACAAAATAAAAAAATACAAAATAAAAAAATTAAAAAATAAAAATAAAAAATAAAAAATAGAAAAATAAAAAAATAAAAAAATAAAAAAAAAAAATACAAAATAAAAAATACAAAATAAAATAAAAAAATAAAAAAATAAAAACTAAAAAATTAAAAACAAAAAATAAAAATAAAAATGAAAAATGAAAAATGGAAAATAAAAAAATAAAAAATGAAAAATGACAAACAAAAAATAGAAAATTAGAAAATAAAAAAAATAAAAAAATAAAAAAAATAAAAAATGAAAAATAAAGAATAAAAAAATAAAAATAAAGTAAAAACAAGAAAATAAAAATAAAGTAAAAACAAAAATATTTCAACCCATTATTTTAACCCATTTCAACCCACCACATAAAAAATATACCCATTTCAACCCACTTCATCTCACTTCAACCTCAACCTACTTCAACCTATTTCAACCCACCTAAAAAAAAAATACCAACTTCAACCTATCTCAACCCACCTCAACCAACTTCAACCCACTTCACCCTTTTGATCCACCCAATTTACCCACGAAAAGAACAGGCCCTTAACCTATCAATAATTTCCGACTACAAGATTGCAATTTCCTCCTTCAAATTCAGAGGATACAAATCAAATAAAGGGAGGTCGTCAATGATTTCGAAATTTTTCTACATTTTGGCAGAAAACTATTTTCCCAGAATTTCAAGCGGTTTCATGTTTGATAAGCTTTACAGCATCCTTGCTATTAAGGATCCTAAACCTCAATTATCACCTGGCCAAAAAATGTCTGGAAAAGTAGAAACTAGCTACTCCCGGGAGATTGGGCCATCTTTAGCAAGAGCAACAAAGTTGACAGGCATCAAACTGCCATCTCTTGAACTATCTCTTCGTTCTTTACCAGCTGAGATCCCAATACGCTTTGATGGAGTTCCTACCATGCGAGCAATGGGAGTCCCTGCCATTGTGTTGTGAATGGTGCTCTGAGTCAAAGGCTTCTTCGGGTTAGGCCTTGAGCCAAAGAGTGCTTCCTTTTCTGTGGCAAGCTGTTCTTGCAGCTTCTTCTGCTCCTGTGAAATTCGAACCAAGGAGATGTACTTGTTAGTCTTCTTTGTTCTTCACATACTAACGCTCCAGTCTCACACAACAAGAAATGACAGTGGACAGTTGGTCTGCTTGATCCCACAATGTTAAGAAACAATGAAAACTAGATTATCATGTTATGTGCAAGGCTTATCTAAACCAAGTTGAGAAGATTCAAAATGTTCTGTAGTCATGTAGAAACAGACTTCTTGTTCTACAAGGATAATGTTTTATACATCTAGATTTCTTCAGACCTGCTATCCCAAGAGATCTAGATTAGGCTTGTCACACAAAATTCGAAGATTCACAAGCCATCCATTACTTACTCCTCATGTCTACTTGATTCTGTAATACTTGAGAAGTCACGAGAAATGTATGTATTGATTACAAAGTTAGTCGCATGAGAACTTGAGAAGTACATGCCATGTGAGGGATCAATAGCTTACCCAATTTCTGCGTTTATCAGCTTCTCTTTGCTGGCGCTGCAGAGTGCATTCTTCCAATTGATGTAATAAAGGTTTCTGGAATTAGAAAAAAAATAAAAAACAATTCCAGACCAGGAATTTACATGTATATAGAAAACCATTGCTAAGGGACAAAGGGTGGCCAATTACCTGGTCATACAGGAACAGCATTCCCTTCTCAGCCTCCCAAGCCTTTACTTTTGACACCAAATTCTCAACAAGAGCTACACAAAAAAGTTGACTGTGATGAAGTATAACAGTAGCATGAATGCTGAATAGAAACAATTCATCCCCAAAGTCAATAATTCACCGATCAGCAATTAACACAATCAAAAAGTTCACAAAATGTGTATTTAATGCAGGTGAGCAACCAAGAAACTTCGATCAAATAGAGCATTTTTTTGGTTCATCGGGGGTCGGGGGGGGGTGCTACAGAGCATTTTAGTAAAACCTTAAGCAAATGTGGATTGGCCTATTCCAACAAGGCACCAAATGCACTGCAAAAACCACAAGATCAATCGAAGAAAGAATGTCTAAATTCAAAAGTATTTGGATTCCACAGATTCTCACCATAAAGCCTACTACTTTCATTTCAGCATCAAGATAGCACAGTAATGGTACATGAATAGCTTTGCAGAGAATGCACAGCAGATGCAATCAACAAATTGAAATGTTAAATCTCAGTACATACACCTCATGAACTAATATTCGCCATAAAAAAAAACCTTAAAACTGTCTTTCGTATGAACTAGAAGATATCTACAAACCACCTTTTGGGGGTGAGGGGTCAAATGCAATGCTTCCCTTGGTAAGAGAACCCACCTTGTACAAAAATGAATTGCATAGAAAATTGATAACTGAAAGAAAGAATTAGAACCTTCATGCATAGTTAGTTAATCAGAACAGAGAACCCACCTTGTACAAAAATGAATTGCTCAGAAAATTCATAACTGAAAGAATTAATTAAAACCTTCATAATCAGAAAAGAGATTCCAACACTACAGTTTGAACTGTTTTAAAAGTCAAAAGTTAATTGCCTTCGATGATTGGAGCAGACTAGACAGTAGAAATGCAAGTACTCCCCCCTCTCCCCCGCCCATTAAAGAAAACACTTAGAGACTCACGCACACGCATACACTAAAAAGACCCTGCTTGGCCCCCAAAATTTAGAGCATCAAAGTCCTAGAGTGAATACATATTGTCACAGAAACGTACAAAAATCCATCTTTGAAAGAATACTTCAATGACAACCTTAAATGAAATTCATAGGGAGAACAAGCTACGATTATGACATGAGCAATAGAGGCTCACATGGTATTTTGCTGACTAGACTCCTTGCCTTTTCTGCCCTTTTCAAATTTTTGTGTACTCCTCTTCCAGCACTATATCTGTTTTCATCCTGAATAGAAGACAAGAGGGGAAAAGAACCAATAAACAGCTGAAGACCGTCTGAGTAAAATTCTTAAATGACACGTACAAGAGAAAAATCCACATTCTACACACAAACATTGTAAATTGAGACAAGTATGAAAGGCAGAAGATTTGGATCAGAAGGGTAATTTGTTGGCATTATGAACAATCATTTGTAATTCACAATATTCTATCCTTGAAAAAGAAAAACCAAGGTATAATTCATTGTACTTTATTCATCTCAGAATTATTGCCTTTGTCGCATTTTTACATCCTTCCAGTTGCAGCAGTGACTGGCCTTTCCTTCAATATTGTTTTCACACCCCCCCCCCCTTTTGGCCAAACATTTATAAGTAGATGATTCTACTGCTTCAAATACAAATAGGAGAGGAAAAGTTGCCAATTAGTGCCAGTTATCTCCGAGCAGTTTGCTTGGAACGGTAAGATGATTCTGTAATCCCTTACCTTTTCATACTCCTCTAGCCAATTTTCTTCCTCCAATGCAAGTATCCACTTCTCAACTCTGTCCAATATATCCTTCCTACTTTGGGCTTCCTCTTTCGCTTGCATGATTTGATCATCCATACGTGACAGCATATTAGACAAGTCAACATTTCCTGTCAAGCAATATATTGCAAACAGGCTACATACATCAATCTCACACATCGCACATTTGTTTGCCACAACTCTTTGGACCCCCCAAAAAAAAGGGAGGGAAATGATATCTTGATTGTTGAATATTCAAACAGACATGAACAGCCAATCATTTTTTGGTTCATATGAGTAATTGTTCCTACATAAAAACCAAAACCAATGCAAGTTACAGATGAATTTTTGTTTAAAAATATAAATGTAGTATTGCAGTCTAAGAAGCACAGGCACTCTCCACAATTTCACGTATCCGTGTCCGACACGTGTCGGACACCGACACTCTCGGACATTCTTCAAACACTCTCCAACACTAGCAAAACATATATAAACTATGCAGAAATTAGGTTAAGATATCGATAGTTGTAGAATGCACATATTATGAACAATTTGCTATTGTTCTCATTCAAATATGACCCTCTCAAAGATAAAGACATAAAACAAATTATAAATGCATAGGTAATAGAATAAATATTTTCTAACAACTACGTGTCTACTATACGTGTCGTTCCCTACTTTAATGAAAAATCACGTAGCCGCGTGTTAGAGCAGTGTCGTATGGGTGTCACGTGTCGATGTCCGCGCTTCTTATGTTGTAGTTGTTGCACTGCATTAGCATGTGCAAATTCATACATTCGAAGACATTTTCTTTCTTACAATCTTTCAATTTAGTTTAATGACATAGAGAAGGATGAAAGCATTTGAGAAGAAAGCAAAATGCAAATTTCAAAATATGTAACATAGAGAATCAATTTAGAATGAAAACCAAACTTGTCAATCGACTGTAAGACGTAGTTAGACAGTGAGTGAAAGATAGACAAACCAGAATCTACGAGACTGATCAGCATTTTTCTTGCGCCATCACCATCAAAATTCATATGCACCGCCTTGTAAATCTCTTCTAGCTCAGTCTGCCTCTTCAAGACTAACTCCTTTAGCTTACTGGCTTTAAGAATAGTCAACTGCTCAACTTCAATCTCGGTCTACCAAGAAACTTACTAGTCAGGAAGTAAGGGTAAAGAAAAGAACACAACTGTATGGGAGACAAATTTGGCCATAGTGGAGCACACAAGCAAACATGCAAATCTATTCTACTTGAACTCTTCATTTGCCTAAGTGCCCATGCCGACACACTGACATTAATATGGACATTGAACCCTTCAGTTTGGACCAAAAATGTACTAATTTGCATAGAAAATTGCTCACTCGAACAAAACACCAAGGGGGGATGCCCAACACTTCAATATGAGTATGACAAGGCAAAGCAGCATCCATAGACAGGGACGGACAGGGCACATACCCGCTCAATGACATCCAGCGAAAGGGAGCCCTGACTTGAAACCTCGTCAACAGAGGAAGAGACTAAGTATGTAACATGGTCAAACTTTTTCTTGTCAACAGTTGAAGTGTCTAATAGACTCCACAACTCTATAAGTGCACAACCCAAATCTTGAATCTGTTCAGGAATAATTGAGTCAGCATTTGACAAGCACCTCCCAGTAGTATAGCTGAATTATAATATTTTCATTTCTTTTCATAAGAGAAATAAATCAAATTGGACATAATTTCCGTATGCCAAACTAGCTTTAAAAAGAGTTAAAACAATCCATGTCAATGACTCCCTGGGGATAAATGAATATCAGACGATTGCTGTAGTATCCTATAGTTTAGGATACCACACAATCCAGTCAAGGTACTACAAATGGCCAATGGCAAACCCACCAAAAAAAAAATTCTTTAATGGGAAAGAAAAAAAGAAAGGAATTACCTTTTGCAATCTCCGCCGTTTCTCCTGCTTTAAAGAATCTACAACACCTTGTAGCTTAGAAAGGGTATCATTGCTGATGCTCTTTGTTTGCCCATGTACAGAATCAACTAAACTAGGGTGGACCTCTGCTATTACTCCTCTAAAATCAACAGAAAGCACCACCGATAGTTCATGTATAGTACAAATATGGCTGTTAACTTTCCGCAAACGAAGGACCTGCAAAGAAGAAATTTAACAATGTCAATCCTAATCTTTACGAACACAAACTCCTGAAGGTGACTCACTAGATGAATGACCTTCTCATTCTGAAGCTCTTCAAGATGTGATTTACGTTCTGCCAGCCTTCTGACTGTTAAGTCCTGCTCATCCACTTGCGGTTGAGCATTATTTATGAACTGATTATTCCCCGATATCTCAGCACAGATACGAATAATCTGTGATTCAGTTTCTGCAAATTCTTTGATCATTTGTCGTTTCTTCACTCTAAGATCATCTAAAACAGGTTTGATAGAGGATAACTGCCGCCTAAGAGTACCCTTTGCCTTCACAATAATAGAAAATGTTACAGGGATGAAAAAGTTGGCTAAACGACTACAGTCACCACAGCTAATGCAGACAGTAGTCTAATAACCATGTTATGGAAAGAGAAGCTAACCCGTGAAAATGAGGTTCTTTCTCCAAGAGCTGAGATAAGCTGAGCAATTTCAGCTTCATACTCTGCAAGCGCTTGATAAAGATCAGCTTTGTACTTCCTTGTATTCTCCGCCTTCCTTCGGTAAATATCAAGGCATTCTTGCTCAAGTTCTAAAAGCATCTTGTCTCGCTCATTGTCACTTTCCCCAATTTCATCCCATATTTTCTGGATAATAGGAAATAAGAAATGAACCAAAAAGTCCAGTTATTCTTCTCATACTTTGTGGATAACAGGACACAACAAATTAATCAAAAATTACAGAAAATGAATACAACTCAAGCAAATAAGATAAACGAAACACTAGAAGGAAAGAGGGAATACAGCAGTACTCCACTCCCCTCCCCCCACCAAAAAAAAAAAGAAAAGAAAAGCACAAGCGCGAACTCACACAAACTGTCTAGTTCCTGAGTTGTAAAAACAAAGTTGCTAGCAATAGAACACTTTCTTCCCTTCCCAGAAAGGCTTTACCAGACATTAGGAATAGAGATTGAGCACTAGAAAGAAGACTAATCACTACATTGCAATTTGTTGTAGCACAGTGTGGATTTTCCAGAAAAGCAGGTTTTGTGGAGATCCAGATAGTAGGCGCCTGCCCTGTGCAAGCAAAGAGGCTTTTGCACTTTTCCTTTATTTGACAAACCAAGATTAAAATTATTCAAGTTTTTTCTCTTTGCCACTAAAACCGTAGGGATAGGGAACAGTTTTTAGGTAGCTAGAATGTGGTCAAAAAGTATTTGAATTAAGGACCTGAAACCTAGTTACAACCATCAAATAACCTCTTGAGGAATTGGGTTGATCAACTTTGAGTAACCCCAATGAAACATTGGCAACCCTTGTCCCGAGATAATAAGGTACAGGCAAAAGTAAAATTAAGGCAAACATAAATTAAAAGAGGCAGCATAACTGAGGATAGGAGAAATGAATGCCCAAAAGGACCCGCCACATCTCCTTTGAATGCTTAAATTCTAAAGCTCTGGTCCCAACATATTCGACTCATTGTGCCCTAAGAGCATTTCAGTCTCTGGCCGAATGGCGCAAAATCAATCACATAAATACCGACAGTTACCTATTTCGTTTTCCTTAATTTCGCGTGTTTTCGTGAAACTTACCATGCCTATCTCATCAAAGCAAATCAATTTCTCAAACTAGACAATAAATAATCCAGCAATGGCAAAATCCCTAATCAACAAGGACAGAACAAAGTCGAACAAACCAAAGAAATGGGTCAAAATCAAAGAACAAAAGCATTGAAAGAGAGAGAAAGAACCTGCAATTCCTGGAGGAGAGACCCACAAGTAGTCTGAGAGAGAGACGGAGCAAACTCTCCCATAATCAACGAATTCGAATTCAAGAAACACCGGCAGAATTTAGGTATTCCCAAAACCCTTTTTGATTTTTTTGGGGGGGGGGGGGGGGGGAAGAAAGTGAGCGTTACGAATTTTGCCCACGCAATTATCTTGTGAAGGAATGATGAATTTCTGGAAATTGATTAGGGTTTTTGATTTTGGGAATCTCTGACTCGGAGTAAAAGCCAGTCAATAGTCGTGACTTCTTCTGCAAAAGGAAGGGTTTGCAAATGGCGCCAACTCTCAATTAATTTTGGTTCCTCTGCTTTTATTTGAATTTTTTCGTTCTTTTTTATTTTTCTTTTTGGGTAACTTTAGCTTCCTTTTTTTTTTTCATCATTGATTCGATGTAATGGATAGGGATTCGAAATCCCTTTATTCTTGGGCTATTTTCTTGCCCAACAACAGAAAATGAATGAAGACTTTGGACGAAATGGATCAATATATCAACTCTAATATGATATGTAATGTTGTACTTCATAACAATACATTTTATACTTCCAACATCTTAGATAAAATTTTTAAGGGAATGACTATTTATACTGTGTTATTTATCTTTAAAAAAAAACCCTCAAATCTTCACTCAGATCAAGCTCTGAATTTGATCTAATCTAACTTTGGTTGAACTTTAAATTGATTAAACTTAAATTTAGTTTTATTTAGAAGATAGTCATTTCTTTTTTAGGCCGTGTTCAGCAATAGTGTTTTGGATAGCGTTTGGTGTTTTGATCGGGTCAATACACTAATTAGTTAATTTTTTATGTTCGGTAAAATAGTGTTTTGACTAGCATTTCAAGTAGCATTTAGTGTTTTCAGTAACATTTTGGAAAAACTCATAGTATTAACGTTTGACATTTAAAAGTAGTGTTTCATATTTTTTAGCCAAAAAATATCCTTTAAAAATTTTATTTTTGAAAATTGTCTATATCCTTTTACGTAAATTTACATTAATCAGCTAGCATAACAGCTCAATTTACTGAATACATTAGTTTCAACCGCTCATCTAAACAGCTATCTACTTATAGGTAAATTAGAAACGTTGTCTGCTATCTAAACAACTATTCGCTACCTAAACTGCTCTCTGCTACCTAAACAGCTAATTTTACCAAACAGGGCCTTAGTTGTTTGGTCATATATATGACAAGTGCACTAGATGACGGTCAAGAACTTGGAACAAATTTAAAGATAATTTGATTCAACTCAAATAGAAATTCCATTGATATATATGTTGCTGGATCCAAAATAAATCTGACACAAACAACCCATTTATCCAAAGGCAGATTTATGGCAACTAAAGCTACAAAAATTTTACAAGTTTTGTTTGCAAATCCTCAAGTCTCTAATCCCCCCCCCCCCCCCTCACACACACACCAAAAAAAAATAAAACTTCTTTTTGGAATTTATTTAGATGTTTAGACATTTATTACTCTAAAATATGGTCTCAAAATTTTATTATAAATAGATTAGGTTAAAATGAACAAGTAGCCTACATCTACTCTATATGGACTGAGGCTTTGTTCTTTTTTACGACTGGGAAGATTTAGCTTACATCTTCCATCTCCTTACAACTTTTAACATCTCCTTACAACTTTAAGTAAATTCTTATAACTCTTTACATCTCCTTACATATTCTTAAATCTCCTTACATATTTTTTTATAACATTCAACTCATCATTTTGTTCCTCATATTTATACAAATATATATATATATATATATATATATATATATATATATATATTTTATATACTACCAATAGAAATTGAATGTCATATAGTCAATTCTACACCAGCCGCAAAAGAAAAGCTATTTTTCTCTCTCTAAAACCCCCAAATTCAGAACGGTCACCTGGGTCTAGCACAGCAGTTTCGGTGCCTAGCCGGCGGTGAGTCGACGGTCGTCGGTCCCCAGCGGTGAGTCCCCTCCCTGAGGTCCAGCTGTTTTCGGGTGGCCCTGAGTTCCCTGAGCACCTCCGGTGGGTCTCTGCCGTCGTTGGTGACACAAGGCCAGGTTTGGTATAACCCCCCCTTCTCTGTTTGTGGGTACACAGTGCGCCTGTGGACCAGAGCTGTGGGTCAGGCAAACGGTGGTCTACCTCAAGCTGAGTTTTTTCTCGTTTTGTGCCATTGTTTCGTGCCATTGTTTCGTGCCTTTGGTCCAAATTTTGGTCTAATTTTGGTCTCTCTCCATCGTTTCGTGCCAGTGTTTCTGTTTTGCCATTTTTGTTCTGCCGTGGTAATTTTGCTCGGTTTTAGAGTTAAGAGTGCTATGTGTCGCTGTTTGGTATTCTGGCCAGTGTTGTGAGTGTTATTGGTGGGCTTATTTGTGCCCTGTTGCTGGAAATTTTCGCCCCTCTGTTTTGTAGTGCTTGCCTTGACTATTTTTCCTGCCCCTGTTTCTTTGGTATTGCTTGCTCGGCTTTTGACTCTGCTTTGTCTGCTATTGCTCTGTTTGTAGTGCTCGCCCTGTTGCTCGGCTTCTCGATTCTGCTCTGTTTGCTATTGCTCCGTTTTTGGTATTGTTATTGCTGGGCCTTTTGATTTGCTGGTCAGTGTCTTAAGCTACTACCTTTTGTTTCTGTCGGCTCGTGACTACCTTTGTTATTGCTCGTGATTTGCTGGGCAGTGCTATTGCTGGTCAGTGCCCTGGTTTTTTGGTAGTTTTAGTAGTATTTTGGTTGGTAGAGCTCTGGTTATTGGTCAGTATATTAGTAGTATTAATTTGCTTGTTGGTAGGGCTCTTATCTAGTTGTTTCTATTATTAGTAGTATTACTTTGTTGGTATTGCTTTTGCTTCTGCCAGTGATTTGTTGGTAGTATTAGTAGCATTTTGTTGGTATTGCTGGCTCATTTGCGTCTCTCCTGTTGCCAGTAGTTTCCGTTGATATTATTTTGTTTTTTGCTTGTTTGCTTCAAGGCTGTTGTTGTATATTCTTTGTTGAAACCCCAAGCCTGAGCAATTGCACTTGTTTGTTGGAACTCCTTGCTTGTTCAGTAGCACTTTATTTTTTATTATTTTATTAGTAGCACTTTTTCTCATTGGCTGATCAGGTAGTTGCTGCGGTCAGTGGTTCTTAAGTCGTGAGCGTGTGTTTTACCGTTGTGGTGGTGGGTGTAATAGTGTCTTTTGTTTTATCTTAGTTTTGTTGTAGCTCTTAAGTTAGTAGATCTTTTAGGGAGTTCGTTTGGCCCCGTAGGCGTCTGCGTCTGTGGCGGGCCATGCAAGGTTGAGAGAACCGACCCGGTGATCGACCCGGTCGATCGAGTGGGTCGATGGTTCAACCGGTCGGACCGTTTGGACTGGGTTTGGACCGGTTGACCCGGTTTACCGTCCAACCGGGTTAGACCGGCACAACCCGGTGAACCTAAAATTTTTTTATATATATTTTTTTCAAATTACTAACTAAAATCTAATAGAAAAGTTACAAGTACAAAATAATAAAGAAGAAGAGAAATGAGAAATTTATTTATGGTCCCACATTGATGGAGTAGAAGGTGATTACAAGACTCTCATTGCATAAATATGAGTTCTATTATAGAATGAGAATCGAGAAGTCCCACATTGCCAATTTGAACATATTCTCAAACTTGGTAGCCTTATAAAAAAGCATTGAAGGCAAGCCCATGACAATACAAAGTCATGGATTTACAATTAAAGCTATGCTTTGTAAAAGAACTCAAGGTTCTTGTGTGTTTTTTTCACCTATAATTGACATTCACACTCCAAAAAAAAATAATACAATTTGGATATAAATAATATAGTAACACAACTAATTAGAGGGTCATAATTTTTTAGATTTGGATATAATAATTTGGTAAACCATGCTTGAATATACAAATTACAAGAGTTTGATGATAAACAAAAAATATACATTTATTACATTAAATGAAATAAAAATTACAATAAATGAACTACTACAAAATAATGTGGAAGAAGAGATCATTAAATATTTGATGAAAAAAATACTTTTTGATTTAACAACATAAATTACTAAAATCTAATAAAAAAAGTTACAAGTACAAAATAATGAGGAAGAAGAGAAATAAGAAATTTAACTATAGTCCCACATTGATAGAGTAAAAGGTGATTGCAATACTCTCATTACATAAATATAGGGTTTGTTAGATTGTGAGAAATGGGAAGTCCCACATTGCCATTTTGAGAAAATTCTCAAACTTGGTAGCCTTATAAAAAAGTATGGAAGGAGTAGGCAAGCCAAGGATGCTATTGAAGGGTTGAGTTGTGCTCAAAACTTTCATAGCAAAAAAAAAATTGTTTATTTTTTATAAAAAGTTGGGAAAAATCGGTCCAACCGCGGGTGGGCCGGTTTGACCAAGTCAGCTGGTCCAACCGGGTTGTACCGGTTTTTTCCGGTTCTGTAGCTTAAACGGTTTTGGAGAAGTTCTGGACCGGTGTTGTGGCCGGTTCCCGGTCCAACCGGTTGAACCGGCCGGTCCGGTCCGATTCTCTCAACCATGAGGCCATGTAGCTGCTTCAGTCTGTCCTCCGGGGAGTTTTGGGGTTAGGAGGGGTTTAGGGCTGCGGAAGGTACGCCTAGCGTCCTAGAATATTGGGTCCCTCACGGGTAAGTCGATAGAATTAGTTAAGTCTCTGCGTAGGCGTGAGATTAGTATAGCGTGTGTCCAGGAGACGAAGTGAGTTGGAGCGAAAGCTAGAGAGATTGATGGGTACAAGCTTTGGTACTCGGGGTCATCCAAGGCGAAGAATGGAGTCGGCATCCTGGTTGTGAAGGATTTGGCGGACCAGGTGGTTGAAGTGAGGCGTAAGAGCGACCGGATTATGGCCATTAAGGTCTTAGTAGGTTCAGTGTTCGTGAACGTGGTGAGCGTGTATGCGCCTCAGGTAGGCTTGCTGGAGGAAACTAAGAAGCTCTTCTGGGAGGCCCTAGATGAGGTCACCCAGGAGGTACCTCAGACCGAGAGACTGTACATAGGAGGAGACTTTAACGGCCATATCGGATCGGAGGTAGCGGGATATGATGGGGTCCACGGGGGCTTCGGTTTCGGAGAGAGAAATGCGGAAGGGATCTCTGTGCTGGACTTTGTGGTGGCTTTTGATTTGTTGGTGGTCAACTCCTTATTCAAAAAGAAGGAGGACCACCTAGTGACCTTCAAGAGCAGCTCTTGCAAGACCCAGATTGACTACTTCCTAACGAGGAGGGAAAATCGGAGATCGTGTAAGGACTGCAAAGTGATCCCCAGCGAGTTGTTGGGAACCCAACACAGGTTGTTGGTCTTAGATGCAGAGTTCAAGTATCCTAAGAGGTTGAAGAGGAGAGTCGGAGAACCCAAAATAAAGTGGTGGACCCTCTCAAAGGAGAAGGCTAGTTTAATAGCAGAAAGAATAGCCGAGGAGAGAGCTTAGAGGAGGGCAGAAGATGTCGATGCGACGTAGGATGCTGTAGCGGATTGCATTCGCAGGTCGGCTAAGGAAACCCTAGGTCTTTCAAGGGCAGGCGGCAACCGGTTGGAGGGTGCCTGGTGGTGGAACGAAGAGGTAAAGGAGAAAGTCAAGGCAAAAAAAGAGCTTTATGCGGAGTGCATGAGTAGCAGTTCGGAGGAAGAGAGGGAGCAAAAGAGGATTGGATACAAGGCGGCCAAGAAGGTAGCCAAAAGGGCGGTGGCAGTAGCAAAGAGTCAGGCGTTTGATAGACTGTACCATAGACTGGGGACGAAGGAAGGGGAGAGGGAGGTTTTTAAACTAGCCAGGGCGAGGGAAAGGAGGACTAGGGATTTAGGAGTCGTTAGGTGTATCAAGGACGAAGAGGGAAAGGTGTTGACTGAGGATGCGGATATGAAGGAGAGATGGCAAAGTTTCTTTGCTAAACTCCTCAATGGGGAAGGGGGGGAGCCGAATGTAGGTCGGGCGGAGAGTGTAGCGATCAGCGTGCGAGCGGCAGGATAACAAAGGAAGAGATCAGGGAGGCCTTGAAGAAGATGGCGAATGGGAAGGCAGTAGGTCCGGACCAGATACAAGTAGAAGTTTGGAAGTTCATGGGGGAAGAGGGTCTAGAGCGGCTCACAGAGCTTTTCAATGTTATTTTCAAGACCGCCAAGATGCCCAGAGAGTGGAGGGCCAGCACAATCATCCCACTGTACAAAAACAGAGGGGATATCCAAGATTGCAATAACTTTAGGAGCATCAAGTTGCTCAGCCACACTATGAAGCTGTGGGAGAGGGTGATTGAGAGAAGGCTGCAAGAGGTAGTAGAGATTTAAGAGAACCAATTTGGATTCATGCCAGGCAGGTCGACCATTGAAGCGATCTACCTCCTCAGATGGCTCATGGGTCTGTTCAGGGACAGAAAGGTGGATCTTCATATGGTGTTCATTGACCTGGAGAAGGCGTATGATAGAGTCCCAAGGGAGGTTTTGTGGAGGTGTTTGGAAGAGAAAAGGGTGTCGCCCGCGTACATTCGTGTAATCAAGGATATGTACGAGGGAGGGTGGACGAGTGTTAGGACTCCGGGAGGGGTCTCCAATGACTTTGCTGTTACTTTGGGCCTACATCAGGGCTCTGCTTTAAGCCCGTTTCTCTTCGCATTAGTTTTGGATGAACTCACTAGAGGAATCCAGGACGAGGTGCCCTGGTGCATGGTTTTTACAGATGACATCATCCTTATCGATGTTACTAGACAGGGGGTGAACGACAGGTTGGAGAGTTGGAGGCACACGCTGGAGGCTAGGGGCTTTCGGTTGAGTAGGTCGAAAACGGAATACCTCCACTGTTGTTTCAGCGGGAGGACAGAAGAGGGGGGAGAAATCGTACTGGATGGGAGGGCCATACCGAAGGTCGCAAAATTTAAGTACCTGGGCTCGATCATTCAGCAAAATGGGGACATTGACGATGATATTAGCCAGCGGATTAGAGAGGGCTGGCAAAAGTGGAAGTCAGCGTCCGGGGTGTTGTGTGACAAGAGAATGCCCATGGGTTTGAAAGGCAAAGTCTATCGGTTGGTAGTTAGACCGGCTGTTCTCTATGGATCAGAGTGTTGGCCTCTAAAAAAGACACAGGCCCAACAGCTGATGGTCGCTGAGATGAGAATGGTCAGGTGGATGTGTGGTTTTACGAGATTGGACAGAATAAGGAATGAAGAAATCAGAGGTTTAGCTGAAGTAGCTCCCATAGAGGAGAAGATGAGGGAATCGAGGCTCAGATGGTTCGGCCACGTGAAGAGGAGAAGCGTGGCCGCCCCCGTGCGTAGGTGTGAGTTGATCAACCCTCCCGGTGGTAAGAGAGGGAGGGGTAGACCGAATAAGAGCCTAGAAGAAGTGGTTAGAGAGGACCTGAGAGTGGTCGGTCTTACGGAGGACATGGCTCAGGATAGGAGGCTGTGGCGGGTCAAGATTAAGGTCTCGGACTGTAGGGGTACGCCGCCGTAGGGGGCAGTAGTCTAGGCGGCGTAGGGTGGGTAGGGTTTTCTGTTTGTGTTTGTCTTCAGGTCGTGTCTTTGTTGGGTTGTGACGGTACTAAGCGCTCATGGTTTACTCAGGTATGTCTCTACTCCCTCTTTATTTGCTATCCCCCGCTATCCCCCCTTTTCTCTTCCTTCGATTACTCGGTAAATGGTTTTCAAAAAAGTTTTCACTATAACCCTTTTCACAAAACCGTTTTTGGTGGGTTGTATGGAATCAACCTCTCTATGGGTAGGAATACCGGTAGAGGTAAGGTTGCCTACAGCTGGATCTCCCCAGACCCGTGAAAGCGGGACCCACACTGGGAGTTTGTTGTTGTTGTTGTTGTATATTTTATATACTACCAATATGAAAAATCTTACACCTTCTTTTAACATTATATTTGTATAAATATAAAAACAAAATTTAACAATATAAATTAATTTTTGAGTTCAACATGAAGCCATTATAGAGAAAATAAGTTAACATTTTTAAAATTATAAGACAAAAATCGCATTTATGTTTGAGTTTCGATATAAATCATATATGAAAATAGTCAAATTATAGGTGATGAAAGTTGAATTTAATTTCAAAATTTTTAATTCAAATAAGATTTTATTTTTAGGGTTCTACTGACCTCAAAACTCAAACACAATGCATGTCGTTTATATAAATATTATGTGGATAAAAATATATAAAGATTTTTTCATATTGGTAGTATATATATATATATATATATATACAGATTTTTAGGAATATGAACAAAAATGACAAGCTGAATGTTATGACAAACATATAAGGCAGCGTAAAAAGATGTAAAAAGATAAAAAAAAAAACTGAAAGAAGTTGTAAGGAGATACAAACTATAGTCTAAATTAATGACTAGAGCCTATAACTATAGGGATGCAAGTCTTTCTTTTTTTTCATATATATTTTTCCAACATCTTTCTTTTTTCCTTTAAAATCTATTTCACTATCTATTTAAACTTTAATGTGGATAGCTTTTCGAATTTAAACGAATACTGGTCTTCTGATTAATCTAAATAGATCAAGTGTGTTTGGTTGGGGTGAAAACCATTTTCCCATAAAATGATTTTCCAATTTTTGATGTCTGGCACCAAAATTTTTGGAAAATCATTTTCAAAGAAAATGAATTTCCCTCAACCTGAAGAAAATATTTTCCTCTTTTCAACCCAAGTCAATTTTCCTACCACTGGGTCGCTCTACCTTCTCCACTTGCAATCGTGGCTCCCACTCTCTGCCTACGCAACCCTCTGATATCCAGCATCCTCCATCAATTTTCATGGTGCCTTGAAGATACAACAACAACAACAAAAACACATTCCAGTGTGGGTTCCGCTTTCATGGGGTCTGGAGAGATCCAGATGCAGACAACATTACCTCAACCGGCAGCCCTACCCGTAGAAAGGTTGATTCCAAAAGACCCACAAAATAGGATTTTGTGAAACATTTTATAGAGAAATGCTTTTGTGAAAACATTTTATGGAGTAAAACTAAGGAAAAGCAGCATGAAATTGCCTAATAAATACTAGTAAATCAGGTGTCGGTAACTGTATAAATTTAAGTACAACATATTAAATGAAGGTACTATACCTTAACACACCGATGTATGCCAACAGGGTCTTTTCCCAACTGCGTGTACTACCTGCATACAAACACAACATACGAACAACCACAGCCAAACCTACCTCATTGCAACCAAGAGGCACCTACGAAGCTAACTCTCTATGATCGAAGGTCTGAATCCTATCCCGCCATAGTTTCATATCCTAAGCCGTGTTCTCCGTCAACCCTACGGCCTTCAAGTCATTTCTGATCACCTCGTTCAAACTCTTCTTCAATCGTCCCCTCCCTCTTTTACCTTCGGGATTACAAATCATCCCGCATCTTCTCACTGGAGCATCCACACTCCTTCTCTTCACATGGTCAAGCCATCTAAGTCTTGTTTCTCTTATCTTATTTCCGATGGGCGTCACTTTAACTAAGTCTCGAATAACTCTATTACTAATTCTATCAATCCTTGTATAACCACACACCCATCTAATCATCATCATCTTTGCTACCATTAACATTTGAACTTAAGTCTTTTTTATAGGTTAACACTCCGATCCATACAATACAGCTGGTCTAACTACCGTACGATAAACTTTGCCCTTTTAACCTACAACATCCTCTTATCGCACCACACGCCTAAAGCATACCTCCATTTTTGTTAACCCACTTTAATGCAGTGGTTAATATCTACGTCAATATCCCCGTTCTGTTGAATGATTGAGCCTAGATATTTAAACTGCTCGACCTTTGGTATCGTCATCCCATCAATTGTGACTTCTCCCCTTCCATTGAAACAACAATGTAAGTATTCAGTTTTCGATATACTTATTCTAAAGCCTTTATATTCCAGAGTATGTCTCCATCGCTCCAACTTGCCATTAGCTCCATCTTTGGTCTCATCAATAAGAACGATGTCATCAGGGAACAACATACACCAAGGTAACTCATCTTGAATTCTTTTTGTAAGTTCGTCAACAACATACACCACGGTGCCTTGAAGATATGGGTGACCAAAATCGATTAATCGAAAATAGGTTAACCGGAAAGGCTGTTCACAAAAATTATGAACCGAAAACCGAATCGAAATTTTCGGTTACCAAAAATCGGCTAACCGAATTTTTCATTTTAGCAAAAATGTGAACCGTAACCGAACCGAAAAACTCGATGAACCGGATTGTCGATTTGGTTACCGGTTAAACGTTAATTTTCAATTTTCACACCTTTTTTAATTAATTTAACTATTTGAGACACCAAATATTAATTTGCACATTATTGTATATTTTGTCTTATCTTTAATAATTATAAAGTCTACAATTTGAATAATATAAAATTTACTTTTTTTAAATAAAAGTGTCGGTTAACCGTGCAGTTGACCGAATCTCAAATGGCCGAACCGAAATCGGAAGCGAAATTGCAAAATTTTTTTTGGTATGGTTAACCAAACCGGATCTATATAATACATAATAGCAATCTTGTGGGTCCTACAATGTATCTAAATTCTCAAAAATTAGAAGTTTTCAGCCGTTTGATTAATGGTGCTTTTAATAGTCACCGTTAGATTTTCTTTTTTAAAAAACTATTGTAATTTTAAGAAAAGAATTATTAAAAGAAAAAATAACAACCTTTAGATCAATGATAGATGTTTCATACAAAATAAACTTTTTTCAATCAAACTAGGATTCTAAGAATAAGAATATTGCATAAAAAATAAAATCTTCTTTAAGAAAATAAAATCTTCTTTATGAAAATAAAATCTTCTAAGTTACTCCACATAATTTTGGGGCAAATTGGAACATCTATTTTTGTCATTCGTAAAAATGGAAGATCTACGACACTGCATGCCTTGATTTTTTTGGGTTGTTCCAATAATAATATTTATTAACTTAAATTTATATAACATATCTTTATTTCATAGTGTGTGCCAAATGAATTTTTAAAAAACATAGAGGTAATAAATGGTATATTTCAAAAATCAATTACTGTCATAGTCACTATTATATTGTATCACTTGGATCCTTAATAGCAATGTGCCCATTATATTCATATACATAAGTTTTTATTAATAATTTTAACAATGTACATGATATGATATGATACGATATAATATTAGCAGTATCATGTCCATGGAGATGCATGGGAAATCTCAAAAAAAATTTGTTGTAGTAATTATCAAGTTTTTTATGTTTCATGGCAAAAAATGATTAGATTTTTATGGTAGATAAAATATAAAATATCAAAAATTGTGTATATGAGTATGTGTCTTTATAATATTTCACATTAGGAGCCAAACTTTGATAAAAATTGAAAACTAACTATATATTATAGATTATCCATAATTGGGGCATTTATTTTATTGTAATATAATAGATTGACTTTAGTAATGTTAGAAGTAGCATGTAATATAATTTCTTTGATAAAAAATAAGACAATATAATATTTATCATTATTGGGCATTGGCTTTTTATATTTAGAAAGAAAATATTTGAAATTGCAACTAATCTTATAGAATCTTTTTTTAGAAAGAAAATCTTCTCTTCGTAATTAACTAGCTCTTTTTCTTGTAAAAAAATATTAATTATCTCAAAAAATTTGGGTGGAATGATAATTTTCATATATATATATATATATATATATATATATATATATATATAAAATATAATAACAATCTTGTGGATCCTACTATTTATCTAAAGTCTCAAAAAATAGATTTTTCAACTGTTAGATTAAGATTGTTTTTAACTACTACCATTGGATTTGTAAAAAACTAAAATTAATTTTTAAAAAATATATCTGTCTATAATATATCTATGTCCATATGAAAATTCCCAGCAGTTTAAAAAATGCGATAATCTTTGAAAAACCCTAGAATGGTGTAACAAGTGTGATTTGCAGAATTTAGTGTAATCTCAATCGTAAAAATTATTTATTCATTAGATCTAAAATTCTATCAAAAAAAATATGGGAAAAAGCTAAGCAGTTATATTTATTCAAAAAATCTAAACGGTAGATTTTGAAGTTAGAAAAACTACCTTATCGAAGTGAAAAACCAATCCATAATTTTTATTCTTTAAAAAATCACTCATAATTTCGATTATATGTGATAAACTATATATGATAATCATATTATCTAAAAAAATCACAAGTAGTTACAAAATGTGATAATCTTCAAAAAGACCCTAGAATGTTGCAATGAGTGTGATTTAATCTAATCTCAACTATAAAAATATTTATGCATTAGATCTAAGCCGTTGATTTTAAAATTAAGATATCTATTTAGTTTTATTTAAAAAAATCCCTCATAATTTCGGATATACATGATAAAAGATAGATGAAAATTTAATTATCTAGGAAAAAAAATTATATCAACAAAAATTATCTAGGAAAAAAACTAAGCAGTTATATTTATTCAGTAAATCTAAATTGTGAATTTAAAGTTAAAAACAACTACTTTATCCAAGTAAAATACCCATTTATAATTTTTATTTTTTTTAAAAATTCCTCATAATTTCGGTTACGTGATAAAGGATATATTATAACCCTATATCTAAAAAAATATCAAGTAGATACAATAACATAGTAATCTTTAGAAAACTCTAGAATGGTACAACAAAAGTGATTTGTGGGATTTAGTGTAATCCTAAGCATAAAAATTATTGATGCATTAGTTCTAAATTGTTGATTTTAAAGGTAAGATATCTCTTTATTTTTATTTAAAAAAATTTCTATGATTTCGGACATACATGATCAAAGATAGATGATAATCCAATTATCAAGAAAAAAAATCTATTAAAAAAATCTCGAAAAAAGCACTAGGTAGTTATATTTATTCATTAAATCTAAACCATAGATTTTAACATTAAAAAGAAAAATACCTGATTCAATTAAAATACCAATTTATATTTTTATTTTTAAAAAAATCCCTTATAATTTTAGTTATATGTGATAAAGGATATATGATAATTCTATTATCTCAAAAAAAAATCCCAAGTAGTTAAAAAATGTGATAATATTTGGAAAATCTTAGAATGCTACAACGAGTGCAATTTATGAGATTTACTATAATCTCAACCATAAAACATTTATTTATGCATTCGATCTAAGTTGTCGATTTCAAAGCTGAGATGTCCTTTTATTTTCATTAAAAAAATCCTCCATGATTTAAAAATATACATGATAAAAGTTAGATGGTAATGCAATTATCGAGGCAAAAAAATCTATCAAAAGAAATTATCTAGGGTAAAAATAGGTAGTTATATTTATTCATTAAATCTAAATTGTAGATTTTAAAGTTAAAAAATATCTTATCCAAGCAAAATACTAATGTATAATTTTTATTTTTTAAAAAATCCTTCATAATTTTGATTATATGCAATAAAGGATATATGATAATTCTAATATCTAAAAAAATGCTCAACAGTTAGAACATTATGATAATCTTTGGAATACCCTAGAATGTTGTAATGAGTGTGACTTGTGGAGTTAGTATAATCTAACCCATAAAAATTATTTATGCTGTTAAAAAAATTATTTATGCATCAGATTTATAATTTTTATTGTTAGAACTATCCATCATAATTTCTGTTATGTGATAAAGGATATGTGATAATCCTCTAAAAAAACATCGAGTAGTTAAAAAATGTGTAATCTTTGGAAAACCCTAGAATACTGCAACAAGTGTGATTTGCATGATTTAGTGTAATCTTAACGATAAAAATTATTTATGCAATAGATCTAAGTTGTTGATTTTAAAGCTAAGATATCCGTTTATTTTATTTTTTTTAAAATCCCCCATGATTTTGGATATACATTATAGAAGATAAATGACGATTCAATTATCCAGGAAAAAATTCAATCAAAAAAATTATATAGGGAAAAAAATAGGCAATTATATTTATTCATTAAATCTAAACCGTAGATTTTAAAGTTAAAAAAACTAAATTATTCAAGTAAAATACCCATTTATAATTTTTATTTCTTAAAAAATTCCTGATAATGTCACTTATATGTGAAAAAGACTATATGATAATCTTATTATCTTAAACAAATCTCAAACATTTAATAAAAATTATAATTTTTGGAAATACCTAAAATGCTACAACATGAGTGATTTATTTGGTGTAATCTCAACCGTAAAAGTTAATCATCTATTAAATCAAAGTCTTTGATTATATCTATTAAAAAAAGGTACATTCCCCAAATAAATCATGTCTTTATTATTACTTTTTAAAAAAAATCGTAAAGAATATATAATAATTCTATTATCTACGGGGTAGCCATCTATTAAATATAGATAGAGATGGGCGTGGGGCGGGTTCGGGGCGAGTTATTTGGTTTTCTAAAACCATCCCCATACCCACATCCATACCCATCGGGTTTTAAAAATTCATACACTACCCATATCTATCGGGTTTTCGAGTTATTCAGGTTTTATTTTGGTACATATACATTGTAAAAACTGACACCTATCGGGTTCATTAAGTTTAATTTTTAAAGGTTCAAAACTAAATGAAAAATACTTTTTTACGTGGATTTCCGCCTTATTAAATTTCTGCCTACATATTCAAAATTAAAATAATACACGTCAGGTTTATTAAGTTTAAAAAATAATACTCATAATTGAAATGCATTTTGTGTCTCTACAAAATATCAAATTTATAGGTGCATAAGAGTAGAGTATCTATCAGCTGAATCCGAAAGCACAATATGTATTTAGGTACAGATTTGGACCTTTTTCCACTACAGCCTACTCGCTTCAGCCCCAAATTTTTTTTTTATAAAAAAATCGGGTTTGGATATAGGGCGGGGTTGGGTATGGTATTCCTGTACCCGATCCGTACCCATACCTATACCCGTTTTTGGCACACCCGCTCCATACCTATTTTTCCTCCATTTTTTGTACCCGAACTCGCCATAAATAAAGAGGGTTCATTTCGAATTTTTCGGGTTTAGTTAGAACTCTCATCCCTAAATATAAACCACTAATTCTATATCTTTAAATTATCCTACATGATTCAATTAATTTTTTGTTTGACTTTATTTATCTCAGTTGCTATTTATGAAGTTCACAACTTTTTATTTTTTTCACTAACTACTTATTGATAAATTTTTTAATTTTTTCAATTATACATATTTTTTAAATATCTGTTTCATCATGCACCGTGCATAGCACGGGTTTATACTAGTTTAAAAAAAAATCAAACCTGTTAATTGGTTTTTCGATTCGACTTTTTGGTTTTTCGGTTTCCGTTTTTTTGTCACCCCTACTTGAAGACGCCCATTTAGATATCTCGACTGGAGAAACAAAGTTCCAAAGCCCGCAAAAAGCAAGCAGCGTTGGCCAAATTAGAGTAGAGAAATCAGCACTCATTGAAGAAAGGGTTTCTCCGGTGATGATTCTCGTAATTTCTCTCGGTTTGGTCTAGGAGATAACGGGTTGGTGGAGGAGGTTGTAGTCATCGTCATTCCCACAACATCCCATTTTATGGAAAATGAAAATTTTTATTCTTTCATACCGAACACACATTTTTTTTGGTGGGGGGGGGGGGAGATAAAAAAAGCGAATAATTCATTAATGAAAAGCCATATGACATATACAATGAATATCTACTAATAAAAGTAAATCTAAAACCTCAAATTGAATAATTATCTCCATAAAGTTAATGGTAAATATACTGTCAATTGACTTTGAACTTGTAGCAGTATTCTTGCTACAAACCGTATTCTTTGATGTCAATGGATCTTTCCCGAATATCGGCGAGCTACAGTATAACTTCATGGAGCAGATGTCCAATTGACGTGGTAGATTGCATTTGAAAGGAAAATATTCACAGTAGAACCATATGAAATTCCATTGTTAACCCATTCCTTAATAAAAAATATAGATCTAATACAATAATTTTTCAATTCTACTCAACAAGAAACTCACTCCAAATCTCCAAATTTACGATAAATTGCACAAAGGCAATGACTCAGACTCACACTAACGGTGAGAACAACTTAACTCACACTAAATGTGAGAACAATAAAACTCACACTAATGGTGAGAAAAATAAACTGCCAAACTCTCACAAACTGAAGAGAAATTTTATTGAAAAGAGACAAAAATATTAGTAAACACCTTACAATCAAATAAAACTTGAAGATGTACGAAAATTGAAGCTTACTACTAATAATTAACTAATTATAGCTGATGACAGCTCATTATTAAAGTAGATAAAGATTAGAATATCTCGTAAGAAGGTTAGAATTTTCCGAGAGATGCCAAACGCAGAAAAATTATAATGACAAATAATTTTCATCTCAAAATAATTTTCCTGATGCACTGATCCAAGGCCACCTGGGTTGAAACTTGAAAGCAGGAAGAAACGGATCCGCCACGTACAGGACACGTGTCGAGGTCCGAAGCGTACCATGAAGCGTGCGCCACATGACTTGGCAGTAGTAGAGCGCAAGTCAGTGTGAACGGTGAAGCGTGAATCGAACTCTCAAAATACCAAAGCCTCTGTCTTTCCCAATTCCTTTCTTCTCCTCTGATAACTTTCAACTTTTTCTTCGTCTCCTTGCAACCGTTGTTAAGCAAACCCAAAAAGTGCTTAACTTGCAAGCCATATACGCACACCACCACCTAGATGATCGTCTCCATCTCCCCTTTTCCTTCATCACTCTTCATTTTCTCTCTCCTAATCCTCTCCTGTTTTGCTTCTGCGTTCGATCATCATCATCATCAGGATCATCCTGATCTGGGAGAAGGGTCTTGCAGTGATTTCGAATCCGAACCCTCTTCATCAATGGCGAGTCTCGGTGGTCTGCGCGAATCCCAAGGCGCTGCTAATGATGCTGAGATTGAAGGACTTGCTCGCTTCGCTGTTGATGAGCACAACAAGAAAGAGGTTATACCCCCCTTGGTTTTCTCATTTTATTTGCTTTCGTGCAGAAATGAAAGTTGCCCATTTGCATATTTGCGGATTTTATGATGGGATGTTGATGGGTTTTGTCTTTCACCAGAACTTTTGTGCTGGGTTTTATAAGTTTTCGTCCAATAGGTTTTTTGGTTTCTTTTTCTTGGGGGGCTATAGTGATTGATTCTGTTCCTTTTTTTTTGTAAAAAATAAATATCTCTTTGGGTTTGAGTGAATTGGACGCTTCTAAATGCTTGATGAGTTTGTATTTTTCCACATTTTTGATTTCCTGTGAGTAATGGTTATAATCTTTGGTTTTCTGGGATTTCCACCATTGCTGTAGGTTATAGTATGAGAATGGACGAAGTTTGAAATAATATTCTCTGAGTTTGGGGTTTTAAATCTCTTGTAATTGCTATGCAACTGATAAAAAAGGGAGAATTGGAAATCACAACTTTTGGCTGTTGAATTGCAATGGCTATGAAAAGCTTGTGCGAATATGTGGTTTATTCCCTTGTTTTTACTAGTTCTCCGACAACTTGCCTTTAAAAAATTTTAATCTAATTGAAATGTACAATCAACAAGCTTCTAGACTACTGTGTGAGCTTGCTTCAATTGGGGTTGTAAGGCTCTAACTGCACTTTTGGCTTAAGATATTGACCGTTTGAGTAGAACCTTGAAACTTAAGTGTAGTCCTGAAATTTTCAATGGAGTTGTACAAATTTGAAGTGGGTGAGAAAGAGCCTTGATTTACAACTTTTAGTAGCACTTTGAGACTTTCACATGTATGTGACTTAAAAAAGTTTCAGTAGAGCTCTGAAACTAACTCTCACTGGCAGAAAGGTAAGCACTGGCAAGTTAAAGGCTTCACTTTTGAGTGTGTGTGTGAGAGAGAGAGAGCCTTGATCTAATGTTACATTTGTTTTCTTCAGAATGCACTGCTAGAGTTTGCAAGGGTCGTGAAGGCAAAAGAGCAAGTGGTTTCTGGTACATTGCATCACCTCACCATTGAAGCTATTGAGGCAGGCAAAAAGAAACTTTATGAAGCAAAGATATGGGTGAAGCCATGGATGAACTTCAAGGAGTTGCAGGAATTTAAGCATGCTGGTGATTCCCCTTCGATCACTCGTTCGGATCTTGGTGCTAATAGAGGTAATGATGGAATTTCTTGTAGTTTATCTAGCGTTTAAATGATTTCTAGGTTGAGGGCGTATTCAGTAAAATTAGTTATTTTAGTAATGATTAGTTGTTTTACTAGCTATTAGCGGTTTTACTAGCGATAAACTATGATCTACTAGTGGTTAGTTTGAGCTGTTCAACTAGATATTTTAAATAAATGTGTTTGGTAAATGTAGCTGATAAAATAGCAGATTTATATGAGATGGCTAAAAAGGGCACAATCAATAAAGTTTTCTAGTAAATCAAAAATGAATTTTGTATTTTGTTATGGAATCACTAGGTAGAGGTTCTCAAAAACTATTTTCATTAGCTTTTCAAAAGCACTACATCAATCTCTAACTACGACCCCATCCACTACTTTACTACTTTACCGAACGCTTACAAGCAATGGCCCATAACATATTAACCACTATAAACTATTAATCTCTACTTCAACTTCTATTGCCAAACACAGCCTGAGTTTTGAAAATCTTAGGGTTGTGTGCATATGGATTCTGTTTATTATCGAAGAGAAATTGTGCTAACGCAGAACTTGAAAACCTGCGACATGTGTTTGTGAGCAATGTTAAACCCGTATGCCTCTTGGACGAGGGGCTTAGAGGGTGGCATTCAGTAGGATTATTACTATTCCATACCCCTTTAGCCTCCCAAAAGATGGAGGACTTAAGCTAGCCAAACTCTTATTTCTCCATGGATTGAGTAATACGTGAATGTCTTTTAGAGTCTTAGGAGCAGCATATTCTTTTCTGTGTGGTGCATATTGCTTTCAATGTTGGTTTGCGAATGTTTAACCTTGTTGTTTCTTAAAGTTCTAGTCGCTCGCCAGTGGAATAACACTGAACTATGTATATGTAAACAGAAGGGCATGCCCCAGGGTGGAAAGAAGTGCCTGTCCACGACCCAGAGGTGCAGAATGCTGCAAATCATGCTATCCAAACTATACAGCAAAGATCTAACTCTTTGTTCCCTTACGAACTACAACAAGTCACTCATGCTAAGGCTGAGGTCTGTCCCGTTTATGCTGTTCACTTGTTCAGATTTAGACTCTTTTTTCTCTGGCGCTACTCTTTTGTAAGACTGGTTTCCTGTTTGTGAACAAAGTGTCCGTACCTGGGAAAATGGGCTCTAAATATCAGCTTCCATATATGCTTTAACAGATTCTCACAGTGAACCAGATGGGGGCCATTTTAAATTTTGGTGTGACAACCTATATTGCTTAGACTTGGGTATTAATGTAAGATGTCGGTGTGTGTCCCGGGGCTGCACTGGCACATCTGAAAATTCTGCTGGTTTTTGGTCTAAAATTTAATGTTTCGTATTCACACTTATATTCCGCTATTGAATAACAAGAGTATTGGACATGAATTGATTTGGACAACTGAGAATCAAGCAGGGAGGATTATGTTGGACAAAATAAAATGGATCCTGAAATTGTCCTCTGCTTTAGTCATGGAATGGTGGGTGGGGATTGCTCTTGAAGTCTAGGGTTAAATAGAAACATCTTTGAAGTTCAAGAGTATACCCACAACCTCCCTCTCCCCTCCCCCCCCCCCAAAAAAAAAGACAAAGGGCAGAGAGAGGGTGTATAGGTTTGGTATTTCTGCAGCATGAGTTCTGCTTCATTTTGTATGAATGACTTTTCATTTTCTCCGTTTATCCCAACAGGTTGTGGAAGATACTGCTAAGTTCAACCTGGGGCTCAGGGTTAAGAGAGGAAACAAGGAGGAGCATTTCAACGTCGAGGTGCACAAGAATGAGGAGGGCAACTTTAACCTTAATCAGATGGGTGCCATTCAGCCTGAGTATTAGGAGCATCTGTTTGCGCTGAAAAGATGAGCTGAACTTTGTTGGCTTTGGTTTGTAAGTGACTACTGGAGTAGTAACTAGGAAGAAGTGAAGAACTACTGACTATGTTTGAACATGTACTTAACAGGGGTCGTCAACTTTTGCGATCGCTGTACCTCTTCTCGCTTGTTTCTTTCTGCGAATGCTATGGAACAGACTGCGTTTATGTGTGAGACTATTACTTGAACCAATGTAAAATATTTGTATGATGGGACGATGAGTTCTTAGCTGATAACCGTGGACCTGGTGAAACAGTCCTTTTGTGTTGGCTTGGTGCTAGTCCTGCTCAGGTGTAAACCGTTTTTATTGAGGTTTGAGGAGCAGATTTGGGTTTGTGGCTCATATACGATCACTTTTGCTGAGGGTCTGTTCGTTTTCAGCGTTTTAGAGGAGCAGTTAATAGGTTGGAGTAGATTGATTGGAGCAGTTTGGAGTAGATCGAACTAACAATTGGCAAGTTGGAGCAGATTTGAGCAGGTTGGAGCATTTTGAACCGTTTTTATGGTGATTCTTTGAATGTTATGATTATTGATCATTATTATGTGTAATATTTACGTTTTTAAAGCATTAGTTCACAATATATTTATGAAAATAATGCGACAGAACAGATGAATGTCATTGGAATACATTATGACACACAATCATGGCTGGTATCCTTGGGCACATCACTATCTCGGACACCATCTGGTTCAGGATTGTCGATGGCCGTGTTCTCAATTTTCAAGTTCATGGAGTGCTGTCTGTGTTCTCAATTTTCAAGTTAGGGAGTGCTATCCACGATCCGTTCTTGGGTAAAAACATAGAGTGTGATAGTTGAGGGTGTATTTTGTGGCGTATCATATGTATATACGTTTTAATGTTGGAATACATATATCAAATAGTAAAGTTAAATTATGAAATATTAGTGATATATTATATTTTAAAATTACAACATTAAAAGTTATATATTACTTTAGTACAAAGTAATGTCACGATTCAACAAAGTTTGAGCATAACCTTAGTTAAATTCAACTCGGTTAAAGCTTGGCCCATGTTTGCGGTTGGAGTTCCTTATCGAGCAAAATCCAGTGAGACATCCACTTGCTCAAATAGAGTCCTACCTTCTATTTTTTGTTTGAGCAGTTTGGAGCAAGTTGGAGCAGCGTAGAGTGGATTGAAGCAAAGTGAACCACGCTTGACTAGCAGTTAGCGTATTTAAACAGGTTAAAAAAGGTAACAAGTGCAAAATGCTAAAAACGAACAGACTCTTAGCACTAAGCGATGCATTTGCAAAATAGGAATTCCAATAATCGCTCCACTAATTTCGTGATATGTTCGCTTGGTAGCAGTCCCACAAAATTAAGGTAAAAGGTGGGGTACACCAACTTATAAAGTGGGGTTATTCCTGTCCATTACCCCAAAGGTGAGATGATTGCTCTCCGCCTTTATAGTATGGTTAATTTGGTAAATTAATGTTGGGCCAATTTAATCGTGGCTTGATGTGGATTTAGGTTGGTTGCTTATTTCACGTCGGGGCTCTGACATGCCTACAATTCTCCATGGTCCTCCAAATGCCTGTTTTTCCTTTTGCTTCCTTACTGATTAGTAGGGAACTAATGTAATATGTGGTTAGATGTAATCAATCTTATAATGTAAACAAATTTATAATTACATTTCCATTACCTTGTTTGGTTATATAAGAATGTTGCAATGAAGGATCTTGTAATTAAAATTACCAGAAACTAGGCAATCATGATTGCATTACAAAGTTGAATGCATTGCATTGCCATTATATTACATTCAACCAAACATCATATAAGGATCACTCATTGAGGGATGCAATAAAATTAATCTTTTGGTAATTCAAGGGTAAGATTGTCACATCCTGCTTTTGCATAAGTAGGTTCATAGATTTGAATTTTGACTTGGACAAAATACATTCTACACTTGAAGTTGTGTTCCGGTACTACAATCTTGGACGATTAACAATCTAATCCTGGCAGTATTGCAATTCGAGTTGAGTTTGAATACTGGAACTGAAGTCGTGTCAGTAATACAAGGCTCTACTTGGACAATTCGAGTGCTTGGAAAAAAAAATGCCATTGAACTTTTCAAAAAAGTAGAAAATGTCACTCGAACTATTACTGTACAGTTACTGCCACTATTTAAGGGGAAAAATTGATCATGCCATCGTGTCGTGTTTTTACCAGCTGTAGGAGGTTTTATTTTAGTTTTGATTTAAATTTGTGGCTGTTAATTGAAAAATAAAAACAAAAAATCAAAAATTGAGAAGGGTAAACCCCTTCTGCTTAATACATTTCCCTCTATTCAAGTTCGTTCTTCCCCAAATTGCAAAAAATAAGGTTTGTTGTGGAAACCCTAAGGAGATCAATTGAGTGCAAATCTCCCCAAATCCAAGTAAGTTGAGTTGGGAAACCGAAAACCCTCACAAATTCGACCCACAAGAACACGGAATATGTCTGTTTCCAACAGAAGCCCAACTAGTGCTTGCAGATCTTGTCCTTGCTTCTCAGATTTTGAGAGGTATTGTTTATGTGGCAAGAAATGTGATATTTTGACAAGCATGACTACTAAGAACCCCATAAGGAGATTTGCCAGGTGCAAAATGTTTGGAATTGCTGGAGGCTGTAATCACTTTGAATGAATTGATGATGCTTTGTGTGACAAGGTGAGGTCTGTGGTGGTTGGATTGATGATGAAGAATGAGACCCATAGTAATGAAATTGGCAAGTGTCAAGGTTTTTAAGAAGAAGAACAAGAGGTTGAAGCTGTAGTTGAATGGCTATCAGAAGAGGGAGAGCTTAATATTGGTGTGGGGGTGGGGGGTAATTGTATTTGTAGTAGTAGTTGTTGTATTGAAGAGGGGTGGGGGTAATTGGGGGGGGGGGGGAGTTGTTTGAACTGGAACTAGGTTTGGCTATGAAAGTTGTAGGTTTAAGTTGTATCTGAAAATAAATTAGGTTGTGGTGGTTGTAGTTGTAATCTTTATTTTTTTTGGTAAAGAATGTATTGTAATGCAATGTGAAGGAAATGAAAGTATGGAATTGGTTCACTCTGTTCTGCTGTTGTGATATATGCAAAGTTTGCTTCATTTAGTTATTATTGATGTAGTTTATGCTAAGAAAACACGAAAGTAACAAGCACTGTAAGAAGTTGAAAATCCAAACTGAAATCGGTCATTACAATTGAAATGGCATATATAATGGATACATCAGTTGTTCATATTTTCTTAAGTAGCAAGAGAACAGAATGCACTTTGTTTTAATCCTAACCCATATGTGCATTTACATAGAGTGCATGTCCAAAAGACATATTACCCTATTTTTCCATCAATGCTGACCTATGTGCACTAATACATCATTAACGTAAGTTGTTTTGTAATAGCTAGCTGGACAAAACAAAAAGAGGACATCAACATTCCCAAACAACCAAGCCTAATCACTGATATAAGACCACATAGGTCTTCTTTAGGAACAAGACTGTACTCATTCTCCTTGACATTCTTCTCAGTTGTTACATCTGTGATGAAGTAGCAAACTTAGGAGGTCTTTGTGCAGTAGGTGCTCATAGTGGTGTAGTAGATGTTGATGATGGTGCAATCTTGGATGTACTTGGGGTAGACTCAGACAATCTGACCTTGACTTTAAACCCTTTAGATTCACTATGTACTGATGATGGTTGCTGCTTGGAGGTGATTCTCCTTAACAACAGGTGTTAATGGTGGTGCAGTAGGTGCTGATGATGATGGTCGTGTCTGAGGTGGGTGGTTGTGTGTCTAAGGTGGTGATGGTGGCAGTATCAATAATAGGTGATGGTTGGCTTTGTGATAGAGGATGTTGGCTTGAGGTGAAATAATGACCTCAACCTACATATCATTGAAAAAAATGTCAGAAGAGGGTTTACAATCCAAGTAATAAAACACATAAATGGCATGATTAACATGGGGTATAGTTGAGATACTTGATCATTGGTTGAGTAAATGAGTTCCTTCTGCTGACTCCGTTTTGTTGAGCCTTTCTTATCTACAAATTAAAAGCAGAGTTCTCAAAGATAATAGTCACAACTAAGCAATTGATCATGAAAGTAGCAAACAGTGCCATATATCTTCTTATTTACCTTGAGCTTAGATAGCCTTTGGGTGCATGTGGTCTTGTTATGTCCTTTCCCAACACAATTTGAACAGTGTATCTTGACACCATCGTTTCTAAACTTCCCATATGTGCAGCCTTCGGTGTTCTTCCCTGCTTCAGGCATCCTCTTGAAGTTGCATGTGATTTTCTTCTTAGGCTTGAAGTATGGAGCTATATCACTTCATTAGGGCCAGTTTCCCACATATCATCCCCATTGATAGGCATCAAAATATGAGAGTAGGTTATCTTAAGGTAGTCAGTAAAGTAGCATTCATGGACAAAAGTCACAGGATTTAACCCTTTTTTCCTTATAACAGCAATAGCATGGGAACAAGGGAGACCACTTACCTCTTATGACTTGCATGAGCAAGTCCTCTCAGTCAACCTCACCATAAATGTATATGTGCAATGTGTGACACTATAGTACCCACCACCAATCCTGCTTGCCTCCCAAAATCTGGCATTCTTTGTCCTTTTCTCTAATTTCTTTAGAATCATAGGTGCAATTGGCTGCTCTAAAGGTGCTCCCCATTGTTGTTGTTTTTTTTTTTGAAGCAATTCTTTTCATAACTTGTTTGAATGTTTCCTTCAGCATTGAAACAATAAGCATATATCTAAACATCTGAGCCATATTATTGTCCACTGAGTCACATCTTGCATGTGGCTTGAAGTACATCCTATAGAAATGCTGCACCCCTTTTTTTTCTCCAAGAACTATCAAGCAGTTATATCTAAGTCTTGGATTTCTTTAGCATATTTTTTCAAATGTACTTCATTGGTGGATTTTGCAATTTTTTAGAGTATATCCCCATATTGCACCCCTTTCAATTGATTCCTCAAGTTGGCATACACATTCCTAGCACATATTCTGTGCTTAGCAGCAGGTAACAACCTCATAACGCAGTCAACCAACCCATATAAATGCATAAATGAATGTTTAATTTGCAACAAATAGTGCTTGAACTATTTAAATTAACCCAAAGATTAAAGATAAAAGGATAGAATTTTTACCTTCTACTGGTTAGAAATAATAGTCCAACCATGTCCCCCACCCATCTCTAAATCTTCTTGCAAATGTTCCAGGAACCATCCCTATGTCTCTTTTTTCTCAATCGGTGCAACACTCCAAGCCACAGGGTACATCTAGTCATTTGCATCTCTTCCTACTGCACAAAATAACGCATCATCTCATGGACCGTTCAAGAAGCATGAATCCAATGACAAGATCCTTCTACAACCCTCTAAAAACCCTTTCTTCAATGATCCTGGGCATATATATAGAAATTTAAATTTGTACTGCCGTTGTGGATCATTCCATGTCTTCACCTTCACTATTGAGCCTGGATTTTGCTTGTACACCTCTCAAACATAATTTCTGATATGCCCAAACCGGTGTTTATAATCACCTATGATGGAGTCCAAGGCTTTCCTCCTAGCCCTCCTACACATAGAAAGTGTAGCATCATAGTTATGTTTCTCCTTGACAATCCTTTAAAGGTCCACTGCTCTTAATGCTGGCTACAGTGTGAATGTTTCCTTGTAAGTGTTAGCCAACCAATCACATGACATATGTCTTTTCCCAGGCTCAAAGCTAAAAGGAATACATGTGTGAGGTGCGTCCATTGTCCCCACTTGAAAATATGCTTCATTAGTCATCTTTGATGCCCATAGCCTCCATTTACATCCCTCACCCACGCAAAAAACTTGTAACCTTCTCTTGTCACTCTTCTTGAACTTCAAATGGTACCCTCTAATTATTCTGCAGTTCTCAATTCCTTCCTTTAGTTACTTCTTGTCCCTAAATGTCATCCCGACTTTCAGACCACTGGAGGATGTGTTGTGGTACCTTGGGTACTGTACACTTCTTTTCCTTTTCATATTGTTCCTCTTCATCATTGTCGTCTTCACTTTCACTATTTGGGCTATTTGGGTTGTTTGAATCTTGATACATCTCCTTATCTCCTCCATCTTTACATGTGTCCTGTTTCTCAAAATTCACAACATCCTTCTCACCTTCAACTACCTCTTTCAACTTCCTTTTTTCGTCCATGCCTTTTTGAAAATCATTGTCTTCATCATCATCATCGTAGAATAGAAAACATCATCCCCCTCTGACTGTAGACCATCAATAAATTCATCATCTTCATCTGCAAAGTAATCATCATCTTCAATCTCATTCCCCTCCTTACTCCCTCCCTCTTCTTCAGCCTTGTCATCATCTATGTGTTTAACATATACACAAACATACTCAAGCTTTGTCAACAATCTTATTAGCTCTCTCACCTTTGCATCACTCTCAATTGCCACCAAACCATCCTCAAATGGCAAGTCTGACTACAGAAGTAAACAGTCTGTATCTTATCCTCTACATACCTAATTTTGAGACAATCTCCTCTATATCATCCACACTAAAAAGTAAGGGTCAACATCTACCTCACTACACTCACACTCAATGTACATTAGATTAGACAACCTTTGAAATTCTCCACCATGAAATATTTGCAATTTACCAGAACCAAATGATGCCATTCTGCGTATCTAACAATACAAACATACAAAATTAAACAAAATCATCAACTTGCATCACATTTCTAAGCCAACAAAGCATTAGGGTTTCCAAAAGTGGAATTTCAATTTTCCATATAATTCACTCATTCATTCAAGGTGCTTTACATAAACTTAGTAAGAACATGCTTCGCAACACCCAAATTGATACAGGCCCTGTTTGGTAAACAACTATTAGTTGTTAGCCGTTAGCTGTTTGTGTTAGCTGTTAGCTATTAGTTGTTTGATTTAGCTGTTTGCATTAGCTGTTTGAATTAGCTGTTTGCAAAAAAAGTGTTTGGTAAAGTTAGCTGTTTCTGGAATGTATATTTGATAAAACTCCAATATTGCCCCTATGTTCAAATGATCTGCCAGGGAGAGGAAAGGTTAATTAATGGCATGGGTGTAATTTTCTTGAACTTCTGGGTAGTATCGTAATTTCAATAAAAAGTTGTTCCTAAAAGGCTATTAAGATTAACTGTTTGAAAAAGAGCTGTTTGGGGTAAAACAGCTGTTTGAAACAGCTGTTTACCAAACACCTCTTTAGCTGTTTGACTTGGTCAAAACAGCTAAAGAGGTGCCAAACAGCTCTTTTTTATCAAACAGCTAATGCAACCAAACAGGGCCACAATCATCACATAAATTCCTCAATATGTATGCATTCCAATTTTCACAACTAATATCACAAAACCCTGATATTTACCTAGAATTTCTCTGATCAACTGCGTCAACCTACTTCTTCTACACGATCGAACTGCACTTCTGTTCTTTTACCTCCAATGCGTTTCACAATTTCAATTTTAGGGTTCCAGGATTTGAGAGATAATGAGAGTGTGACAGAGTGATGAAAAGCACAAAGAACAGCGCTGTTTTGGAGGGAAATGAAATAGACAAAGGTTTTTCTCTATAATTTCCCTTTTTTAGAAATTCCTCCAACAAAAATGTTACCAATTAATAATACTTTCATGTTGTTCGACCTGCTACAGCCAATTTCAATGGCAATCATTAATTATTTTAATTGGTTCAGTGGCAGTTGATGCACATTAATTGTTCCGACTGCATTTTTGACTTTTTAAAAAAATTTAGTGGCATTTTTACCCAAACACTCTGGACGATTCACATCTAATAACACAATGTTTCAACCTAAGCAGCTCATACTTTAGTAGCTATTCCGTAGGATCCACGAAACAAAGCCTCATTGCTTACACTTGAGCATGGCAATATGGCATCTGCAAGTTCATATTTAACAGCCATTACCATCCCCGCAGTAACACTGAAACCTTATGTTTTGAAACAGAACGAGAACCAACTTTAGGCTAGGCCACAGTTGGCAAAAAATAATAGCAACCCTGCATGGCATTCACCCCAGCTTAATTTTTAGCAACAGATTCATTAAGATAGCTAGCCTGAGAACATAAAACGACAATGACTATGCACTGCCGTGTCAAATTAGGTTAATAGTCGGGACTAAAGATAACAATGCAAAGATAGCGACTAATTAAATGGAAAAAAGAAACAAGGAAGCCCTAAAGGACATTTGATTATACAGCTGCAGCAGAGACCACCACAACAGAAGATTAGATGCTCTCCATCCCAAGGGAATGGAAATTGGAATAGGAATAGGGTCTCAGCTTTCCAATCTAAAGCTTTCATCTACATTCTCTCCTACCTTCTAAACCTGGGTTTTTAGCCAACAGCTACACCTCATCATAGTCCTCGTCTTCTTCTATTCTGGAGTTAAACTGGGCTATCTGATGTGGGTCGATGGCCATTCCATCGACTTCTGAGACTAACTCCTCATCCTTTCTCTCTGACGGTGGCTCCACTGATGGAGCATCTTCTGTTTTAACGGTGGCTGTTGTGTCCTGGTTTTCGACCACTTCTGCATTCAGATCAAAGTTCCTGACAGCCGTATCTCCAGTATCAGTGACAGTGGGGCTCTCTTTCATCGGATCCTTGTTGGGCTCAGAGCTGCTGTCTGGGTTGGGCACTTGGATTGGGGTGGGCTTAGTGCTAGGCTCAAATGATGTGGATGGTTCAGCTTCCATCTCATGATGAGCGGGTAGCTCTCTTTCTATTGGTGGCCTTCCTCGTCCCCTCCCTCTCCCTCTGCCCCTCCCTCTCCCTCTGCCACTGCTGCTGGCATGCGCAGGGCTCATTTCCTGCTGCACATAAAATGAATTTAACCCATAATTCTGAAACAATTGAAATAAAGATGAGAAGACTTCTTCAAGTCATTATATCAAAACTCTGAAGACTCAACATCTGAGGAACCCTATGTTAGTTAATTCTAGAACGCAAAGCTGCTGACACAGGAAATACACTGTTCATACCAAATCAATGGCCAGAGTCACAATTATCATCAAACTTCGTATCAGACAGATTATGGCATATCTACAGAATATGTAATGCCACGATAACTTAGACAATTCTGCTCCTACAAGCAGGACACCAAACCATGTCCCTTTTTTCCCCTATTTCCTTTTCTTGGGGGGGGGGGGTATTTAGTTGTTCTGCTTGTTCAGCCAAGACTGCCCATATTTCATTATCTCTCCGAACCTTGCTTCAAGGAATCAATATTAGGTAGCAATGGTTGTTAATTCTGGGAGTGGGAAACCTTAAGTGCGAGCCATAATAATACAGCGCAAAAGAAGTTATAAAAAGCGGTTCTTGAACATAGGGAGCGAAGCAATTGTTGGACACAGAGAGCGTAAAAGAAGTCATTAAAAGAAACTAGGATAAAACCAGGGCCAACAATACCCTCCAACTAACAAGTGTCTACAGTGATCAGCAGTGCACAAAGCCCACCGCCCCCCAGCGCTTACACTGTGCACCCGGAATGGTCCCGTCACATTACAGTGAGAATTTTTTTTTGGGGGGGGGGGATAAAAAAGCCATGAGGGCCTCAGCATTTTTTGTGAGAGCTAGGTCCATAGACCCGGAAGTATGTTAAAATTTGTGCCCGTCCCCCCCCCCCCCCTCATTCCTCAATTTGTGTGTGTATGTTTGGTTTGCCAGGGGGGGTATCCAAGGACAAAACTAACATCAATAGAACATTAGCGAAACAGACAGCTTTTAGCAACAAAGCAAAAAAGAGGCATAAATCATGAGCCAGAAAACATACATCTTAAAACTACCAACAATAGCAGGAAATTAACTATCAAGGTACTATTTTATTTTATCCAGTGGCATGATACGTGAAGAACAGACTGAAAAAAGTATCATAGTATCCTACCATCCTGCTTTTCTTTAATTCTTCATCACTGTCGTGGTGCTCATCAATAGCAGATTTCCTGGCAAAAGGAAATGTTTGGGTTGTCATTTCATACGAAATAACAGCAACTGAATGCACCCAAGGCGAGCAAAACCCAGAAAATGAGAAAAATTCTTTAAGCCAAGACGTCAACTTCACTAACCTTCTCTTCGGAGCAGTTCGATCATCACCAGTAGTATCAGAATGACCATAATCCGGAACTTTGCTCACAACATCTTTCAGAAAGTCAAACATACTGAAGCTATGTATACAATGTTTTCTGCATCATTCAAAAAGCAATCATAAGCTAACAAGATCAGACGTGGTAAAAAAGTGTCAGGGATACAAAGGGCAACACATTGTTAACACATTTGCCGGAATGCATAGCAGCAGGGAAAGGTAAATTCTTAGGACTTCAGCCTTCGTTAATCATTGGGCCAAGGCTGCAAAGGCCAACAAAGCTGAATTGTCAAAAAAGACTGAGAACTGACAAGACAAGAGTATGATAATCCAGAAATATAATTGAACAATTCGGGTCAAAGCTGAATCTCAAAGACAATATGACACTTGAACATGGACCTTGAAAAGTTGACCACAGACCTGAAACCCAACCGAATGACCCAAACTATGGTGACCCTGATTTAATTGACCCTAATACAAATCATTCCCTTAAAGTTGCTTTTCTTTGCAAGACAAGTATATTGGACTAAACATCACCAATCTGAAATTCCAAACTGAACAAAAGATGATCCGAAAAGGACCTAAACCCAAACCTAAATAAAAATCTCATTGACCCAAGATGAGTCATATGACCCAGTCCCAATTCAACCCACCTGACTTGAATCTAAACCGAATGACCTACTTATGAGGTCTACTTGAACACACCAGCTTAGGTGGAAAACAAAGGGGATCCCCTCATCCATAACCATATATATAATCCATGTCCAGAGGTCTTAGTAATATGGCCCCCCAGGCACACCAATTCCAGCAGAATGACATGGCATTTGCATATAATAACAATCATTGTAATGGTTTCAAAAACCCAGATGGTTGCACATAT
This sequence comes from Selenicereus undatus, assembly GCA_017589665.1. Taxonomy (NCBI): domain Eukaryota; kingdom Viridiplantae; phylum Streptophyta; class Magnoliopsida; order Caryophyllales; family Cactaceae; genus Selenicereus; species Selenicereus undatus. Next base: position 97,550,851 of record JACYFF010031958.1, read on the forward strand.
TGCCTACACTATTGTGCTATGATACCTACAGAACCATTTTTAAAAGCCCTAAATATTGCTCAGCTCTGATGAACTCATCATCTAGGCGCAACCCACAAAGTGGTGTGAACGTGTCCTGGAGCCCTTGATCGCAATCTATTTGCAGAGGCAGAACCATTGGAGCAGGCATACAGATGGCCATGACCCCATTCTTCTAGCAAGGGATTAATTCTCATTAAGAAATTTGATAAGGACAAATATGCATATAATATTGAAGGCGGAAGGATCAAGGGATGAATGCATAGGTTCATAGAAAGCATCCTAGAAAAGACTATACATCCAAAATGCAAGCTATTCACAAGGTCAATCACATCAAAAGCTGAAAAGCAAAATTTTCCCTTATCCCAAAAAAAAGAGTATTGATGAAATTGTCTCTCAAGCACTGATTGGTGTTTCATCACCCTCAAAGGCTCTTCGGTTTCTTTCTCCAGATGCTCCAAAAAACAAATGAGGAAAGGCCAAGGCCGCCTTCTTCTTCACTTTACTACCAAAGTAGCCCTCCCAAGCCAAAAGATGGTTCGTAATGAAATTAGAAGAAACCCAAGAAATGCCTAGGCAACTAAAGCCAAGCTCTCAAAGTGCCCTAGCAAACTGCTGAGTGAAGCAACAAGTGGGCCACTTATTCCAAATTGCATCCCAGCGGTAAACCAACGATCCTTGATTTCATGATTGAAGCTTTGAGAACCTTGCTATTAGAACTAAGGACGTTCAAGACAATAGTCTCTGCACCAAAGAGGAAAAGAGCAAAGGATCCATAAGGAGGTCAAGGGTCAGTGCTCATTCAATAAACTGAAATGGAATCTTTGCATCCAAGACAGTAAACTAATTAAGGGCCACCAATTGGCTTCACAGATAGGAAATGTGATCCCTGCTTTTGGATTCCAAACATCATGTGTGCTAGTTCACAACCCAAAGCAGGTTTTCACATGAATACTAAAAACATGAAGCTTGAGAATTTGTGGCTAGTGTTAGCCTCTTACAAAATTGTATGTGGGTTCCTTGTAGGGTGTTTGCTTTGCTTCCAACCACTTTTGGATCACAAAACTAACTTATTTTCCCTCACCCAAATGTCAGTCCTGCAGTTTGGAAGGTAGGGGATATCAAGATGAGCATAACCTGACCCCATTAGCTTAAGACCAGGGACAGATTTCTCAACAGTTAGCATTTTAAAGGACTTGGCAAGTGGCAACCATGATACAAGTTCTAAAAGTCTGCTTCTCAGAAGATACTAGCACCATGGACTCAGATGCACCACCTGGATCGAATGTAAGGAGGCAAAACAGAGAATCCAACCCCAACACCCCCCCCCCCAAAAAAAAGGCAAGACAGACCCACATCAAAATGCAAAAAGGTTTCAAAACTTCAAACAAGCTAGCAGACAAAATGGAAACACTGCAAAGCTCAAGGAAATCGTGAACATCTTCTACAGCCATGGGAAAGCAATGCAAACCAATACGAGTTCCTTGTTTTAATCACCAAAAATACTCCCGAAGCCAGACCAGGCAACAATACGAATGCAGAATGCACACATCAACCTGCACCCTCAACAAAGTTTCCAAAACTCATAACTAAAATCAGCACCAAATGATATGAGCAACTTTTTAGATTGCAAGAAACTAGCTAAAGAAACAAGGTTTTTCTTTCCAGAACTGACCCAATAAATACCTAAACACTCTCCAGACACCATAGTTAACAAGTAAGATTGTACCACAAAATCTCCGACATCTCTGCTCATAGAAACTAGAAGAATGGGGAACCTCTCACTGATTTTTGAAAATGCACCTTAGCTACTTCCGTGAACAACCAACATCTTAGGTATGATAAGTTCCCATAAGAATGTCATTGCCTCATAATTGTGATCTCCATACTTCAAGGTAAGAGTCAAATTATAATCCCTGGTTCAAGCAATACTTCGCAATGTCAATGTCATCGCCTCATAATCGTGAAAAAGGCTGGTCCATCAAATTCACTCTCACAAAATGGTCTAATTTGAAATTAGAAGGTTAAAGTCCAGCATACCTCACACAATGTGACCCCGTAGAAGATTAAACGGCACCAACATCTTTGCTGTGCCCCACTCAATAATATTGTACCTTTTGCTTCTTCAACATTTTCCTTCTTCAAACTATCACCCACTTTCTTTTGCTTATTTGTAACACATATGCCTCTGCTTGTTTAAAGTCATCAACTCCAATTTCAGAAAGATATGGTCCCTCAAGTTGACATATCCAAAACCCTTGATTAATTTCAATATAGACTCGTTGGAATTCAGAATAACTCACTAGAACTCAGAAGAATATTGCCCAGTTGAAAATATAAAAAGGTACACAGATGTTTGTGTACCCCATAAAATTTTTGACTTCTGTCTCTCCAAGATTTTTGCCATCAAAACACCATTTAGTTTCCCTTTGTTCCTTTCATGCTTGTCTGCCTGCGATTCTTGCCTTCTGTACAGTCCAACTTTAGTCAAAGGTATATATTCTGTCCATGTTGACACCACATTTCAGTTCCAAATCACCAAGGCATTCCCTTAGGCTTTCAATACACTTTCCAAGTTGCACACTTTCCAAATACACTTTCCAAGTTCCAGGGGTTCCTTTTCTGTCAAGAGCTTTTGCTTTGCACAATTTGAAGACTTGGACAGTTGTGTGTTTCCCGCTAAGTCCATTTGGAAGTCCAAAGCCCCCACAAAAGTGTGTTTCTTTGCGTGGGCTGCTACTCTAGGCAAGATTCCCACAGACGATATGCTTAAGAGTAGAAATTTTAGAGGTCCAAGTAGATGCTCCATGTGTTTGGAGGAGGAAGAAACCGCGGATCATCTTCTTGTACATTGTCGGTGGGTCTCCTCGCTTTGGGCTTTATCGCTCTCGCTTATGGGGATTAGTTAGGTTCAACCTTCTAATGTGAAAGATGTGGCGGTGGCGTAGAGCCGAAGGATGAAAAAGAGCTGGGTCCGTCAAGTTTGGGGCATGATTCCTTTGGCTATTTGGTGGGCTACTTGGAAGGAGAGGAATCGCCGTATTTTCGAGGATAAGACCTTGGCTCTTCAAGATTTCAAGCTCTATTTTTTGAGGTTGTTGTATAGTTGGTGTATGAGGTTCAGTGACAAAGAGTTAAATTTTTTGGATTTTATTGATTGTATATTGGATGAGAGTTCAAGGAGCTAATGCGCTTGTATTACCCCTTTTGTACATGGGTGACATCCCCTTGGTGTCCTTTTAATATACTTCTATGTTTACTTACCAAAAAAAAAATACACTTTCCAAGTTGCATAATATACAACTCTACATCCTCCCCTCAACCCCAGCCCCACGCACATGCAAAAAAGATAGATGACACCTAAGCCATTATATCTTAACCTGGAATATCCTTATCTCTTCTAGGCTCTAGCACATACCTTTCCCTGTCTATAACTAATGAAATCATTCAGAGATCATGCTTCAAGTTGTGCTTTGTTGCTGAATTTGAAAAAGATAAATTCAATTCACTGTTAACTTGTGATTGCAAGAGTTGGCTAGGCATTTAGGCACAAGAATTCCCTTCGCCTCACTAGCTCCACTCACTCCCACCCCACCTAAGAAAAAGAATAACAGGAACTGAGAAGAAGGAAACAACTAACACCACAAAATCATTCTGGGACTTCACACAATGGCTTGGAGAATCACCATGGGAGAGAAGTGACTACAGAACAAGAGCATGTCAACAAAGGAATATGACATATGCGTACTTATTAGGCAGCCAGGAACATGGGAAAAAGCTTATCTGATGGTACTAACGGTGTTTAAAAAGCCGGATTACAATCACCAGCTTCGGAAACTGCCAGGGATTGCTGTGTTCATAATAGAGAAAGTAGACTGAAAGTTCTCAAAAATAGGGAAAATTCTAGCAAGCGACCAAAAACAAATACCTCACAAACAGATGATCCTCACTTTCTATTCAGATTCTGTGTACAGGGCCCAATAGACTTAGAGAGTTACAAAGAACTTTGTCATGCCAAACAAACTAGGAATATATATTCAGGAATGAAGAAGAAGGATTACATGGTTTTCATTATAAAGCTTACAATCATCTCATCATCACAAAGCAGACATCAAGCATGACAGCATTGACAAAGCAGCTCCACAAAAAGGCGGGGGTCAAAAAGATCAGTTTGTCACTTACAAATGAAGAGCACTCATAGTTTTTGCTCCTCTCTGAAGAGTTATGTCATATGTACGATCACAAAGGTCTTGTAGAAACAATTCCAATGCTTTAGCTGCATCAAAACAACAAAAACGCATAAGCGAAAAGGTCATTGATCTCAAAGATTGAAATCAAAAAAGGCAAAGCTACTCACAAACTAAAACAGGAACTGCCATTGCTATCTTCCCAACATCTTCATCTGCTTGCATTATTTTTTTTATTCGAGCCTAATGTTCAATAACAACAAACATTTGAGAATACAATATCATAAATCGTAACAATGGAGTTTCATACAAGTCTATCAACAACTTTCAAATGTAACAATTGCGAGAACAATTCCAAATCCTCCTACTACTTTTTGATGAAGCGCAACTAATAAACATCTATAGCAATATCAAAAGGTGGGGAATAACCATTTTTCTCCAACTCCCCATTTCACTTACAAATGCAACAAAAAAATGTTATTTAAGCTTTTTTCCTGGCGAGGAAGGACAAAATTGCAGAGACTGCCAAAGAACAGAAGTAGACCAGGTCCAGGAACACTGATATCAGAGCAACCAGTTCAGAAAGCGACGCTGAGAACCACACCTTACTATGAAACTATAGTCTATTCATTACAGTTAATTAGCTGATGATGGATAACAGCAGGGAAACCCTCCAGTCTGAAAGTTGCACTGAGAAGTGAGAACCACTCCTCGCTGGTGAAACTATTGCTAATTTATTCAAGAAAAGGAGACTGCCAGTCACTCCATCCCACTCTTGTTCTGTTTTGTACATAGTCCATAGCCATTGTTGGCCTCAGCTCATGAACAGATGAACCCAAGTTATTCAGGCAGACAGTTATACCTTATCATAATCGGAAGCCTCAGACTTTTAAAATCATAATCAGGAGCCATCTTATTACTTCAGCAACAGATAACAGCACGGACCCGTCAACAAATGCCATCGCCCTTAATCAGGAAACCTAGGGCGGACTATCTGAAATTCTTCTTTTGGTTGTAAATTATTTGACTTAGAAGATCCAAATCTTATACTTCCTTTTCACTTCTCGTTCAACTTCCCCTCCCTCAACTCCCCCCCCCCCCCCCCAAAAAAAAATACTCTTTCTTGTTTGCTTCAATTTGTAGCAAACAGGAAAATATTTCACAATCCCATCAACTAGAACTAATTCTAAGACGCAACCTAACAACATCAACATCAACTTACAAAAATTAGACACCACTGCACAAAATATAAACAGGAAAAAACACCCATAAATTCGAACATGGAGAAAACAAATTGCACATAAAACATGGCAGTCATTTCGCTGAAATTTCACGAAACCCAGTAGAATTTAAATGGAAATAGTCCCAGAAAAAAACAACCACTAAATCAATTAGGTCAAAAGGGGGCTACAGACCTTAGATCTCACAACTGAATCATCACAAGTCATCCAAAAGCGAGAAAAAAACTCACAAAAAAAGGATAACTTACAGCTGGGAAACGGGTATCGAGCTTCTTCCTCATGATTTGGTCTGATTTGTCCTCGTCAAGTAACCAGAAAAACGCAAAAAGGGATTTTTGAAGAAGACGATAAAAAGGGACAGGAATCAGAAGAACGTCATTTGCAAACGATCTCAGGCATTCAGATCATTGAAAACTATTTACAAATCCAGAAAAAGAAAAGGGAAAATGAGGAATTTGGATTTGCAAACGGAATCGATCGACGTCCGTGCCGGAAACGGCGAGGGGTGGGAGAAGAGACGGGGAAATACAACGAACGAATTTATTTTTTTATTTTATAATAATAATCAAAATGTTTGCGGTCAAATTAGAAAAGCTAAAAACATAAAAATAAAGCATTTTCTTTCTGCAAAGACGAACGCAACCCACCCTTGAACCGCCGGAGCAAAAAAAGAGAGAAGAAAAAAATAACAAATACAACAACACAACTTTCAAATGGTTTCCGCTTGTGCGAATCGAAAGGGATTCAAATGTAAGTGATCTTATCTATGCGAGCATCACTATTTAGAAAGAGACCGATTCTAATAGTTATACAAAAAAAATTGCGCAAATATTTTAGAGTTGAAAAGTCTCTTAATACAAAAGGGTGCAAAAATAACAAAAATTAAAAGCATTAAAAGTGCATAAATAATAGATAAAAGTGCAGTGCAATAAATGACAATAGGTTATATAATAATAATATATGTTAAGATCAAAATACTGCTAGCATACACAAGTATTGAAAACGCATAATAAGTATTAGTCAGAACCACATGTCAACCAATCTTAATACACTCAAGATCTAAAGGAAGGACGCGATACAAGCTATTCAAGGTTAACAACTTTAATCATAAATCTTCATAGCCTGTTATAATAAGTCATGTCATCTGTTAATCCTAAATTTTTCAAATCATGTCTTATCACCTCGGTCCAACTCTTCTAGGTCTGCCTCAATCCCTTCTATATGCCGAGAAAACAACACTTTCACGTCTCCTCATTGGTGCATGTATACTCCTTTTCCTTGCATGACCAAACTATCTAAATCTAATTTCTCTCATCTTATTCTCTATGAGTGTCACTCCTACTTTGTCTTTAATCATGACATTTCTAATCTTATCCAATGTCATGTGTCTATACATCCAACGAATCACCCTCATCTCAGCGACTATCGTCCTCTGGACTTGAATCTTCTTGATTAGTCAACACTCTGTGCCATACAATAGTGCGAGTATAATAATCATATGATAAATCCCCCCTTTAGTCGTAGAGAAATCCTCTTATCACATAGCAATCCTGTAGTGGGTCCTGAGCCCGATCCAAACCCATTAAACTTGATCCAAATTAAAGGATATGGGTCCAATCAAATGGGACCCGATGTATCTTTAGTCGGTCTTGTCTGAGCAACCTTGGTGGGTTTGAGTCTAGGTCTGAAAAATTGAGATTCATACTTGACACGACACTTGATTAAGACCCGTTAATATTTTTTATATTTTTTTAAATGTGAAAATTGACAAAACCATAAGTTTAAGTGATTAAAATCTTCCAAATTTAGTTGCCTTGCATTGCGCTCATACTCACAGTCAATACTCCTCATCCTCAATCTTTCTCAACTTTCCTCACTAACTCAGTCACATCTCACTTTCTCGACGTAACTCGACCTAAATCTCTCACTTTGAAGGAGTACTATTTTTATGCGAAATGTCATCATTTAAATCCAATTCTTTGTCATTAGAATGTGGGAATTCATGTTGGGATGTGAAAAAATAAAAAAATTCATTGTAAAAATTCTTTAAATTGAAAAATGATCGAGACTCATTAAGACCCATGGACTCATTAGACCAATGAGGCCTAGGTCTAGCCCCCATCATTGCAGACCCAACGAGTCTGAAGCGGGTTTGAATCCATATTCAAACAAATTAAATAGGTCTGGGTCCAATGGACCCGACCAAGACTCGACCAATTGTCAGCCCTATCTGTAGGTGTAGATCATGTTTGGTTTTTAGATAACTTTCTGATAAAAATAGTGTTTTGAGGGTTCTTTAGCTATTGTGACATCAAAAATGGGCTTTTTTTTAATATATAGACAGAGGGAATTAAATTACAAAGAATCAGTAACGGTACTTAAGTCATCTAAATTCATTTCCAAGGTATAATTTAGGTCATCCCCTAACCACTCCCTAAGGATGAAAGAGTGAGGTTAGAGATGGGTGAGGGCATGAGCCACCATACTCCTCACTATCTTAACCCCCCCTTGCGCCCCCACCAAAAAAATTGCAAAAATCAAAACAACCAATGGAATTCAAAATATCAACTAAAACAAAACTAGTGGAAATATTAGCACAAGAGGCCTTCTTGAGCTTTGTGATAATGCTGGAACGTTCTCATTCAACTAATATTTTACAACACCTATACATCCAAGCTTGTTGGAGCACAGAAAGATAGACATTTGCCTCCTCAATCTCAGGGTCCCCAATGTTACCCTCCCCTCAGCTCACAATGTGTTTACTAATATGCTTTGATGAAATACAAAAAGAGGTTGGTCCATTGATATGTTTATTATGCTATAATTAGACCTGCGTTAGACGTACTATTATTTAAATATGCTATGATGTTAGGTGGATGTTGTCATGCCAATATTACCTAATTGATTGGTGATGATTTATGATTTATGATTTAAATTTGAATTTGTGATATTCTTGATATGATTTGAAGTGATATTATCTTGTGATAATGATTGTTATCTTGGAAAGATTATACCTTCATATATTTGACATCTTAAAGATTATGGATTAAATTTGCTAAAATTGTGTATAATTGACATTTGCCTATTTATCAAGAAAAATATTCTTAAGATCTTATTCTCAGTGGCTTAATTGATCAACTGCAGATTTGGAATGTTACTATTGCTAAGTACATTGGCGAGTTTTGATTTCAGCATAATTGAAAAATCAAGAAAGCTATTAAATCTTCGAGGGCTTTAAATAAATTTCAAGGGCATGAAATATGCTGGAGCTAATTTTTCCTCAATTGTTTTCAATGACTAGTATTCCACGGTGGTTATAAGTAGTGGAGTAATTGAAACTTGGAAAGACACCCAAGATCAAAGAGAACTATTCAAACATAAATTTGCAAGTCATTTTATTGAGCTTTCATTTATTTTAATTCAAAGACTTGTATTGTTCAAGTTGTAATCATGTGAGATCATTAAAGCTGAAGGTTACCAATGAAGTCTTAGCCTAATGGTAAAGATTGAGGTATTGGGTACATTAAGTCTCAGGTTCAATTCTCCCCTCCCCCATTGTATTGTAATTGTATTGTATTGCCATTTGTGGCTCATACGGACCAAAAAAATTAAAGCTGAAGGGTCAACTCTACCAAACCTTGTTGAAGTGTCAACTTGTGGCTTGGAATTTAGAGTATGTGTATTCTAGAGTTGTATAATTATCTCTCCTAATAAAATTGGATTAATTCTAAAGCTAGAAATTTTAGGTTGGGACTAAGTCTATTAAGGCCCAATCTCGTGAACAAATACTCATGTTTTATCCATGTTTACTTTTTCACATTTATGTTTCAACTATTTTGTGATCTTGATTATCACTCTATTCACACTCTCTAGGGTGATCCAACTAACCAAATCAGACCAACCCCCAAAACCACCTACTTATTGAACAATGGCAAAGAGTGGCTTGAACAACTGCAAAGAGGGGCTATGCCATTCGGATATTTTTGAATAGCATTCTAACCTATTTCACAATCTCCTAATTTTGCACCATGAAATTTGATCTTCACAAGTCCTAAACTAGGAGCCCAAGAGGAGAAAGAATACACGTCAGGCATATGGAAGTGATCTAATGCCTCTTTGTACTCTTTGGCAAAATCAAAAGCTTTGGCCATAGCGCTCTCAGGGCAAGGAGTGGAATGAAGATAATCATTCCTCAAATTCTAACATATTCATGTGGCAGCAATAAAATCACCACCTTAGCACAATTAACACCGGACAGGATACATCATCAACATATCTAAACCTTCAATCATGCAGAAACTCCCCAAAGGGGAAGGTATCCCTTGCTTAAATGGCATGCACATATTCAAATATGGTGTGAATAGTGGACTCCTACAAGGCACCTCAAAGGTCACTTCTAGCGTCGAGAGTTTGAACTCTTTTAGATAGGGCCATTTTAGAAGAAAGGGCATAGGAGCATGCCTGCTTGACAAGCAAACATCTTCATCCTTGGGGGATGTCTTGTAGCCATTGATTTCTCCAAAAAGATTGTGAGGAGGTACAACTACTTCAAGGAATAGCCTGATCCAATGTATAGGCATAGAAATGGTATATTGGCTTTACTGTGAGCTCACCTATAAAGAGAATTGCCAATTAAGCTTGTCCTATAGCTAAGAAGTGCATAATGAGATGTTCAAAATGATCGCAACAACAGTGAAGAGGAACAAAGATAGAATCAGTATTTTTATTCCATCCTTCATGATCCAGATCAATTGGGTCACCAACCCGTACGAGACTAGTTTCTCGTCTCATAAGAGCACTAAGTTTAAACAAATCTTATCTAAGTAGCCACTTGTAATCCCAAACATTCAAGGATGAGCCATCTTTCACAAGCCAACGAGTACCTTTCCCAGCTACCAATGAGCTTAATACAAACTTCTCTAAGTGAAATTGCAATTTGAACCAACATCTATATTAAGAATACCACAAGCGGGGACGTGCTTTGATGTTTGATAAATTGGCTTTTTGTAATAACTTTTTTAAAGGGTTTTTTACTCAAAAAAGTTATGTGTAAAAAGGTAATAGGAACAGTTTTTATTGTTAGCTTTTTGGAAATTATCTTCTTGTCTCACATTTTTTTGAGAAAGAGCAAATTTCACCAAACACTTTTCTAGAAACAACTTATGTAAACAACTATAATTTAATAGCTAACTGTTAATCCAATTAGCTAATAGCTAACAATTGATTGCCAATAGGGGCATAAAGCATTGTCATATTCAATTACAAGATATGACTCTTTATATATCTTAGCAAGTTGAATACATATAGTTTCCATTAAGGTTGTTCATTTTAATGTTAGAGGTTAGCGAAGGGTAAGAACAACTGTTAATAGTTAGCATCATTTAGTAGCAATTAGGGTTAGCGATTTCTAGAAATATTTTAGCAGGATTTAGCAACAGTTCACATCACTCAACAACGTTTTGCAGTGATAAGCGTCGTTAGCAAGGGTTTTGGTTATCAAAGGTCAGGAGCTTGGTACCAACTATTGTACTTATGCATTGTGAAATTCCAATTAAATAGGAATAAGAGTTGAACACTTTAGCTAGAATGACATTTATGTTAATAGTCGTTGAAAGGTTTAGGGTTGTTTATCACAGTTTGGTAATTGTAGACGCACCAAAAATGCTAATCGCTAATCTTAAGCGCTAGCAATTGTCGGTAAATGCTAGTAATCTTTGCTAACCACTATTCCTAAGCATTAGGCGTTGCTAACAATTGTTGTTAGCGCCCAACATGTTCATTATCGATAACTTCAAAAATTCATAAAAAAATGCATTTGTATTTATAAAAAATCAAATTTTTACCATCAATAATTGGAGGTTTTGAATTTTTAACAATGCATGTCACCTATACAATTGATGTTGCCACTGTTTGCAATTTTATCTCATCCATGTGAAATTTTTTATGACAAAAACAATAATTCTCAGTGAGGGTTCCGCTTTCATGGGGTCTATAGAGAGCTACATGTAGACAGCCTTACCTTAATCCATCAACTTCGAAATGAGTAAAATTTTCCATTTGAAAATTTTCATTCCTAGTGTAAAATAGTTTATTTATGAAAAGAAATTTAAATTTGAAAAAAATTACAGCAAATAATGCCCGCCTACTCAATTAATTTCCTGAACTATAATAAATTTTCAACGCCTCTATCTTATTCTAACTATAAAAGAAATGAAAAACAATAAAACTTACACACATAATTACCAAAGTTGCCAAATGATGGGACAAGCTAATACAAAGCATGCTCCATAATAGGGATTTTTTTTTTGCTTAACTTTAGTATTGAAAACTAGGAATTGTACGAAGGTCTATTTTTGGCTTGGTAACTGGTGTGGCAAAGAAAGTTTATACCATACCATAGGTATATCTACTAGCAGCCAGGATATAAGACTCAAAGTTGAACAATTTTATCATGCCATACAAAACATGGGATGTCACTCAACTCTTAAAGTTCTTACCTACATATCTAATAGCTAAAGTATACATAGTTCCTATATCGATTAATGATATGGAGATTCCTTCTGTTAGGGGCTTTCAATCTTATAAGACTATACTACAAAATCTGCAACTTTGAGTGCCCATGTAAACTTTATCCGTCAACTCCTAATTCCTAAATGAGTTATAGGTGCACTTGGAAATGGGACATGTTGCCTAAACTAAAGATTCTGTTGGCAACTCTGCCACAATGCTCTTCCTCACGAGGCACACTCATCAAATGTGGGATGAATGCTTTGTCCACTTGTCTAATGTGTCAAATTAGATATTAAAATACAAATTATATTTTCTGTGATTGCCCCATGGTTGACAAGACATCGGATCTTGCCAAAGCCTACCACTAGCTCACCAAGTAGTATTTTTCAAGCCTTAGTGTGGAAGTCAAGGAGAAACTACACAACCTTCATTTAGCTAGGGATGTCAATAGAGCTAAAATTGTTACACTCCTTTGAAGTATATGGAAGGCTAAAAATGGGCTTGTTTTCAACAAGGATATCTTTTCCTCACATTATGGACCATTATTACTGCAATACTATCATGGATAGAATGGAAGGCTAGATTAAAATTTTGGCTTACCATCACTCTTACCTTTCCATGTATCAAGCTGCAAAGTTCATCAAAAATCAACTTTGACGGGTCCAAAACTACTAATCAAGGAGCGACAGTGGTAGTTATTATTTGAGACTTCACAAACAAATTCTTGTTAGCAAGGGCTTCAAACCTGGGATAAACGTTTGTCATTATTGTAGAGGCAATGACCAAGAGGAAATGGGTTCCATAAGGCCTTTCAGTATGGATTAAAAAAATCTCATTGTTGAGGTAATAACAAGATTCTTCTACAAGCAATTCAGGGTGAAATTCATGCATCATGGCAAATTCAAGGTGAAATTCATCATTAGGCTTCTCTTATTCAAGTACGTCATATCTACTATGAAGGAAATATGGTAGTTGACTAGCCAACAAAGTCTGTTTTTTTTCTTACCTTTGTATACACAATCACTTACTTTTCTCCTCCTTTTATTAAACTAACATTTATTTTAGCTAACAATAATATGAGTAGATTCATTGGGAGAAGGGCTATCTAATGTTCTGACGTCGTACTTAAGTTTTTCCAGAAAAAATACATGCCAAAAATGTTACTAATTGCTACCCACTAATCCTAACGACTACTAACTGTTGCAAACCGTTACATGTTATTTCTAAATGCTAAAACGATCAACCCTTTACTCTTTGTCTGGTTTAAGAGCTTCAAGTAGCTCCTTGTCTAGTTGCTTTTCTATGTTGAGTGAATCCATATTGAAGTGAAATGGAAGAAGCAACAAAGGTCGGCTATGACTAGAGAAAAGAAAAGGTAATCTCGAAATTTCTTCTCCCGACTTCCGTTGGGGCTCTAGCGAGTTTTGGACCGGAGCCAATGGAACTTTCATTCTCCTATTAGACCCTTAAGAACATGAGAAATTGTAATTGGGCCTATCCGTCATTCACTCCATTGGCTCAAGGAAGTGAATGAGAGAATGGTCATGACAAGACCTCATTTTCATTTTAACAAGCCATTGAGGACGTTTGTTGTATTTTAGAAGCCGTTAAGGACCTCACTGAATGTTACAAGATGCCATCAAGGACTCTACTATTTTTCCTTGCAATTCCAAACTGCTAAATCATATATAATTTATCAAAAAAGCTAAAAAGACCTATGATCTGCAATAAATGATGGATCTGAGACTAACATTAGCCATGCCCTATTTCAATGGAGTTCTAAGCTGCAGTGCCTTCAGACATTCATGTCTCAAAATGTAGACCATGTGAGATTAAGAAAATTCAGCGAAGAGTCAAAACAAACCCCATCCACTTTAATTCCATACAAATGCACACCACCCACTAATAAAATTCTCCAATCAATCACATGATCATCTACAACATATATTCCACCTTTTAAAAGATTTACAATATATCACCTAACAATTACTTGCTAGATCCATTCCTCCAAAAGAATACTTTTTGTTGTAATAAATAGTTAAATACACGTTTAATTCCACCCCACAAAAATCATTCCAAAAACTAATCAATACATCTAAATAAGCCAAATGATATTCAAAATGCCAAAATCTTGTTTCATCTTGTGATTGGAGGTATAAGAAGCTATCTAGCCAAAATGTAGACCACCTGAGGAGAGTCAAACTCGGTTGTAAATGAGATGTCACTGTTTATTGAGATTTTCAATTGGGGTCAACAATGCTCATCTAGAAGTATTAAATAAATCAAGAGAACATATCAAACATGATCACCACTAAAACTGCAAGCTTGAGTGGTAGTTTGATTGAGCTTATGAGATTAGGATGATATGGAAGAAAAATGTTCTAGACAAATATACATGAGGGATCGGACAACAAACCTAATACTGAGCTGGCTTGAGTGACAAAGTAGATTTCATTAGCGTGTCCCTGCTCAAACAAAAAAAGTGTGCTATTAGGATCGAGCTAGTTAAACTTTAAAAAGTTACATATTGTGATTAGGGGAATCTCAGTATGCAATTCCTATTATCACTACCAAGTTTACATATTATGCTCCATCTAAATGATATTTATGCTTTGGAAAGGAAGCAAGAATCATTCCTTAGGTGCTCATACAAGCAACAAGCCAAAGAATATGGTAGAATAATAAAGATATTTGATTAAGTGACACACCTAAGGACTCCCTGTATATCACCTTGTTTTGGACCTTATAGTTATGGACCATCAGTGTTGCAATTGGTAGAATGTTCTAGCCTACAAACTACTATATTTATAAGTTGAAATATTACATTTCACAAACCCATCAATTAAATCAAAAGCTTGAAAAAACTTTTAATAATATAAATTTTTTTAAAAAAAAGGCATGCATACTTACATATTCTCCAGACTCGCGTGAATTTATCTCTTGCACTTGCCCTTTAGTTATGTACCCATGATTATCAATATACCTTAGTGGGCTAGCATCTGGTCTTGTACCATCACGGGCTTGCATCTGGTCATGTGCTAGCGTTTACACACAAATGGTGGAACTAAAATCCTTACAACACATAATAACCGTAACATATTGAAGGCCAATACAAAGCTAATCTTATTACTCGAAGATAAACGACCAAATCAACATGGCAGATGATCAATATATAGAACAACTACAGAAGAAGTAGCTGCATAAGTAGTTTCTCATGCTCATCCAACCAAGAGGGGAAAAAAAACTCATGTAAATTAAATATTTATGAGATTTCGAAGGACTCACATGATTAGTTTGTTGACATTCATTTCTTGCCTTCTTCTTTTGAGTTCCTTGATTTCTATTGCCTTGACCTTGAGAAGAACTACCATTAGCAACAGTAACACATTTAGTTTTATTATGCCTTATTTGTCCACAACTTTCACATGTTTTATGTTTTCCATTTTTGGACAACTTGTGGCGGCTTTGTTTAGTCTCACCTATCTCTCTTCTTCTTTTCTTTGGTCGCCTGCCACCAATTGATGTTTTAGCAGGAGGAGCATAGATTGGGGGATTTGATGATTTAGGCCGCTCATCTGGACCATTTAGTGGCTCTAATGCAAAATCATATGCTTTTAGGTAATGTTGCTTGTGAAACCAATAAGCAACGTAATTTTCAAGTTGCTCACCATTAGCTTATATTGTCGCCACAACATCAAGACATGGAATACACCACTCAGGTTCCATTCTCTGCAGGCACATGTTTTCTCCTTCAAATTAACGACATATTTCTCCCCACAATATCCGTATTTGACTCCATAGGAATGCCCTCCATCCCACCCTACAAACCAACCCTTACTATTCAACTTGGACTTTTCAAGTTTCAATTGTATCCTAGGGCATATCAGGTTATCCCTTTTACCAATTTAATCTCTCTTTCGATACAACCTATCCTGAATAGCCTCCCTTACATCTTCTAGCATAGAAATAATTAGGGCTGGCAAAAATTTGTCCAACCCAAAAAAAACTGGGTACGGTCACAAAATTTATGTCCGAATTTAAAATTCGGACAATCGATCATGTTTGAATGTAAATCCAAGTCGGGTTTGGGTTTGAGTATTCGAGTTCGGGTTGTTCAGATTTTTAAACCATTTCGGGTTCGGACAATCGGACAACCGGGTTTGGACATCAGACAACTATGTTTATGTGTAATTTTAGTCTAAATTCTCTAGAAAATTTTATAAAAACAATTTCAGACAACCGGGTTCAGACACACAAAATTTCGGTCAGAATGTCCTAAAATCATATCACAAATTCGGACATTTAGACAACAGGGTCCGGACATTAGACATTCGAGTCCGGGTCCAGGTTTGATCAGAGTGTCCGATTTATAATTCGAATAGGGTCCGGGTATGAAAATTTTGTCCGAATGTTCGATTTATCTAAACCCGAATTGACCCGGACCTGAATTTTTGCCAGCCCTAGAAATAATAGGCTTATGCCTACTAGCTAGAATATTTGTGCTGAAAATTTCAACTATATTGTTGTCAACACTATCACAAGAGCTACCAACTCCAAAAAAAAGCTCTACACCACCTTTCAAGATGTCTCTTTATCAAATCTTGTATATGCTAAAATAGAAATTTTCTTCATTTGCTCAATGGATTTCTCATACGTATTGGTTGTGCTTATCTTGGCAATAGCTCAAAAGCATTTCTTGGTTTCAGCAACACCATGAAGAGCGTGAATATTGGCATAAACATGTCTAGCGCAAGATCTCTATTCAGCTGCAGGTCGCACATTTTGCATTGCATTAAGCAACTCTTTCTGTTGGTCCAACATGAGTGTGAAGCCTCTCCCATCTACGGTTCCCAAGTCATCAGCAAGCAACTGTAAGAACCATGACTAACTATCAGTTTGCTCGGATTCAACCACAGCCCAGGTAATAGGTACATTTGATTGTTTTCGTCTTTACCAACAGCAGCTAACAATTGCCCCCCAAATGGACCCTTTAAGAAACATCCATCTAAGGAAATGAAGGGCTTACATCCTGCCAAAAATCCCTTTCTCAAAGAATCAAAGCAAATGTAGAACCTTTGGAATGCATTGTTGCCACACTTTATCTTCATTGTCTTATTTAAATTGGCCATGAAAATCTCAACAGCATAATGGGGTAGCATCTCATATTGTTGTTTGTATTGTCCAAAAACCTTACTCCATGCTTTTGCTCTAGCATTAATGCATCTCTTATCACCCACTTGTATGTCAAACTCAGACCATATAGTGTTCTTCATCTCCACAATTCTCCAAATAGGCGACATTCTAAACTTTGGTAGATAGTAATCAACAATCTTAGAGTCCATCCTATGGACATAATTTAACATGCCACAAGAATGTTCGCTAGTGAAGGGTTTAACTGAAAATTTTTGATCTTTTTCAAGTTAAGAAGCCCAAATTTTCCATGAACACCTATTAGCTTTACGTCGAGCACCAGCTCTGCTATACATGTTTTTCGTAAAATATATGTCTCTAGCATGCCATATGCTACAGCTGGGTAGTGTTTTCTTAAATTCTTCGGCATCTGCAAACTCTTTTCCCTTAAGAAAAATGTGTCCTCAAGCTTTGTGTTAGGATTATACCGTATGCCCTTATCCCTTTTCTTCTTTCTCCCCCCATCAATTTGTTCTTCATTTGAGCTTATAGGACTATCGGGATCTAAACTGTCTTCATATTCACTGGCATTCACCTCACTATGATCACCATGATCCCCATTTGCGTCAGGATTTGGTGACAGTTGAAGCAACTCCTCATTAAATAACATATCTTCTTCATTGAACCCATTTATGAACTTTCTAGCTTGCTAGATCTCCTCCTCATCATAAGAGAATAACTCATTGTCATTCACATCTCTAATAGTCCAAACATCCATGTTCCCTCCCCTAGAGGTTAGTAGAGTCAAAAAATGGATATTTGCATTTATTTCTGAATTAAGTGGGTTACCATCCATTCTACTCATTTAAAAAAAAATCTCACAAAAAAATCCATACATTTTATTTGATCAGAGTACTAGCAAATTGTTAATTAGATTGAAATCAAAGGTCCATGACTATGAACGTATTAAGAAGGTTGTTATAATCATATTGCCAATGCATCAGGTTGTATCAAATTTGCTATAGTCATATTGCTAATAGATACCAATGAAGTTGCTAAATCAAGTTCCTAGCCATGAGTTAACACCCCCCCCCCCCAAAAGGAAGCTAGAAGAAGCAATTAGCAAACCCTAAGTTGCGCACATTTTTTTGGAATCAAGTGCAACTTGATTATGCTATACAAATAAGGACCCCAAATCTCTCATGCATGACTGTATCGAACCGCAAATCAAGCAAATCAACAACCCCTGTTTCCAATTCCTCTTTCATCCAATTCCCCCTAATTATAAAACAAGAAGATCTTGGCATTTCATACCCATTACCCACTTTGATATGAAACAAACAAAACGATTTTCCCAATAATTTTGAACAAAAATCGAAATCAATTACATTATTTTGCTTATATACACTAGCCCATGAAACCCTAACATGAATGTGGATTGATACTTTTGATATTTCCAGAAAGAGTAGTTTTAATCAAAATTCTTGTGTTCTACTAACCTGAAATTGCTTGAAATCGTTCAAATCACTTGATTTCTTCAGGAATTTGCTTCTCCGTTCGCCCTTGTATCATGCTCTACACCCTGCTCTGCCCTCCCTTTCACCGTCTGAGTGTCGTCACCCCTTACAACATTCTAGGTTGAAGGATTTTAATTGATCCTGCCACGACGTTGTTTTTCCTATGTGCATCATTTTTTTTATTTCTTGGCAGATGGCTTTTAGTATGCTTTTGCGTCGGAAAATACAAGTCAAGTCCTTAACGGATTGTTTCCAAATGCCCATGTCCTTAACGATGTGTAATAAATGTTATGAGGTCCTTTCAGAGCTGGAAACTCGGCAGTGAATTACAAGATTTGAAAGTGAAAGTCATCAAAGGCTACGTAGTATCAAAGTTGAGATGAAACTTTAATTGATGTTCCTAAATAACCAAATCACATTCACTATTTCTTTCCTAAGTGCATTCACTACTTGTTTGTTACGGTCATCATACAACACTATGTCAAGAAAAACTTCAGAATAGACAGGCCTAGATGAAATTGGTATCCTTTATTTATACATAAAGTTGAAATATATATTAAGTTGAGAAATTTAACACACTTGGAACAATAAATTAACCAAGTGTGAATTAATTACTGTCATTTTTTTGAAAATTATTTTTTCAAAAAGTTGAAACATATATATTGGTATCCTTTCTTTTGTTTGTACTACTAATCATGTCCATCAATTTTAGGAAAGTTAATTGTGATCTCAAAGATTTCAAGATTCTCTATCATATATATATATATATATATATATATATATATATATATATATATATATGTGTGTGTGTGTGTGTGTGTGTGTGTGTGTGTGTGTGTGTGTGTGTGTGTGTGTGTGTGTGTGTGTGTGTGTGTGTGTTTGTGT